>JAJJWW010001518.1:0-578343 GCA_023531295.1 Papaver armeniacum | reverse complement strand
ACTCAATATACTTTCTCAAGAGAATCAACTAGATACCAAACTAATCTAAGAAAAGTATATCAAAGAGTTTATATCTCAATCTCTCAATTCAACTGCTATCAACAAAATAATAATTTGGTGTTCTACTGAATATAAGAGATATAATCAACGTATACCAAAGACAAATGTTCAAGGATCAATCATTAATTAATCAACAACCAAATGTTTGATTTACCAATTGACTCTATCTAACGCACAAATCATGATAATAAATTATATAACAAAATATAATGGAAAATAAATAACATGTATACTCATAAGTTTTAACGAGGAAACCGTGAATGTAAAAAACCTCTGTGACCTAGTCTGATTGAACACCACAACGTATTGCCGCCATGCATACTCTGCCTACTACAACTAACTTGGCCCTGACTCGAGTTAAACCTCTGCAATCAATCTCACACCGATTCAAGGTACAGCTGCGCCTTACGCCTCTCATCCTTAAAGAAAATACTACGACTCTGATTCCTTAGTCGATCTAACCTACAAATTCAAGGAGTTGCTCCACTCCAAAGTTGAAGATTTTAATAAATAAATATTTACGCGTAAAAGTCTATGTGAATGTATAAATCTTTCCCATTAAATACATACGAGTTTTGTTCCTATTTTGATAAATGAGGTGAGTCAGAAACTAATTGATCTAATTCTGACTTATATCTCCCAAGAATGTACCTAGAAACATTAATCACTCACAATAATCTTAATCGTATGGTAGCGAAACAAGATATTGTGAAATCACAAACGATGAGATTTGCTAAAATGTGACTACTTTATATCTCTATTTATTGAGAATAAACTTGTTTGACCTGTGCTAAAGATCGAATGCAAACATGATAAAGACAAGAGATCAGCCACGAACTACAGAGAAAATAGTTGGCCCGTCTTCACAATCCCAATGAAGTCTTCAAGTCATTAACTCATAAGGTTCTCATAAAACCTACAGTTGAAGGGGAGAATCGACTCTAGCTTATACAACTAGTATCACACAGGAGGGTGGGACTGCTCTACTTTTCAGAGTTATCCTTATATAGTCTCCAACCGTGCCTGCAATCCAAGTGTTTAAGGTGAAAACTACTCCCGTAGAATTTGCAATTTGGGGTGGATGAGGAATGAATTTAAACTTTAAACAAAATGCATCACATAGTGAGTGCTTGTAGATTCAGGAGATCAATCTGCAAGTCCGGCCTAAACCAAGAAATGGGCTGCCCAGATTTGTTTACGACAGCCGAAGGAGATGTGGCTGATCTTGTGGAGGGAGGCTAAGAAGGTGAGCTGAGATTGTGAAGGTGTTTGGCTATTGCTATGACTTGTAATGGTAAAGGTGAGCACGCTTGTGATTGATGCAAGCAGGCTCTCTGGGTGTTTGAATACGCTTTTTGTATTAACACTCTGGTTTTCCTGTCTCGCCCGATCTTCTGTGTTGTTGCTTGGGGCAGAGAACCCATTTATACAAGTCTATCTGAGCCTCATTCACGCCTCTCTGTGGATGTGGAGGAAGTGGAGGATGGAGTAGTGGAGCTGTGTCGCTGCCACTACCACGCCTCCTGCCACTTTCCTCACTTCATCTCTAACTGGCACTCATGACTTCCCGACACGCTCTCGTGACAGGCTGCTGCACAGACCGCATCACCGAAAACCGTGCACCAATACCCGGCATGTATCCTCAGCTTGTGACATGATTGATAAATCGAATGTGTGACGTGGATCCACGAAAGATAGCATGTAATGTCAATTGAAGAATCGTGTTATTACGAAAGCCTGATACTGTGGAAGTATCGTGGTATTTTGATGCGTGCGTCAAAGTATTATGATGTGGTAAAGTGATGGGTAATGACGCCTCACCGACCAAATAACCTCCCGCACTGGTACACAACCAGGTTCGTGCAGTTTGGACGGATGAGACATGATCTTGAGAGCACCTATCCGCGACCGCTGATGAATATTAGGGTTTTCAAGAGGCGCAAGCATCACTTTCAGCCTGGCCTGAAACCTGGGCATGGGAAGGGGCTTCAGAGAGGACCGACTCGGCATGCGCGGCAGATAAACATGCTCTGTGCACGCCTACACTCACCTGCCCCATGGAGTGAGCGCATCTAGGCCACCCAAATTGATCCGCAGACAGTCGAGTGAGCAGGGATCGGTCGCGCAGTAAACTCACTGCCGCAAAGGGCTGGAAACCGCATGAGGCATCCCTAGGCCTGGGCACGCAAGCCAAGACGCACTCCATCTCTGGCCTGGGCCCTGGCTCCATCACACTGGGCCACAGGTGGCAGGCTGGGTGTCTACACACTTATACCGGGACTATCCCGATGAAAACGTGATCTGCCACTCAAATCTTCCGGTGAAGTTGAGCTGGTCGAGACTGGGCCGTAGCCTTGTGGTAGCCTAAGGCGTATGGGGTTGGCACGCACGTTTGCGATGCTGATCAGCCGGCATGGAGTATGCCTTGGCCGATCACATGCAGGGGCGTAGATTATCACGGCTCTACTGGCTGCGCCGGCATGACCCCGCCCTCGCTGATCTAACTGCGACCTCCATTCACGCGTGTAGTAAGACGTGATCGCTGGC
This sequence comes from Papaver armeniacum, assembly GCA_023531295.1. NCBI lineage: Eukaryota > Viridiplantae > Streptophyta > Magnoliopsida > Ranunculales > Papaveraceae > Papaver > Papaver armeniacum. The sequence goes on along the minus strand of JAJJWW010001518.1, from coordinate 575,736 downwards.
GTATGACACTTGGAAACCCCAACCTTGGCTTTGCAAGTACGCGCATCATCTCTTGTTTGGGTGATGATTTTGTCACGGCAAACATTGCTGGTCTCGACCGATTGGGTCAAGTGCGTGGTAGGCATCCTACTATGATCGGGTTGAAGCGATACGCTCCAGGTCCTTTGGGTTCATATATCTACAACCCTCATCTATACCTGCAGCGGTGCGATGGTTGAGAACTGCTTTGGCGACACATGTAATATGCGCCGCAGAACCTCAACCGAGGGTTTTCCGCCCATAATGCTTGTGCGAACGGGTTTCGGCAGGTAAGGCTGGAATGCACCACCATCGGTCTGGGCCGTGCGCTTGGTCGATCATACCAAAGATGTAGGTGGTAGGTCGGTGTTCACACCTATACCGACTTATCCCATGAAAACGTGATCTAAGCCACTCAAATCATCCTAAAGAGAAGTTGAGCGGTCGAGACGGGCCAGTGGTTTGGGAGGCGCGCCATGCTAGTTTGGACGCACGCTTTGGATTGACCGGGTATGATATGCCTTGGCCGAACACATGAGGAGGTAGATGGGCCCACGATGGTCATGCTGCATGACCTGCCCTTGTTTAATCTAATCCAGACCCTCCATTCGTAAGCGGAGAAGATGGACGCGCGTGATGACTTGAAACCCTAATTTTGGCTTTCAGCCGTAAGGTCATCTCTTGTTTGGGTGATGATTTTGTCACTAAACATTGTTGGTCTTGACCGATTGGTCAAGTGTGTAGGCGGCCTACGGTGATCGTGTTGACATGCTCTGGGCCCTTTGAGTCTACATCTACACCCTCCATCTATACTGCGAAGATGGATGGTTGAGACTGCTTTGCGACACATGTAATATGCCGCAAACCCTAATTTAGGTTTTCCATTCATAATGCTTGGTATGAACGGCGGTTTCTTGGCAAGTTAGGCCAATGACCGACCATGCGGGGTCGGCCGTGGGTATTCCATACCTGCTTGGTGGTGATGGAATTGATCTCGGGGTCATCCAATCATGCTTATGGAGTTGGATGATCGCAATCGATCATATCCTGATCGATACTACTCTGTCCGGATGCTCAATCCAAGCTAGTATAACACACCGAGAGGGTCTCAATCGGGATAGTATAACACACCGAGAGGGGCTCGGGGCTAGTATAACACACCGAGAGTCACATCCGTACGGTATTTCGTACATGGTTTCATTATAGTGCTTGGAGGTTCGTGTTACTCAGAAGAGTAACACTCGATCGTCATGCCACAATCGATAATGAGTATCGAAATACAAGGGCCGATATGAAATTCACAGAAGGGATTGTTGCTACATGCTCCAACCTCCGAGGAATTTCATGTATTCACTGCATGGGATTGTTGCTACATGCTCCATTCTTGGTGAATTAAGTGAGGGAGTATCCAACACTTATAAATGGCTTTATCTTTTACAAGATGTCGGTCCGCATCATTTTTCTCGGTTTTTACAATTTTAACCTCAAATGAAAACCCACCATCAACATTAAGTCCCCTCGCCTAGCACACAATGGTTACACTATTGTGGGTAGGCATAAGATGGTGACAAAGTTAAAGATAAAACTTTATGATACAAAGTTAGATGTTACCGGAGAGACGGGTCATCCTCGTCCCTGGAGTATGTCACGTTCAAAAGGCATTTAGGAGAGCATTCCCCTAGTATGATGTCGGTCTTGCTCGCTGATCGACCTTGTTACGCCCGGCTTGGGCCGAGGGCCCGCCCGTGCTTGCTCGTTTGAATGTCGGTCTTGCCGGATCGACGTTGTTTATGCCTGATTAGGTCGAGGGGCTATTGCGCCGCTTCGCTCGATCGTGGGGTTGTGCCTAATCGGACATCATTGCGCCTGCTTCGCTTGTGGGGCTACTGCGCCCGCTTGATAGAACGTGGGCTTAAATTTCGTGAACATGATTCCCATGACATAAGAGAACCGTGTTGTGCAAATAAATATGGTCCCGCCATATATGCTTGATTGAACGTGGGTCCCATATCGTATGCTTGATCAATGTCACCTTTATACCAGCCTCGTGCCCTTGACCAATACCGTCTTGAAACTTAAGCAATACCGGCTTGTGACTCGATCAACACCCGGACTTGAAACTTGAGTGATACCGGACTTGTGACTCGATCAACACCGAACTTGAAACTTGAGTGATACCCGTGAATTGATCAACACTGGTCTTGAGACTTGATCAACACCGGACTTGTGACTTGATCAACACCGGTGTTTGGACCCAATACTGACCTTGTGTACTCCAAAGTGAATGTGTGTTAAGGCCGTGTGTGACTACACATCTCACGCGTTTTTATACAAGTACTGCTCCTGTCTTTTATTGTAGAATGAAGAAAAGAACTCCTGTTGAGATTTCTTTTGGGGATAATGCTGGTGCCAAGTCAGGAGGTGTTGACAGCTTATAGATATGCCGAACATTGATGATGAGTTGTTCACCGTGCCCTTTCAACTATATGAAAATATCCGTTCCACAAGATAACCCTTATCCTATCGACTTGAGGCTTTTCATGCTCCGCCGGCCGTCATGAAGGATGGATGAGACGTATGTTGAGCAATGAGTACGCCAAAGATAACTTGACCAGAGCGTGTGATTATTGATGCAACTTGAGTGTTGAAACGGCTCGAGAGGATGTTAAAGTGGTTTCAGTGCGAACGTTGAGGTGGATCCCGGAGAGAGTGTTGAAGAAGGATTCCGGCGAACGTGGGTCCCGGAGAGAGCGTTGAGGCGCTCTTGAATAGACCATTGAGCAGCTTCTTCTAGAGGGAGCGTTGAAGTGTTTCCCTCTTGCCCGATTTACCCTTGCGAATTCCATGCTTATTGACCACCATCTCTCTCATGTCAAGAATTCCTTGATTGACGGTGAAGGAACTTTATGCCGAGCCTCGGTCCCTAAGCGTGGTTTACATGGTTTGTTCGTAGTGATTGTTGTCGAGCCGATATGGAATATCTTGGACATTGTTTCATCATTGTGGGAGTCGTGGCATGTGGTAATCGGAGTTGAAGTTGACGGACGCCAGGATGTTGTGTCTCGGTGGTTTTCCTCTTGTCGCTTCAGGAACCGCTACGTAAGGTCAAGGTTGTATCGCCCGTCGGTGAGATATATGTCCCTACGAACATTATGAGGCTCTTCATTACGGCAGCCCTGTTTCTTTCTATCGGGGCATATGTTGTTGTAGATGAGCGTTCAATGACTCCAGAGGATGACCAAAAGCGCGGATTCTCCAACATAGCATGATAGACATGTACCACCTGTCCGATAAAGTGACTCGCCCTGATCTTATTCGATATGACGCGTGGAAATCGTTATCTTCTTGAGGCTGCTCCCTTGAGGTATTGGCTCCAGTGGAATATTGCCGTCATAGAGCGTTGATACGTTGCACCGATATTCTTAAACCAAATGGCAATATGGTATAATAAAAATTTCCGAGAGGAGTTCGAAAAGATATCTTACTTGTGTCATGCTCGTACATCCTTATCTGGTTGTAGCCGCTACATCCATCCATGGAGGAGAACATGCCGTGTCCGTTTGGTTGAATCTACTAACATGTCGATGTTAGGTAAAGGAGGATCATTTTTGGAGCAAAGACTGCTCAAGTCTCTCAAGTCTATGCGGCACCCGATCTCGAGCTACAACCGTTTAACCGACTTGGATCCGTGTATGACATGTAGATGATGGGTGACCAATTTTCATCTAAATCCGGCATTTCTTCATATCTCCAAGCGGATATGTCCCGGGTACTCTTTGAGAAGTTCCACGAGCTTCGTGCGTTTATCTGATGAGTGCTAAATAGTGCATATTTATACACCTTTTTATTGGCATTTTACTCATCTTTTGCGCTAGAAATCGATATTATCCCATATTCTCGTGTTTTCCTTGTTTTCAAGAATAAATATTTGTATTAATTAATTTTGTGTTTTTAGGTAATAAATAAAGCTCTGAGAAACTAAGGAGCAAAAGAGCGGAAGAATTGGAGTCAAGCATCTATGGAGCAGATAGCTAAAGCTCCGCGCGCGAATCGACTTGCAACCCAACAAGGAAGACATGGGCTAAAGCTACCCACGACCCGGATCCGAGCCCGTCTCTTCCCGAGACGTTGAGATTTCTTTCTCCCTTATCCAACGGTCGCTGCCTCCACGTGCATCAAGATCGCTGCTCCGTGCTACACCGTATCACGCCAAAACCGCTTACTTCCTCGCTGCTCGGTCGTAGCCGCCTCATCCAACGCTCGCTCGGCTACGTCCCATCGTCCGTTGCTGTACCTCAAGCCAACACCATAGCCCCTATATAAACTCCCTTAATCCAAAACCTAATTCACTTTCTCTCCTTCACCCGACAACTCCATCGAGCTCGCAAACCCATCTCCTCTCTCCCCCGACCAACTCCACGACACCATCTCCGTCTCCCCGCCAAAGCCATCACCACCATCTCCTTTCCCATCACCACAGCCAACAACTCCTACAACTATCTCTATTCTCTAGTTCACGCTTTCTCCATCACTAGCTTCTCTCAACCTAGAAGCTAGGGTTGAGGCGATTCGAACTAGGGTTTCCAACAACAATCGAAGCATGGAGTAGCGGAGCCGATTAGACAAGAGAGGAGTGCGAATCGTAGTATGGGTTGCATTCAATTTATGTTTTAAAATTAAATTAGGTTTGGAATTATTTTGGGGGTTGCATGTATAAATAGCAGATGTATTTTGATGTTAGGGGATACGCCTGGATTAGCCAGTGCAGTCAATTAGGTTTAATTTGTATTTCTTGTTATTTAAATCATGTTCTAAGTTTTATCCAGGGTGTTGTTGAAACCCCGATAATATGCTAATGAATTCATCTTCTCTTTATGGTTTTTGTTAAGCTTCATTGTCTTAGAATGATTTAGCTCTTTGAGCACATGACCCTTTGATGGAGTGTATCAGAAGAAGACACTCCATACTAGGGAGTGTGTAAGATTAGTCACAACATTATCATGGTGTTCTTCCCTGGAATGAACCAAGAATATAACTTGATTAGGAAATGCCTTAGCATAGGTTCTGTGTGGTAGATTCACCACCCCGGTGCTCCACTATTTACTTCATTGCCTTAAGCTTAGGATCACATTTCGAATCAAATGCCGTATCGGCAACAACCTCAATTTTGTGTCACTTACATTCACTAGAACTCAGTCTAGAGCAGCCTTAGATCATTCAAGAGCACCACAAGTCTCGTGGTTCGACCCGACTTGCCGCGTCTCCGATAGACGCCGTGCACTTCAGGTGATAACCCGTAGGCCATAAAATTCATACACATCCGAGGCCTACCAAGTTTTTGGCGCCGTTGCCGGACTTGGCGTGTGCCCCGTGGTTGTTGGCTTGTCTCTTCCGAGTTCATTTCATCCTGTAAATAGTCACACCGCATTGTCATTTTTAGTTCTTTGTTAGTGTAACTTAACTATTCTATCTCATTATTGCATTTAATTTTGTTAGTTCATTACATTGTTGTCTTCACTGTTTTTCAATCATCTCTGTATCTATATTCACTTACATTCTTTGCTTTTCGTCTTGTTTTAGTATAACTTAGTCTAAATCTTATAACTTGCATCTCAGAATTTGTCATTGCATTATAGTTTTGCATCGTAGTTCTTATTAGCTGTATGAGTTTTTTGCATTGTAGCTTAACTGTCACTTTTTCTACATTTTGATTTGCATTCTGCATTTTAGTCCCAATCAGTCCAAGATACTCTCAAAGTGCATATCCCGTAGCACCGAGAACCGAGTTTGACATTGTTCCCCGTAGCATAGCCCCCAAATCTGAGTGCTTTGCTTAGCTCTGTCATTGTAGCACACTAGCTCAAGTTGCTTATTGTATAACATTGAGGACTGAAATTTGCTTGTTGAGCTAACAGTGCAAGTGGCAAGGCCGACCCAAGAGGAAGGCGCATAACTTGAGGATTCAGGTGAGTGAACCCTTAATAGCCGAGTAAGCTCCTTAGCCGAGTAAGCTCCTTCTATGTTGAATGCCGCACCTTGTTCACATGGCAAAGATAGCCATCCTCGTTAGGCAACCACCTCTAATTGTTTGTTGAACCATTTGCCGCATATCTCGGGGCACCTAAAAAAAAAAAAAAAAAATCTCGTGCTAGTCGAAACCGGTGTTTGTGTGTGCCTCCGTGCCTTATGGGAGATCAGCAGCTGAAGTTCCGCCTTCACATCTCGTGCATGTTAGCCAACCTTGACCTCGCTAAACTGGGAACCTTCTACTCCCGCATAACTTGTGAGAGCCAATTATCCGTGCATCCGTGGCATCCGAGTAACCTGCTGCCGTCGCTCGATTGAGCATGCTCAAAACCATGCATATCTTTGTATAACCTTTGAATTTTGAAGTCAACGAACCAGTTGACACCTTGTGATATGTTAGGTTTGCTATAAAATGCTTACATTCTCTGTCCTTCTTATGCATAAGTTGCTCACTTGTTGTCTTTGTGAAGTGAGTGCACTTAGTCTTGTGTTGTGCAAGCTAGACAGTTGTACTTGAGCCGCTAACCACCACCTCGTGTCCGAGACCCATGTGTGCTCAGCTACACATAAGCCGGGCTGTTAACCCGCAACCCCGTGAGCCTTGTATGCATCTCGCTTTGTGAATTCTTGATAACAAGCCGGTTGGCTCTGAACCCTTAACCTTCAATTTGCCCCGAGCTCCACCCACGGGCCGCTGAGCCTCGTGAGCATACATGTGAGCCACCACTTTGTTGAACCAAGTATTGTTAAACCCCGAGCATACACTGTGAATTAGCTCTGGGTCAGAAGTTGCAAACCCGTATGACATCAACTTGTAGCTCTGTGCTCATCTTACCATAATCCTCGGAGTCATTTCTACCGCATGAAATTGCCGACTCGCCTCGAGCCGTAACCCTCCACTCCGAAGCCGAGAGGTCAGTGTTGCAACTTGGTTCACTAAGTGCCGCATTACCCTTTTGACATCACCAAACCTCACAAATTGTGTACTCTATGCTTAGTCTCACCGAGTACTGTGTGCTTGTGGGCAACTCCAATCATCTTCACCGAGCTTTGTGCAAACCTGTGAAAATCAAATATATGGCCGGTGTGTATCCCGTGTGTTAATTGGTCGAACTTCTTGTCTTTTCTCTCGTGCCCATAACTTCATTTTGCCCCGAGCTCCAGCTCCTGCAGCTGCCGAGCCTCAACAACCTAGCTAAACAAGTTAGCCTTTAGCCATAATAACATCAACTGGGCAAGTTGCATTGAACCTTTGCCCATCTTGATCTGTTAAGCTTGCAAGCCCATTGATACCCTGAGCTCAGCCATGTGTCTCATTACTCTTCACATCGCTAGCATGCCGATATGTACATCGTCCCGTTGAAACTGTGCTAAACATCTTATAGAGTTGAGCTTAAACTCTGTCACTGAGCTTTGAGAGCTTGCCAACCTTTCCCCGTGCTCACTTGACCAAAGGCATAAGTCACACTAAACTGAGGCCTCTTTGTGCAAGCCTGCATAAACTGGGATGTGCAACCTCGTGGCCGTCAATTTTTTTGTGAGTCTCGCTTTCCTGTGTCGTGAAGTGCAAGGTCATGTCTTTGCACAACCGAGCCTTGTACCATCGCGGGTCTGTGTAGTAGACTAAAGCCCACACACCTTTGAGGTTTTCCCTAGGCTAAGCCGCTTCCACTGGCTGTGCATTGACACATAACCCGGGGTCGATCGCACACAACCTTCACCCCACATAATTTGGCACCGCATAGTCGGGCCGTTTCAAAGACTGGCCGCACCATAAACAGAAAGCCCAACCACTAGGCTTTGCTCAAACTGAAAATCATTTGAACTGGGCTTTGCAAACAACCTGAGCTGTGCATTTGCACAACAACTAGGTTTTGCACATAACCTGGGCTTAAACCAAATTGAGCCCACAGCAACTTGGGCTTCCCACATAAACCAAAGCTCCCAACAAAACCAAAGCCCAATAAACCAAATTCCCACATAAACCAAAGCCCATTTTTTTTTGTTATATTTGTAAGAATGTTAATGTTTCGTACATTATCTTCATTGTATATAATCCAAAGAGGGACTTGTTAATTTTTTTTTTTCTTGAATCTATTGAGTCTTCTTGTGCATTTTTTGTGCTAATCCGATATGATCACCACCGAGAATGTTGGATTTTGCCTTGATTAATGAAGCTCAACCTTGCTCCCCGCCGACATCCTAATTTCTTCCCTTTTCTCTTATCAAAGATAGTTCTCTCGGTATGTGACTGACTAAAATTTTTCTATATGTCGACACATTGAGGACAATGTTTGATTTAGGTTTGGGGGTGCATTTGCATTTAAAGTTTTTAGTCTTTTATTTTATCTTTAAATTTTACATTTATTCTTTTATTTTATCTTTTAATTTTTAAAAAAAAAAAAAAAAAAAAAAAAAAAAAAAATTCAAAGACCCTTTTGTAAAAACCTCCAACTTTTAGAGATTTTAGAGTCACTAGCATGCTTCTAGCTATGTTTACATAGAGAATCGACCGAAATAACAAAAGTTAGTACCGGAGAACACAATCGGGTTTCTTAGTTGATTAGAGCGTTAAAGTTGGATTTAACCATACTGAGGGCTAATTAGGTGATGTTTAGATATTCGGTAGTAGAATTGTGATCACCCATAGTGGAGACTACCCATTTTACATCAAGTGAGGCACCAACCTTCAATTTTTTGCAACTTTCTAGAAAAGTCGTTAGAGTGTGTGTCACCTTACGTAAATTCCGGTAGGAATGGTGAGCTACCCAACTTCGCACCAATTTCAGTGACTACTTTTGATCTCTTGAGTGCTAGTTTTTGTCAATCATGAGGGTGACGTCTAAAGATGAAAACTCCTTCTAAATACCGACGGCCGTTAGCATCACTCTCTCTCTCTCAATCAAAGAAGACCCATAGAAACACATCATCGTCAACAAACGGAGCATCATCGAATATGGAAAGAAAAATTGATATAGTCCAAGGTTTATGTGCAACAAAGAAAAGAAAATAGGATGAGAATTAATAAAATTTATAAAATCAAGACAATACAAGTTGTGGAAAAATTGAGTGTTAAAGTCCTTTGTCCATGGAGTTAGTTATTTCATTATTTGTATTTTTATTTTCACTTTTTTTTAAAAAAAAAAAAAAAAAAAAAAAAAAAATATTGTAGTTTATTTTTGCTACCACCATGGTAAAGATGAGTTCAAAAAGAAAAATCCAAACAACAAGGAAGTTGAGTAGAAAAATTAAAATTTGTCAAGTTTTGTGAAGTTTAGAAGTTCGTCATCAACATTTGAAGACCGAAGATCAAGACGTTTCTATGGTTCTTATGAGAGATTGATGTTAATTGCCGATCGGGTGAGAAGTGAGTGAGTACTCCCACCCTTGCTAATGGTTGATTTCCTTTCTTAGAGATCATCGAAAAAGATTCTTTTGTCCACACTTCGTGGAGTCTCCGATTTTATTTCGGAAGGTTATCCTTCTTATCTACAACGTGTGCAGGATTTCTCTTTTATTCCCGCGCACACATGAGAGACTAAAAAAGTGATCTTTTTGAGTGCAATTATCATAAAACCTTAATGGTGAGGCGAAGTTGAGACTTATGATCACAATCGAATCCGAATTCTTTCATATGGTATGGTTACTACTCGCTCAAAGACTTAAGGATGAGAATGCGTTCTTTGGTAGTTCTAACTTCATGTTACTAGCATGCGTAAACTCTATGTCCTCATAGCTTCTAGGGATGCTTGAGACTCTTCTACACTCGAAGTTGGAGAAGGTTTTGTGGGTACACCTCCTCGGTAAACCCTCACGAGACTACAACTCGTCCACTAGGGACACCTAGGGGTTTAAAGGCTTAGTGCATACGCTAAATGCATTCGAGAGACTGCGACAGGGGTATAGTTAGGATTTCTTATTTTCTCTTTTCACTTGAGGACAAGTAAAATTCAGGTTTGGGGGTATTTGATGAGTGCTAAATAGTGCATATTTATACACCTTTTATTGGCATTTTACTCATCTTTTGCGCTTAGAAATCAGATATTATCCCATATTCTGTGTTTTCCTTGTTTTCAAGAATAAATATTTGTATTAATTAATTTTGTGTTTTTAGGTAATAAATAAAGCTCGGAGAAACTAAGGAGCAAAAGAGCGAGAAGAATTGGAGTCAAGCATCTATGGAGCAGATAGCCAAAGCTCCGCGCGAATCGGCTTGCAACCCAACAAGGAAGACATGGGCTAAAGCTACCCACGACCCGGATCCGAGCCCGTCTCTTCCGAGACGTTGAGATTTCTTTCTCCCTCATCCAACTGGTCGCTGCTTCCACGTGCATCGAAGATCGCCGCTCCGTGCTACACCCGATCACGCCAAAACCGCTTACTTCCCTCGGCTGCTCGTATCGTAGCCGCCTCATCCAACGCTCGCTCTACTGTCCCATCGTCCGTTGATGTACCCGCCAACACCATAGCCCCTATATAAACTCCTTAAGCCAAAAACCTAATTCACTTTCTCTCCTTCACCCGACAACTCCATCGAGAGCTCGCAAACCCATCTCCTCTCCCCGACCAACTCCACAGCACACCATCTCCGTCTCCTGCCAAAGCCATCACCACCATCTCCTTTCCCATCACCACAGCCAACAACTCCTACAGCTATCTCTATTCTCTAGTTCACGCTTTCTCCATCACTAGCTTCTCTCAACCTAGAAGCTAGGGTTGAGGCAGTTCGAACTAGGGTTTCCACAACAATCGAAGCATGGAGTAGCAGAGCCGATTAGACAAGAGAGGAGTGCGAATCAGAGTATGGGTTGCATTCAATTTATGTTTTAAAATTAAATTAGGGTTTGGAATTATTTTGGGGGTTGCATGTATAAATAGCAGATGTATTTTGATGTTAGGGGATACGCCTGGATTAGCCAGTGCAGTCAATTAGGTTTAATTTGTATTTCTTGTTATTTAAATCATGTTCTAAGTTTTAGCCAGGGTGTTGTTGAAACCCCTGATAATATGCTAATGAATTCATCTTCTCTTTATGGTTTTTGTTAAGCTTCATTGTCTTAGAATGATTTAGCTCTTTGAGCACATGACCCTTTGATGGAGTGTACTGTAAGAAGACACTCCATACTAGGGGGGAGTGTGTAAGATTAGTCACAACATTATCATGGTGTTCTTCCCTGGAATGAACCAAGAATATAACTTGATTAGGAAATGCCTTAGCATAGGTTCAAGTGGTAGATTCACCACCCTGGTGCTCCACTATTTACTTCATTGCCTTAAGCTTAGGATCACATTTCGAATCAGCCGTATCGGCAACAACCTCAATTTTGTGTCACTTACATTCACTAGAACTCGCCTAGAGCAGCCTTAGATCATTCAAGAGCACCACAAGTCTCTGTGGTTCGACCCGTACTTGTCGCGTCTCCGATAGACGCCGTGCACTTGCGGTATAACCCGTAGGCCATAAAATTCATACACATCCGAGGCCTACCATTATCCGTACTCAAGGTTGAGCCGATGGAGATAGGCCTCAGGAGATTCCCCAACGATTTCAATTTCATCGGTTGTGGAGTTGGTGCCATCTTGCAGCTGTTGTGGAGCATCTAGCACTTGCTCTTGTGGTTCGTTGTTTGTTGTAGCATTCCATTAGGTGGAGAGATCGGGTAGCGTCTCCCCTGCTGATAATGGCAGTGTCGGTATACCGTTTTCCCTTTCTGGTCACGACTCGCCATAAAAGTTCGTTCCCTCCTCGTGTGAACGTGGGTCGTGGCTTCACAGGATGGAGAAGAATGCTTCGTCAGCAAAGATGCATCGTGGGTACTAGCCCTCAATGATGCAAGTCGGTCTTCTTCCTGAATTGACGCCCACATGGGGAGTGGGATACAACGAACTTGTCTGATTCTTTCCACGGAGCTTCTCCCGTATGTGCTGGTTTGGTTTCCCTCGAAGTCCGTCATTGTGGTAGGCTTCCGTACGACCTTGCCTGGGAGAACCTTGGATGTCCTGAGAGTCTTGAGAGTAATCACATTCGAAGACGCTCTTGTGTCGGTAAGGGCCGTATTGAAATCTGAATCCTTGATGCGTGCGGTGACATGTAGGGCACGGTTGTGACCTTCCTCTGGTTAATTGCAGCAAAATGTCTCCGTGCGCTGATTTTCCGAGAGGTGTGAAAGTTCGCATAAACTTTCCACTAGAGAAGCGCTTCCCGATCCACCGGCCTCTGGTTCATAGTGAAACTATTGACTTGAGGAGGATCGTTGTGAGATCACCCAGGTGTAGGAGTCTCCATGACAGACTACTCATATCTGATGTCGCTTCTTTGATCGGGTTCATGTAGGTCCGCGCCGCTGAAGTATCTTTTCCGGTGCGTTGAATGCATTCCTTGTTGGCTCCGAGGGCTGTTGCGTGTCTTGTGGAAATCGATCGCTTAATGTCTTAAGAAAACCGGTACCTCTTTCTCGAGTTACGGCCATATCCATTTGAGTCTTAGCAAGAACTTCCCGCTTCTCCATCAAGTCTGCAATGGTAATGGGAGATGTTCCTCCTCTCGTCCCTCCGGCTCCTCGTCCCGATGAAGGAGTGGAAGTTGTTGCTCGGGTGACTATCGGAGATGTTATACTTAAGGAGATGCTTGGGATTTGCGGCTGCTCCGGCTCCTGGTGATGGGAGGAGTTACACCTGCTGGAATATCTCTGCTCCGCTAGCGTTGGTGATAGAAGTTACGGCTCCACGAGATGTATTGACCACGGTAGCTCCACCGATAGGTACCTCGACACCGGAGTGTTATCTACACTAGCTCCATCGAATTGATTGCTGATCCGGACACTGAGTTCCATTGCTTTCGAAGCTTTACTTGTATCAACCGAAGTAGCCTCTCTCCTGGTCAATTATTTCTTGATCGGTTGGTGGACGCCATACGGAGGTAGTTCCACCACTGTTTCGTACCCACGTCTCCAAGAACTCCAAAATCCTTTCCATTGGGAACGGAAAGTGTAGGTACTTGAGTCTAGCTTTTCTGCGTTAGTGGGCGTTGTGATTTCTCTCGTGGCTTTGATGTGGAGCACGTTCCGGAGATGAAGTTGGAAGATTTGCGAGTGCCATCATATCATGGATCGCTTGCCTGGGTAAAGGGATGTGGAAGGTGTCGTAATATCACCACCGAGTGATCGAATTGAACGCTCTCATCCCCGTATTCGTATTTCGATTGATTTCTCCTTCCTCAAGCATTTCTTCATCGGTTGAAAAGTCGACGCGGATTGACAAGTCTTAGGGCTTCAGCAAGAGTTTTGAGATATAAATCCTCTAGCGAGGGCTCCATAGGTCACAGGCTCCCTTTCTTTATCTCGGCAGACATTGTAGTACTCCGGACAAGTCTTTTCCTCTGTCTGACCATGTTGTCCATCTTTCTTGATTCGTTTTTCACAGTGCTCTTTTTGTTTCTCCACTCGTAAAGGTGTGACTCTTGGCTAAGGATTCAACGTTTCTTGCACCTCAAGTCTCGAGTTGATGCCTATCGACCCCTCTTGTAGTTGTCTTGTTATACCATTCAAAAGGCGAAATGTCTCGCTTCCCGCTTTTCCGGTGATACCGGCTTGATTTGCCAAGACATCCTCCAACATTCCAAAATATGCTTCCCATGATATCTCGAACCACTGCGGATTCCTGGGATGAGGATACATCGTGAGACGAAAAATCGAAGAATTGAGAATTCGATTTTTTGTAACCGAGAGATCAATCTCCCACTGTGGTCGCCAATTATTTATGGGTGAAAACTACTCCTGCAGAATTTGGTAATTTTGGGTGTGGATGAGGAATGAATTTAAACCTTAAACAAATGCACTCACGCGGTGAGTGCTTGTAGATTCGAGAGATCAATCTCAGGCAAGTCCGGCCTAAACCAAGAAATGGCCGTTCCGGACTTGTTTCGGTCACAAAGTGAAGGAGATGGGGTTGATCTTAGGGAGGGAAGCGAAGAAGGTGTTGAGATTGTGAAGGTGTTGGCTTGCTTATGACTTGTAACAGAAAGGTGAGCATGCTTATGATTGATGCAAGCAAGCTCTGGGTGTTTGAATACGTTTTGTATTAACACTTGGTTTTCTGTCTCGTCTGAACTTGTGTTGTTTCTCCTTGTCTCCTATTTTTCTCCTGTCTTTGAAAATAAGGAGGAGAACCTATTTATACAAGTCATTGAGCCTCATTCACGTCTCTCGTGGGAAGTGGAGGAAGTGGAGTGATGGAGTAGTGGAGTTGTGCGTCGGTGCCACACGACCAGTCTTGCCCACTTCTCCTGTTCATCTATAACCGTCCATGACTTCCTGACACGTTCTTGTGATGGCGTGTTGCACGCCGCACGCCGTAAACCGCCAAACCAATACCCCAAGATGTATCCCCCGTTTGTGACATGATTGATGTTCGGAATGTGTGGGATCGTGGATCCACGAAAGATAGCATGTAATCTTTGAATTGAATAACTGTGTTATTCGAAGTCGATACTTGTGAAGTATCGTGTGTATTTTATGCGTCTTGCATTATGGTGTGGTAAAGTGATGGGTAATGACGCCTCACCGACCAAATAACTCGACCGGGGTTGTATAACCAAGCTGGTGAAGTTGAACGGATGAGATGATCTTTGAGACACTCATCTTCGACCGTTAATGGATATTAGGGTTTATGAAGAGGTGCGCAAGCATCACTCTTTAGCTTGGTCGAAACCAAGCATGGAAAGGGATTTGGAAAGGGCCGACCGGGCATGTGTGTAGACGGCATACCGGTGTACACGCCTACACCTCACCGTCCCATGAAGGCGCGATCTAGGCCACTCAATTTAACCGGTAAAGTTGAGTGGTTGAGATCGGTTTGCGGCAGAAATTGATGCGCAAAGGGTTGGAAACCAGCGTGACATCCCTAGTTCGGGCACGCGTTTCAAGACGACACATCTTGGTCGGTCTTGGTCGATCATACCAGCATGTAGGTGGTAGGCTGGTGTTCACACCTATACCGACTATCCCATGAAAACGTGATCTAAGCCACTCAAATCATCCGCAAGTTGAGCGGTCGAGATCGGTTCGTGGTTTGGGAGGCGCGGCCATGCTAGTTTGGACGCACGTTTTGGATTGACCAGGTATGATATGCCTTGGCCGAACACATGAGGAGGTAGATGGGCCCACGGTGGTCATCTTTGGTATGATCGGCCCTTGTTTAATCTAACTGTGACCCTCCATTCGTGCCGGAGAAGATGGACGCGCGTGATGACTTGAAACCTAATATTGGCTTTCAATCCGTGCGTCATCTCTTGTTTGGGTGATGATTTTGTCACGGCCAAACATTGTTGGTCTTGACCGATTGGTCAAGTGTGTAGGCAGAGCCCACGGTGATCGTGTTGACATGCTCTGGGCCCTTTGAGTCTACATCTACACCCTCCATCTATACCTGCGAAGATGGATGGTTGAGACTGTTTTGCGACACATGTAATATGCCGCAAACCCTAATTTAGGGTTTTCCGTCCATAATGCTTGGTATGAGCGGTTTCTTGGCAGGCTAGGCCAATGACCGACCATGCGGGGTCGGCCGTGGGTATTCCATACCTGCTTGGGGGTGATGGAATTGATCTGGGGTCATCCAATCATGCTTATGGAGTTGGATGACTGAATCGAGATCATATCCGGACGATACGGTCGGTCCGGATGCTCAATCGAGGCTAGTATAACACACCGAGAGGGGCTCAATCGGGCTAGTATAACACACCGAGAGGGGCTCGGGCTAGTATAACACACCGAGAGTCGGCATGTACGGGTATTTCGTACATGGTTTCATTATAGTGCTTGGAGGTTCGTGTTACTCAGTAAGAGTAACACTCGATCGTCATGCCACACCGATAATGAGTACTTGAAATACAAGGCTGATATGAAATTCACGGGAAGGGATTGTTGCTACATGCTCCAACTGGAGGAATTTCATGTATTCACGAGAATGGGATTGTTGCTACATGCTCCATTCTTGGTGAATTAAGTGAGGGAGTATCCAACACTTATAAATGGCTTTATCTTTTACAAGATGTCAGCGCATCATTTTTCTCTCGTTTTTTTACAATTTTAACCTCAAATGAGAACCCACCATCAACACCTAGTCAACCGAATTTTTGAAAGCTAGTGTGACTATGCACGTACTCACATGGAGGTAGAACCTAAACTTGTTTGGTAGAACCGTGAAACCCATGATTTGTGATTGAGTGCTCTTAATCAATCACATAGTTCTTGAAAGTCAAATGAACCAATTCTAAACTCGTTTGGAAGTGTGGCAAATCGATTTCAAGATTGTAAGTATGAAAGAGGACTTACAAAGTAAAGATTTCGACATACTTTGAACATGTGCAGTAAAACTTATCTTTTATTGTTCAAAGATATTCCTTAATAGCTAAAGGAAAATACCGGATCGAAAAATAAGTTGAGAATATTTTAATTAAGGTTTTTAATTTTATTTTTGGAAAATGAAAATTGGTAATGTGCATTTACTAATTGGAGATTTTCTAAGAGATTTTCGGTCAATGTTTGGACAAAGCATTTACAGGAATTATGGAAACCGAATCTGGAATATATTGCATATCTTGAGAATATTTTCGATTTTGGAAATTACTTGGTGTTCAAACTTCATTGGTCTATAAATACCAAAGTTTGCATTTCTAGCAAACTAATCCTCGAAACCCAACAAAACTACCTAGTTGTGTTGTTACTAGTGGAGCGCCTATTCGGAAAGGAAAGTAACCTAATTAGGCGAAATCTCTTACTGACGCTCAAGATAAAGACTTCTTTAGGATTGAGAAGCTCTATTAGTATCGTTGGTGGGAAACTAGATAATTGCGGTTTATTATTAGTTTCCGATTATTGATTTGATTAACTAACGGTTGTTGAATCTTTGATTGCACCAAGTTTGTTTATTCTTGAGAACCTTCTCTTCTGATATAAGGCTCACTCAAACTACATCAAGGATTTAACATTTCTACAGATCTAAGTTTTTCTAGATCCGTAAGATAGATTCATTGATTTGCCATTGTTAATGCACTCCGTTTTGTGCGACAAATCAATAAGGAATCAAGTTTGTTTTTGCGGTTTGTTACTTTGAAGATTAAATCGAAGATTGAACACTTTGAAGATTTGAACACTTTTGTTCTTGTGTTTTGATCTTGGTGTAACTTTACGTGACTTGATTTTCCTAGATTAAAGAGGTTGTTTATTTTCAATAAACATAACCCTTTTAAGATCAACAAGTAGTTTGTGATTTTATCATAAACCTTGTAATCAAGACTGATTATTTCGGTAAACATTGTCTTGTTTGATCTTGTAACCGAGGAACTTCGGATCTGGTAACAGGTCTTAAAAATAAAAGATCCTTAACTGTGCTTATATCATATATTTCAGTATTGTTATTATAAAGTGAGTTTTGTTACCAAACAGTTTATCCTTTACTGTTTGGAATACGATCCAAAGGAATCTTGTTTTCACAATTGAAAGATTGAACCATTAAGAAGATATATTAGATTTAAGTCCTAAAGAGAATGGATGTTCTGCTAGGATATCTAGTATCAAATATCTATTAAGAACTTCGGTCCTGCTAGATATTATCAAAACAAATATCTATAGAGAACTTCGGTTCACTAGATATTATCAAAACAAGAATATCTTTGAAGTTTCTAGTAAATAGGATTTTAGTTTACTTAGTATTGTCTACACGAACTTGCAGGTTTACTTTTTGTAGCGTCTTAATTCATTGAGTATTCAAATCGAACTAGGTCCCGTGGTTTTTCTACAAGATTGTAGTTTTCCTCGTTAACAAAATTAAAGTGTGTGCTTTACTTTATTTCCACATTATAATTGTTTTATATTATAATTAAAGTAATTACACTTGTATTTAACTAGGTACTTGATATTTGTCTTATAAGGTTTCGGTTATACCGTACTATTATCAAGTGAACACTTTGTTGTAGTATTGTCTCGATTTCATATTCATAGACGATCACACAAAGTGTATTGGATTTCTCCACTTATGTGATATAATTATTCACGTGTTAGGCCAGTTCGGACTAACCCTATTTCAAGTGGACACTGTGTTGAAATATTCCTTGAGTGATTGTTGCTCCAAGAGGTTTATACACAGTGGGTCTTGTATAAGTTGTGATCAAAATAAAAGATTGTGGTGTATTTGGGTACCCTCGTCTTTTCAACTGGTATCAGAGCGGGCAAACACGAAAAATATCTAACAATCTGTGTTTGGCGTGATCCAACCTATAAAGTTTTGAATCAAATGGTTGATTCAGTTAACGTACCTCTAGGGTTTGATGGCTCAAACTATCTATGGTGGAAAATGGCTATGCAGTATTTTCTTCAATCTCATGACTTTAACACTTGGGTTTTAGTTATTGATGGGTATGACCACCCAAAAGTACTGGTCAACAACTCAACCACTTAGTTTAGAGCCGAAATCGTTCCTTGGTCCTACTCGGTTGGGGAACTTGGAACGAGGAGCAACAAGTTCGGACTTGGAAATCGCCAAAACTCGGTCTAATACTCGGAATCTATTATTAATAACTTATATATTGCTGCTCATTAGTCATGATTTTTACCTAATTAAAATGAAAAAATTTATACCATCGTGTAATTAAGTGTGTAATATTGTTATATTGAACGTATTTAGAGGTTTTCAATTTTATAACTCTCATCTGAGGGGTTACGAAAATTTTCTTTTCTAATTTTAGTGCATGCAAGGCCAACTTGGAAAAATCGTTAACTCGTTTTGCTCAAAAGTCAGTCTCGGTCATATAGCCTGTAGCGATTACTCGAGAATCGCCTCGGTCATATAGACTGTAGCGATTACTCAGCGAGTAATCGTCCTTAGAGAGCGATTTTGACTACACTGGTTTAGACTAAAGGAATTGAAAGAATTCAATAATGAAGAAAAATTGCTTTCGAAGCAAAATTCCTATGGATTGAACGCCATTATCCATGCTGTAACTCGAGACCTCCATCATCATGTAACCAGGTGTAAAACATCAAAGGAGGCTTGGGATATTCTTAATATCGTATTTGAAGGGAATGCCTCTGAAAAAGAAGCTAGGCTTCAAACCCTATCTTCTAAATGGGAAAACCTTTGTATGGATGAAGACGATACCTTTGATAATTTTGATCAAAAACTTTCTGAAATAGTGAATGCCTTTTACACTTTAGGAAAAACTATTTCAGATAAAGATATTGTGTGTAAAACTCTAAGGTCTTTACCACCAAGATACGAATGTAAAAATCATGCCATCATGGAAGCAAAT
The DNA here is from genome assembly GCA_023531295.1 of Papaver armeniacum. Taxonomy (NCBI): domain Eukaryota; kingdom Viridiplantae; phylum Streptophyta; class Magnoliopsida; order Ranunculales; family Papaveraceae; genus Papaver; species Papaver armeniacum. Next base: position 556,382 of record JAJJWW010001518.1, on the reverse strand, counting down.
GATCTTTCCACACTATCTAGAAGTGATCTATTTGGTAAATTAAAGATCTTTGACCTTGAATACCAATTCAAGAATGAAGAGGGTATTACCCTTAAAGCTGCAATTAAGACTAGTTCTTCGGCAGAAAATTCTTGTGAGACACAAACTGAGAATTGTAGTGTCGATACAACCGCACGACAATTCAGAAAGTTATTAAGACAAAAGAAAAGGAGTTCTTCTAAAGATTCATCTTATCCTTCTCAAAAAACATAGAAATGTGTAGAGAATAGAGAACAAAATGGTGATAGCTCTAATTGTTCCAAGGATCAAGAGAACAAAGCTTTTCATGCAACTGTTAAATGCACACCTGAAAAGGATACTGCAGTAACTCCAGAGTCAAAGGAACTTGAATGTGATAGACTTTGTAAAGAGAATGAATATCTGAAAAAGGAAATTGATATCCTATATAAGGATATAAAACGTGTAAGCGATGGTCAAACTTACCTTGAAGTCTTGGAAAGTTACAGAAAATTGACGCAAGTAATTCTACCGAATCTGAAATAGATTATAAAGTTCAAATTGATAAATTTAAGGTTGATCTAGATAATGCTCTTGAAAAAATAAAAACATTGGAAAAAGAGAATATGGGTCTAAAAGCATACTTTAAAAAGTTCGATAGTATCACAAAACAACTTGACTCAATGTTGAAGTCAACTAGAGTTCCTCGTCACACACGAGGATTGGGCTACAAAGGTAAACAAACTTTGAATGCTAAACAGGAGATAAATTTTGTAAAGCTTAAAGACTCTGCTGAAGAAATTGCTTTAAAAGTTGTCACCGTAAGTGACTTCGAGAACTCTTTCAGGCAGAGAACATGATTGTACTCATGCTCCCCCAAGGATTCCAAAAATTGAGAGATGTGTTCACGAGCGTTACCAGTACCATCGTAGAGGGAGAACTGAGGAGAGGTATATCCTCTTGGAAGAGGGATTCGTTGCATTGAGGGTACGGCAGCTGATGCTGGTGTGCATCCATCAGATTTCCTTTGCCTCGGTTTTGGAGAAGTCGTTCCAGGTCCTCACGTGTGATGAAGTTGGATGGCTGGTCCTTTTCCCTTGGGCGTTCAGGAGCAACACGAGCTTCTTCACTCATGTGGGTCCGAGTGGAAACGCCTGTTCCGGGTGTACTGAAGGCATCCCTTGTTGGCTCCAAGGGTTGCCGTGAATCTTGTGGAAATCATTCAGTTAAAGTTTTGAGGAAAGTGAGTACCTCTTTCTGAGTTGCAGCCATATCCATTTGAGTCTTAGCAAGAACTTCCTGCCTCTCCATCAAGTCTGTGATGGTGATGGGAGATGGTCCTCCTCTTGTCCCTCCGGCTCCTCATCCTGATGAAGGAATGAAAGTTGTTGTTCTGGTGATCGCCGGAGGTGTTACACTTGAGGAGATGTCGGGATTCGCGGCTGCTCTGGCTCTGGTGATAGGAGGCGTTACACTTACTGGAACATCGCCTGCTCCGCTGGCGTTGGTGGTAGAAGAGACGGCTCCACGAGATGTATTGACCACAGAAGCTCCACTGACAGGTACATCAATACCAAGAGTGTTATCTGCGTTAGCTCCATCAAAATTGATTGTTGATCCTGACCTAAGTTCTACCATCTTGAAACAGATTGATGATTGAATTGAATCTAAGATCTACCCCTTCGAAATTGACAAAATTGAATTAGATTTTGAAGGAATTGACTTTACAACCGAGAGATTAACCTCCCACTGTGGTCGCCAATTATTTATGGGTGAAAACTATTTCTCGACGGTTTTGGTAATTTGGGGTGTGTGGATGAGAAATGAATCTAAACCCTAAATAAATGCATCGCACGGTAGTGCTTGTGATTCGAGAAATCAATCATATAACTCGCCTAAACCAAGAAATGGCCGTTCCAGACTTGCTTCGGTCACAAAGTGAAGGAGATGAGGTTGATCTTAGGGAGGGAAGCGAAGAAGGTGTTGAGATTATGAAGGTGTTGGTTGTGTATAACTTGTATCAGAAAGCTGAACTGGCTTGCAGAATGTAAGCTGTCAGTTCTGGTGTTTGGATATGATTGTATCAACACTTGGTTTTCTGTCTTGTCTTGTCTTGTGGAAATAGGGAGGAGAACCTATTTATACAAGTCATTAAGCCTAACCCACGTCTCTCATGGGAAATGGAGGAAGTAGAGTGATGGAGTAGCGGAGTTGTGTGTTAGTGTTACACGACCAGTCTTGCCCACTTCTCCCGTCATCACTAACCGTCCATGACTTCCTGACACGTTCTTGTGATGGCACGTTGTGCGCTGCACGCTGTAAACCGCCAGACCAATACCCCAGTAAGTATCCCCCAGTTTGTGACATGATTGATGTCTCGATCGTGTGGATCGTGGGACCCATGAAGTAGCATGTAATCTTGGATTAAATAACTAAGTTATTTAGGAAGTCGATATTTATGAGATATCGTGTGTATTCTATGCAGTAACGATCGAATATATTCAGTATGTGAAGCATCGATGTTTTAAGGCTTAACGGAGTAAGTCACGAATTTAAGCGTCTTAAAATAGCATCATGTCCAGCCATCTTCGAGTGATCGTTTGGAGGCTATACATGCAAGCCCTGATTTGGCCGATCACCTCATGTGGAAGAGTGGTGGACGGTGATCATGGTGATGCCTTGCTGGTCTCTTAACTCCTAACCAAAGTTGCTTAACCAAGCTGGTAGAGTTGGATGGACGAGATGATCTGTGACGCTCATCTACGACCGTTGATGAAGTTTTAGGGTTTTGAAGAGGTAAGCAAACATCATTCTTCAGCTTGGTCGAAACCAAGCATGGGAGGTGTATTAGGAATGACCGACCCAGGGCATGCGTGTAGACAGCTTTCCGGTGTACACGTCCATACCTCATTACCCCATGAAGATATAATCTAGGCCACTCAATTTGTCTGGCAAAGTTGAGTGGTTGAGATCGATTTGCGGCAGAAATCCGTTGCCGCAAAGGAATCGGGACCGCGTGACCATGCCTAGTTTGGGCGCACGAATCGAGGCATCTAGACATGGTCGGTCTTGGCCGATTGGTCAGGCGTGTAGACGGGACCACGGTGATCGTGTTGACATGCTCAGGACCCTTTGAATCTACATCTACACCCTCCATCTATGCCTGCGAAAATGGATGGTCGTGATTGATTTGCGACACATGTGACATGCCGCAAACCCTAATTAGGGTTTCATGTCCACACTACTTTGGCTGGACGAATTGGCAAGCTACGCTCCTCTTTTGGGGAGGCCGACCATGAAGGACCCACATTGGGCCGGTGGTGATCACGCCAATACACCGTCTGGCGGTTATAGGCTTGATCTAAGCCATCCAAACATGTCGGTGAAGTTGGATGGCCGTGATCAATTTAAGACACTTAGTGGAATTTCTGCGACCCTTAAAGCATCACGCCCGACCGAACTTTGGGCGAGCGTTTGCTCCTCCACGGCTTGGTCATGAGATGGTCGACTATGCGGGTAGAAAGGGGGCCTGCAGGTGTACATAACGGTGCTTGTCCGACCGGAATGGGCGATCCGTGCCGTCCAATCGCTACTACGAAGATGAACGGACGTGATGGATTTGAGACTCGCCGCATGCAGCCTTTGTTCGTACGAGCTCCTCCAAACCGCTCCATACCAGCTGGACATCCAACTTCGGGCTGAACATCCAATTTGGGACGGATATACACGTTGCAAATGAATTTCACCAACACTAATATCTGTTGGGAATATGGCGTAGCAAATTTTGGTGCAACGCCAAAATCCGTTGGTCAAATTAATTTGTGCAGCGTATATAAACGTTGGTAAAATAGATTACCAACGTTTGTTGAGCAACGGATTCTTTAATTTGTGCAACGGCTACAATAATTTAGGCAACGTATTACTCTAATTTGAGCAACACTTATATACGTTGCAAACCCGTTGATGATAAAAAAAAAAAAAGTAATTCGACTATAATTCCAGGTGAAAAATAGAATTCCGACGATAGTTCCACGGATTTACGAAAATATATTTTGCACATTCATATACCATTGTAGATCAACTAAAAGACCCAATATATGACAATCCATCAAGATATATTCATATATATCATCTTGTAATAAATATATGAATCAAAGATGTAACAGATAAACTATAATAATAAACCATATAATTATTTGGTTGATTTAAAGATAAATACGGTCACGAATCCAAGTTTCTGAATTTGACAATATGAATTAGTTCATAAGAATACCTTCAATTGTTTACATACACGTTGTATCAGAAGTACCACTGGTTTAAGAGCATTAAAATCAATATCCCAAAATTATATGGAAGTTAAGGTTAATGGTAAAATTCAGTGTGTTAATGAGAGATAACACAGAACCTGGCACCTTATATGGAAACATGACCTGCAATTGCTTCCCATAATGGTGGGCATCGCCATCATCGATCCCGAGCACATCTCAAATACGTATAAAAGAGAAACAAGCTTGTTATAACCACCCGAAATAGATGGGCACTCCCAAACCCACCACCACCAAACTATGAATTATTACTAAACTTTGAAGACAAAAAAACTAACTGAAAACAATAATGTTCACGCCCATATAACACTACACCAAAGTCGGTACATTGATGCAAATAAGAAGTTGTTATTGTTACAAGGTAAAGACTAACCAAAGTCGGTACATTGATGCAAAGAAGAAGTTGTTATTGTTACAAGGTAAAGACTAACCTCTGTATTTTCAAGAGAGGAAAGTGCCACACAAGATCGGGGAAAGCAGAAAATCTCCAGTTAGCACAGACAGCTGCATCATTTAAATAATCAATTTGAGGCAGAATGTTGTCCCGCACAGTCGAAAAGTAACCCAATACTAAATTAATTAATACCAGGCATAGTCTCGAAAGAAACTACACAACAACAGATCTACATACAGCTAAGTACTCAACAACATCAACATAAGGGATGTGCATTATTTAAAAAAAAAGTAAAACCTTTTTCTAAATGCTAATAGAGGTCGTCATTCAAAATTCTAAGTCTAAATGTAAAGCATAATTCAGGATCGGGATTGGATCGGTTTTATGATATATAAGAATCGATGATCGGTGTCTTTGGTGTAGAAACATGTACGAGTGTGCACCAAAAATATCCGCGATTAATAATCTACACGAAAATGTATGACTATATAATGCTTGGTTTTAGACATTTTTAAAATGATATCGGTGACATTACAAAGTTAAGTCTCAAAAGGAAAAATCTTAACCACTTCCAAATCAAATTCTCAACCACTCCACTGTGTATCACTTTTTGTCTCTATATGTCTAAAAATCTTAGCCACTTCCTAAACATGAAAAGTATCCGCAGGGAGGGTACACAAAAGAAAGTGCAGCAAAGATACCTTATTTCCCATTAAGAAATTAAGGGAACGAACAACACGCCTTGTATCAGCATCATCCAAGAAGACTTGCATCCTAGCAGACAAGATACCCAAGTTTGGATATTCATGTTAAAGAAAAAGAGTAGACATATATAAGTAAGTGGCAAATGATAAAAGGAAGCATCATGGTACTCTGATGCGAACAGAAAAGAGGATTATTCAATTAAAGAACCGTAAAGGTAAATAGATGTTCAACCAACTAAGTCTACAAATGTGACCCATCTACTTGGACCAAGAAAAGCTCACATAGCGGGCATTTTTCTCAAACCAAACCGCACTTTTCGCATTCAAAAACCTATTTCACTCGAGTTGTCCTTCTCTCGTATCAACTGCCAATAACCCTCTTCCTTTTTTAGCGACTTCTATGACTCAGCTCAATCCAGTGCAGACACCATAATATTGAAAGAAGCCACACAAACCATTGCAGCAAAACCCTTGCGGACAAACTGTTGGTTGACAAGAAGATGACAATTCAGGCCTTTTATCGAACAACTGATGTGTTTTCTCATCTTGCTGTAGCATTGAAGTTCTATAGCTTTTGTACTCACCCAAACACCTGCAAATTCAATTCACAGTAAATCCATAATTCAGATATTTAACATTCATACGTATTCACATTTGGTCCTCATTTAACCACCTATAGACACCATTTACATCCTCTGGTTCAATTAATCTTGAAACTCCAGAAGATGTTCATCATTTCGAACCCAATTCAGCCTGCAATCTTGAGTTACAACCAACTTCTCCTGGTAAAGCTAATCTGACATAAGCATCCTTAGCAGGTACATTTACATTGTTTATTTCCCTGAAAAAAAAAAAAGCTGTACTCAAAAATTTGTTTGTGCTTGTATGTATGTGTGCGTTAATCATTCAGTTTTACATATCTATACACTTTCTGTATGCATTCATGTCTCTCTCTATATATGATATTTTTTGTCAAAAGATATACCTGTCTCTGACAAGTAATTTCTCTTGAACTGAACCTCTTTGATCCACTTTCTGGTAGTCGGGGTAACCCAGGAAACTATATGGTCAGTTCTTAGTTTCTTGTTGAAGCTGAAAATACGAGCTAGACTTAAATGACTCATCCAATATAAATTAGAGATGCCAATGACCGCAACTGGAGAAGAAGACATACCAGTTTCTCAGCATCATCATATAGTGCACTTTCTTTTGTACCTGGGTTACTGAGAGAATTGAGAGTCTAGCAAGTTCACTAAAAAATAAACTCCTATAATATTTAAATACAACAACACAACTTACCAAGAGAGAATTGAGAGGCAAAGCTACCTCCAAAGAACAACCTTAGAAGCATCCCCCTGACAATCACCAACAAGAAACTACTAATTACAAAGCACAACTAATAAACAAAAAACAAACAGGACGAAGAAGGCGTATAACATAAAATGATGCGAAATATCCCCACAAGCAAGAAATTCGATCGAGCTAAACTAAGGTAATAATTTAAGAAACAAACACGGGACTAACCAAAATGTACATTAGAAAACCTAAACTCACCATACAAACAGAAAGCAAGAAGGCAACTGTTGAAAAAACCCATGATGTATGCAAATAGGTCGATCCTAAAATCGAATTACATTGGTCCTACTAATGTTGTTGAACCCACAAAGTGATAATAGATACAAAACAACTATACTAATAATCTTATCTAGTTTAGCTCTTATCACTTGTATTCGATTGCCAAGGCTGGAATTTCCACAAATTAATACTCAAGTTCATGAAAACAACAAGATATAAACTCCGAGAGATTCATTTTTCCAAAATATTACATTGAATGCCTACACACTGTTCTATCAGTATCAACTGTAGAAAAGGTTTGAAAATGTCAGGAAGAAGAAAATTTACCCCATTTTGGATCATTCAGATCACGGATAGAAAATGAATGTGCCCACACGAGCAGATCCCGTGAAGTTTTCTTTTGACGAAATCTCCATTGAACTCTGTCCATAAACACCACAGCACTCGTACCCCTTGGATGGTTTTGAGTGGAGTTGTTGATCTCTGATGAATAACCGTCGAACCCTTGGTCAAGGCAACAAAACTAGCATAGCAGAGATGATAGTACTCTTCATTGGGCTCTCACTAAATCGGGATAGTTCTCAGTTAGTTCTGCTTACAAAGCTCTCGTTTTACAACACCAAGCACCTACATATTCTACATCATTTATGGAAAAATTGCTCTTACAAATACAACTATGAAATCCAGTCTTGACCTTCTAATATCAACTAAACAACCACGTCTGAACTAAACCTTGCTGTAGAAAACCCAAGAAGGCCATAGCTACCACACATAAATATAACATTGTGCTATTAAAGGATCACTTTTAAGCACAAGTGCGGACATTTCAAATGTTTCAGAAGACAAAAACCACTATCTGTTTTAACACAAACCCTAAGTATGTATTTTAATCAAAATGTATCCCCACTCTCTTTAATTGACAAAACAGCAGCTCACATGTGGATGTACGATCCACACAAGACACATCACTGGGTTCATACCAATGCTAATTGCAAAGACCCTGAGTTCAGTACCAAAGCAGAATAAAATGCATCATATATGTGAGATGCAGTTAGTAGACAATTCGGGACTGAATTAAACCTGTCATCTGTGGATACCACATCCCTACGGTTATCTGGCTGCTACCAATTGATAAATCAACTGGTTTTCAATGTTTGCATCATTGGTACACACAAGTGCTAGGATAAAGCCTTCACACTCAATAAACCCAATAAATACCCATAGATCCATTTAAACAAGTGGATTCTTAAGATAAGACTCCACAAATATAAAAACAACACAAACAGTTCATATTTCCATAGTAAGTCAGGCACATCAGTAAAAATGTCCGCGTAAGAAATTGTATTCTGGTTACCTTCTCTACTCCACTGTCAATGTAATGTGAGTAGGAAAACTGAAGTCGTTCCCAAATGTAATATAGCCAATTGCTGATCCAATGTCAAATGTAATTTAGCTCATTGATCCTCTTGCTGGTTTTCTGCATACACAAAACACTCTAATCAAAACCTCTTTAAAAACCTAACACTACAATCAAATTTCAGGCACATTGACAATTAGTTCTTCGAGGCATTTTATCAAACAAAGAATCAATACTCTTTCTTTCTTCTTCTTGTTTGACACATAAGAGCAATCAGAAAAACAAAGCCAGAAGAAAGAAAGAAAAAAGAAAAGCAAGACAGTTAGAAGCTGAGAAGAACATGATATGTATATTCTTAATCTTCACTTTTTCTAACCGAATCAATCAAATTACGAAAAAGAAAAAAAATAATAATATATGGTTTAAATCTTTTATGTAGGTACCAAAACCAAATTGCCATGATGAAAGTGATAGCAGGAATAAGGTTAAGACTTGCAGAAACAAAAGTGGCTAACATTTGAAATATAAGAAAGTTATCAGGAAGGTCGGATAGGTATACTTAACAGATTGAAAAACCAGACCCACACCCATCATCTTCTATCCAGGAAGAATCCGAAAACACTTAAAAGTTTCGATTCAAAATTCTCCAATTTCAAAAGTTAAATTTTCTCAAATTTGTTGCAACTAAAGATATTTAGTATTGAAACTGGAATGATTTGATTAAAAGTTGGAGAAATTTGAGAGAGAATCGATCAAATTTGAAGAAAATTAAAACTAATAGAAACTTAAAAACTAAGGACATTTTCTGTGATGGACAAAACTAAGTTGATACAATAGACCTCCATGCTCTTGCTTACTCTACATGAGATGTGGTGCTTACATCATGAGGAATTCTCGTTGCAAAAGGCATCCTAGAGAAGATGAGGCCTTATACATAGTATATAAATACCAATGAGTGAGTGACTAAAACTATCACATTGATAAAATAAAGACTGCCACATTGATTTCGTTGTAATCGACATAAACATCGATGGACTACTAACCTCATTGTGATCAAAACTTCAATTAACAAAAATGTCGTAACAAATGTATAAAGATTGCCAAAGATACCACCATGTTTCTGCAAAAACACATGCGCCAATTCTCGGCTGAAATTGATTGGCGCAGGTGCAAATGTAGGAACATGTGATCTTTAGGCAAAGACGAATACACTCTACAAAACCGAATTGAAACCAGCCATATATATGCTACAGACATTGATCTAGAACATGCGAAAAATGATTAAGAAAGAGAGATTTGACGAATGCTTACCTGTTAAAATCACCACGTGAAAACAAAACCCTAGAAACGTGAAATCCAAATTTCTAAGCCAACAGGAATACTCCACACCATTTGATTTTAGCTGATCGTGTGGATGTTTTCTACGACAGATTCAGATTTCCAATACAGAGAATCGAAGATGTACGGTGGAGTTTCTGTGAGAAGGAGATTGAGTTAGCATTTGGGGAGTATTTCTTTGTCGTGACCCTTCCTTCATATCAGCGGTCTAGATGTATCCAACAAGGGAACCTACCGATACCTTCAGCATTATCTCTTTTAGCTTCTCACAGATTTGGTTTCTAAAGAGACCTGACTTCCTTTTCTTCTCAAACGGACATGTGAGACTCCTGTTTCTCTGACAACAAATATCAAGAGAATGAATTCTCTTTTAAATCTAGTGGAAGCTTGTATTGGTTTCAAATCCGTGCTGACCCCTGCTTTAAGCGTCTATGCCAATATGCTCAAATGGATGCTCTTTCTTCTTATACTCAAATTCAAGCCATTACACCACCAATTGCTACCACCAACAAGCAGTTAAAACACCAAAAAACTGAAATCAAAATACACAGCCAGTTAACCTAGTTCCTTGACAATATCAGCCATGCTCATCTTCTTCTCTATCTCCGCCAAAATGTCATCAAAGTCATTTTTGCTGCTCTCATAGAAAAAATTCAATTGTCTGCCACCAAGAAAATGCAGTAAGCAGTAAATCAATAGTGCTGTAATTATGATTGAAATTCGAATAAAAAAAATGTTAACCAATCCAGTTGCTTAATTGGTAGCACACAAAAACTTAGAGAGTTGACTTCACATGTATCATTCGAATTACAAAATGGAGATAATATTAACGGGTCCTACTTTTCATCTCCAGCAATGACACCATTTGAATAAACGAATCCACAAGTTTCGAAACTCCCTCTGACCGAGAAAGAAACAAAATAATATTCTGAATCTGCTCATTTGAATCAATCGTACCCACATTTGCACATAATTCCTCAATCTGACTCATACAAAAGCTTTTTCCTAAAGAACAACAAGAAGAAAAAGAAGCTACAATCAATATCTCTACTAGACAACACCTTCACTGAAGACCAAACTGTAAAGCAGTGGTGTCTCATCCTGATTAAGCACCGGTTAAAGTACAATAAAATTCACATTTTTATTTTATTTTATATTAAGATAAGCTATCGATGGTGGTGCAATTAAAATTTATCTGTTAAATTGGACGTTTCAAGAGAGTTTTTATATACTGCGAGGTGCAAACAGAATATGTAGCAGAAAAGATTGTTCTGGTGACTGCAATTTAAAAATGAAACCCACATAAGAATACAACATAAAGAGTGACAATACTATATAAATAAGTTATAGTTCAATCTATTTCGACAACAGCTGCATAAGCCGATATTACTATTCAAGGGTAATCATTGTATCACAGAACATCACCTTTCTAGAAAATAACCAATCCTAATAAATTAACCATGTCGATACAGAATTGAGGCTACATCCAGCAGTAACAAATCAAACAAAGCACCAAATCCTCGAATAATGTAAACAAATCAAATATAAAGAGATAAAGATTTAGATGATTGAAGGCCAAACTGTAAGCTTCCCAAAATATGAACTATGTACGATTGTATCCTAATAATTAATAGGATGAACCTCCATGTGAATCAAGTACCAAAGCGATTTGTACAGCAGGTAAGATCAAGATGAACTAGCAAGCACAAAACATCTTAAACTCTGGATTGGATGGTCTTGGCTCACAAAGAGGGACACATCAAATATATAGGTCTTTTGGAAAAATAATTCCCATCATTTACTAGATTAAATTCTTTATCGATAGAAATAATTTAAAACCACTACTTCAAAATGGTGGTAAGGGATAGTGATGCAAATCAAGCTAACAGTCACCTTTGTCAAATGCGTCTCTTGCAGGTTCTTTGCCGAATAAGTAAATAGTTCATCTGCGTTGGTGCCCTATAAACCAACGAAACAAAATGAAAGTAAGCAAAGAAAAAGAAAGCGCATCACTAGATATCTGAAATTAACTAATGACATGACATCGTTTGAAAAGGCATACCACTATAAAGGAATATGATGATAATAATGCTACTTTTGGTTCAGCATATCCAATGAATTTTGTTAGTGCCTAGCTAACACGAACAGATGTAATCGGACATTAGAAAGTTATATCCATTAACCACCGTTAAACTAAATCTGGGGCAAACAAAGAATAAAATAAGATGCTAGCTATCATCTACAATGCACGTTTGAAAACCAAGACAACAAAAAATAGAAGATGATGTCAGAGAACATGGAGGGAAAACTGATCAAACTTAGAATACCTTAAGAAAAACTTCCGATACAGGGCTGATAGGTGTAGAATACACCGTAATTACTATCTAGTAGTTACGCTTTCTTTGCTATTTTTCTTGTGAATTATGTACTTTACGTGTGTTTTTGAGTTATTAGATACTCTGCAGTCGCACGGAGGAAAAGAAGCGGAAATCATTCAAATTGAGTCAAAAAGGCATAACTGTCAGTTCACGTGCACTGCTATTGAGAGCCGAGCCTAGCCAGCAATAAGAGACAAGCACCGCAGCTTAGTCTAGAGAAGCATGGAGCAAAGAACTCTGGTGGCCCTTAACTAATAAGTGGGTGCTTATGGTCACTTTGGGTACCCTTTATCTACTTTATATGGGTGGTTGTATCCATTTTATTCCTACACAAGCCACAGGATTCAGAGAAAATAAATTCTCAATCATTATCATTTTTCGACTCGAGAGAAAACAGGGCGCGCAATTTCGGTGGTAGCTCGGGTGAAAATGGAGAGGTAGAGTGAGATATGGCGGCTGTCATCGGAGTTCGAGAGACGAGAGAAGAAGAAATGATTAATGGCATGAAGTCGGGATGAGAGCCGGGTTTCATATGGAATTTAGGTTAGGGCTCTTCTTTGTGAAGAAATTGATGTGAAAATCAAAGATGGGACGGTCCTGTAATTTGAAGAGAGGAATCAGAGAATGGGTCTCGGGTGAATTCAAGTCTGGTTGAGTTGCAGCCATGAACGGAAAGTGGATCTCAGATTTGAACTCAGATTGAAGTATGGTGCTGATGCAAAATCAGAGATGGCTTTGATTGATTTGTGAAGAAATTTGGGAAGGAAATCTAGGGTTTCTGAAGCCAAGATCGAATGGGTTATGTCAGTGGTGAAATGGGTTCTGGTTCTGTGATGAATTTGAGCAGAAGCTGATGATGATTACCTTATGGATGTTGAAGATGGGCTGTATGATTTAAGGGCTTGAGAGGTTCATGAAGTTTATGTGTTGAATCTGAGACTGCAGAAAGAAGCTACAAGGGGCAGCTGAGCTCAGGTAATCAGCCAGAGAAGATTGATGGAACTCAGGGAGGTGGTTGATAGATGGGTTCGGTCTGTGAGAGATGAAGATGTTGTTCTTGAGAAAAGCAATGATGTGCAGGTGAACTGCTTTACAGCTGCAGAATTGGTGGTCTTTGTGGTGGTTCTAACATTGCAGGATGGTTAGAATGGCAGGAATTGAGCTGTTGGAGCTACTCAGATGGTTTTGCAGGTGAAGGTAATGGTGCTTCAGTGATGGTGGTTGAGTGCAAGTTAGTTGCAATTATGGATGCAGCTCTGGTTGTGAATGGCAGTGGCCACTGATGCATTGAGCAGGCAAAAATGGAAGGAGCAGGGGCTACCAGAAATGACATTGCAGGTGTAGTTCAGTGAAGCTGTTGGTTGCTGTGATGCCATAGAATAGGTAGATAAATGAATCCACATCAAAGATGTAGCAGGTCTTGAGCTGAGAAGAAGGGAAGAAATGGCATTGCAGGTGATAAGCCTATGACTTAGTGTGCATCAGAGTTGAGGTTGCAGGTTTTGGTTGGCCTGAGCTTATTACAGAAGAAGGTTCTGGTGTTATGAATGCTTGATGCTGGCTGTGAATTGCAGCTCAACTGAAGCAAGGGATAGGAGCTGAAGTTGGAAATGATGTTGCAGGGATTTATGAGCTGTGCACTTTCTGGTAGTACAAGAACTGAAGCCAGGGATAGGAGATGAAATGGAGTATGAGGGTCTGGTGGCAATGAGGTTACAGCTGGGAATGGAGTCACAGGTGCAAGGCAAATATGATGTTGAAATTGAGAAAGGAGCTGGGATTGCAGTAAATGGTGGAATGTGGCTCGGATGATGATACAGGGAATTGGTAATGAAGTAGGCAGTGGTGATGATCTGTTTGGCAGAGTGTTGTGAGCAGCTGAGACACAAAGGAAATGGAATTAGTGTGGAGTAATATTGCAGGTGGAGCTGATGCCATGATTCTGAGATGGTGAGCTCAAGGTGACAGTGAGATGCTGCTAATGGAATTGTTTGAGCTGCAGTGAGATGGAATTGCAGGGTTTTGCTTGGCTGTAGATTTACAGGGAGAGGCTCAAGGAAATGCTGCAATTGCAGCTGTAGGTGGTGTTAGCAAAAACATGGAAGGTGCAGCTATGTAGAGAAAGGTTATTGCAGCTGAGTAAGCAGCTGAGATGACTTGAATGTGCATGACTGAGAACTGGAAAAGATGGGAAGGAATGCCAGGATTTTGTTTTGTTGGATGTATAGCCATCTTGGCTGAACATGAATGGCTGAAGCACAATGATTGTGCTACAGAGCTCTGGCCAATGCAACTGGCCCAGGCCAAGGTCACTCAGCTCAGCTGAGTCTGACTTGGGTCTAACTCATGATCTGACTTTCCCTGACTCGATTTGACTCGGCCTGACCGAGTTGACCCGCCGATTCTACCGAGTTGACTCACTGATCCGGTGACCGGGCGGACTTTGCCGGTCACCTGAGACGTTTTCCGGCGACCTTTCCGGCCGATTTCCGGCCACAATACCAGATTTCCGGCGACCACTTTTGGGACATATTTTCTACATGGGTTTCTCCTCCTTATGGGCTTGATGGATTTTCATCTAATGGACTTTGAAGACTAGACCTAATTTTAGAAGTTGGAGAAAAGCTATAAAGGGAAGGTCTTCTACAACTTATGATATATCTTATTCTTGGAATTTTGGAGAGCCGTTTTGTTTACGCTTCTAGGGTTTGCTTTGTTCTTCTTCTTCATTATTTTATTATTGAATATTGATTATGATGAACTCCATAGCTATGAGTAGCTAAACATATTATTGGTGATGGGATAAAAGTTGATTTCTCAACATGTTTTTGAATCTATGAATTAGTTTGTCTCAATATTTTATTGTTTGTGATTCACAATTAATAGTGTTATAAGATTTGAATACTTGTTAGGTTGAGTCCGGAATCAATCCGATTTGCATTCATCTCTAAAGCTATATTAGGGTTTTCAATACGAAAAAGTTGTTTATCCCTGATTCTAAGTAGCATAATTGTGGGTAGTGCTTGTAGTGATATATCCTACTAGTCACAAGTGAATCATAACTTTTGTTAAAACGTCTAGTGCTTTTACACATTCGTTTGCATTGATTAGTCTTATTCCGTAGAACTTATTGCTTTTAGGGGGTTAAACTTAATTGTGCTTTTACACTTTAGGTTGCTTTCTAAGAAGAATTCACATATGCATCTTTTAATGTGGTTGTGATGAAATCGAGGAATTAGCGGAGGTTATTCTTGCGATCAAGGTATCCTAGGACTTTTAGTAAAATACGAGATTAAATTACCAATTCTAATCATTGATGAAAATACATGTTTGTGAATGATACTATCCCGTGACCAATATCTTCTCCTTATTGATTTCTCAAATTATTTACTTTGCTTTCAATTACTTTTATTTGCTTAGATACAACAAACATACCCATTGGTTACTTGGAAATCAAATTTTATAACAACGAAAGCCTCTCTGTGTGGATACGAACTCTTTCTTATCGCATACTATATTTATATCTAGTTGATTGAGAAAGTGAAATTATATTTGACGGATTGACAACCGACCAAATTTTGGCGCCGCTGCCGGGGAGGCATACGGCTTGTTATTGAGTTTTTAGTTTCTTTTTACAATTTCTGCTTTTATCTTTGCTTTTCGGTTCTTGTCTTGTTTCTCACTTGTTTGCGAGAATTGTTTGCAGGTACCTAATCTCTGGCTTCTAAGGATTGGAATTATCCAAGGTGCGGGATAGCTACTCGAAAAGGCACAATACTCCAACCAAGGCGAAACACAACGGACGAGCAAGAGTTAGAAGTGGACGAAGAGTTACAACTTGAAGAAGAATTAACAATGGGTGATGCAAATCGTTCACTCAAGGACTTGGCTTCTCATAGGCTTGATACACAACAGGGGTGTATTCAAACGAACTCTACTTTTGAGATAAAGCCGGGGTTGCTTAGAGAATTACCAAAATTCCATGGCATGGTGAATGAAGACCCAAACAAACATCTTTTGGACTTCCACACCATTGTCACGGCTATGCTTCCAGCGAATGTTGAGGCGGATGGTGATGCGTGTCGTAGGTGCAATCAAATTAATTAATATTTCCACTCAATTAAAAATAATATAATGGAAGTCAAGTTCGTTCCCACGAGGAGCAAGAGATTCTAGTTGTAAAAATTGTCACGAAAGGGGGGTGTAAAAAGCAAAAGAAAATAAACAAAGCATGTAGGACTCAAATATCGCACAACATATTTTCTTAGCGTGCGGGATTCAATTATTTCATTAACTCGCGAGAAGAGCTTGCGAGATTCATTATTTTCCATAACTCGCGAGAATGTCTCGAGAGAAGGTAGCGAGAGCCTGCGAAATTATTAAAGGGCTCGCGAGAATGTCTCGAGAGAAGGTAGCGAGAGCCTGCGAAATTATTAAAGGGGTCGAGAGAATTTGAGCTATAGGTGAGCTGTCATCCATTATGTAAACACCTATATAAAGAGGAGATCAGGAGAGAGAAGGGAGGGGATAATTTTAGTAGGAGAGAGAGAGATATTTTGGAGAGAGATATTTTTTAGAGAAAATTTATTTTCTTTATCATCTTCTTCCCCAAATAATTAGATCTAGAGCTCTACAAAATATCCATTAATGGAGATTGTAAATGTAATTCTTATGTAACCTCAACAATCATAGTGAAGAATCGTGGATGTAGATCACATTGATCGAACCACGTAAAAAATCTTATGTGTCTATTTATATTTCTAGCACTTATATTTGAAATTCATATCATTAATAAGATTTATATCTACAAAATATAGTGAGGGGTGTAGTGTGGGATTTCCTGCAACTACATATTGGCGCTAGAAACACTACCTGCTACCTGTTAGATTGAAGAAGATTCAAAGAAATAAACTATTGTTAGAGTTGGATTCAAAGAAATTAGCTACTGTTGGTGATGGATTCCATTGGATCTATACGCACTAAGGGCAAAAGCGGAAGTTACAACCGAAGAGTTTACTACCAAACAACAAATCCAAGGAGAAGGCAATGAGAAAATAAGAGACGTGAATGAAGAACAGCAGCTGGAGATGAAAAACGCTACTTAAAAGATGAAATTAGACGAATCCGCAACAATAACAAGAAAAACAAAATTTATTCTTTACAGATTTGCATTAACCAAGTCTTGTTTTAAAAAAAAAAAAAAACCCATATAATCAATTTTTGAAAACATGAAATACAAAAATTTCAGCCCGATTTGGAATTTTTACCATTAGTTTGCAAATATTTGACAGATCATAAGAGCAAGAGCTAATCTAGTTTCTCTGTTGGCTCCTTGTAAAGTTTCAGATGCTGGTAATGGCAAAAGAAAAACTCAACAACTCTAGCGGAAATGGAAAAAGAATCGATAGATTACATCGCAAAGCAGGTAAAGAAAGAACAAGCTAAGTCATCGCAGGAAACTCAAAGACGAAAAATGGACCGGGCGAAGATATATTCTTTGTTCCAAAGCAAGTTGAAACAAAGAATAAGGGCGCGAAGGAATAGTCATCATTAACTAGCGCAAAGAATTGGATATCTACAAAGGTGAAAGAGACGCAGACGGTGGAATTACTGACTAAAGAAGTGATCTTTTGCATGCGTCGGAGAAATTAACGAAAAGCTTCGCAGAAAGCCATCAAACAAGGAACTCATCGTCAACTGAATCTCGACAAAGCAATTATCATAGTACCGTTCCCAGCAGCGAAGAGAGGATAGTTCATACCGAAATACAGATAAAGACAAACAACGAAGACACACAGGTATAGCGCGAAGATGTTCATTGTCAACACAGGGCAAGTAAACTTCAAAGACGCACAAAGGATAAAGTCACATTATCAGGAACAAAGCCGCATGCTAGGAGCAAAAGAATAAAGTTAAGCGAAATAAACGCAAAGGAAATAAAGAGTTAAAAGAAGGAGCAAATCCCCAGTAGCTAATCATGAGCCAAATTAACACACAGAGAATGAAATCAAAGCCAACAGGACATAAACGAGCAAGAGACAATTGATCAAGATTGACGAACAGATGACGGTTGATGCCACAAAACTGGACTTCCAGCGAAGCAAAGAATCCAAATAGGCATGCAGATCAATACCAAACAACTAAAAAAGTGACGCTGCTCGCAGAGATGTATACAAGATGACATTCAAAGGTCAAACTCATCAACAGTAGCAGAAAGCACTTGACAGCAAAAGAGATGCAACCAATCTGCCGACTAACGAATGCAAAAGGCACACAATGAATCTAAGAACACTAATTGATGATACAAAACACCGAGATATATCTTAGAGAGAAATTAAAATTACAAACAAATGAAGAGGATGATGCCAAAAATGAATGATGACGTTGATTCTGAAGCAAGAAGGGAGTCGACGTAAGCTCGCGCGAATGATGTTTCGCAGGAGCAGGAAATATCATTGCAGCCCAAAATGGACTCTTCTCGACAGCAAGTAGGTGAAAAGGGGTACTCCATCAGTTGTTCCAGCCGAGAAGAGTGCCAACATTAATCCAGCCGCAACCAACATCAAGCTCTCAGAATTAGTCGGTTACCTCAGTGAACGATCAGCCAGCATTAATCCGACAACAAAGACTTCAGTGAACGATCATCATCTCAGAATTAGTCTCGCCAACACCCTTTATCAGCAAAAGGCATAGTGTGCGATATTCATATTTAGGCATCAAGCTAAGGCAAAAGGGGATGAGAAGACGTTGAATAACAGTAGCAGCATGTATGATCAAACTCACTTCCTATCAGGTGCCATTAACAGTGAAAATGAAAGCTTCAGGGGGCTGCATATCATAACAGCTCAACATGCAAGTTGTAGCAGACTGGGGATAGCAGCAAGTTTCTACTC
Source organism: Papaver armeniacum (assembly GCA_023531295.1). NCBI lineage: Eukaryota > Viridiplantae > Streptophyta > Magnoliopsida > Ranunculales > Papaveraceae > Papaver > Papaver armeniacum. Next base: position 537,421 of record JAJJWW010001518.1, on the reverse strand, counting down.
GATAATTAATTCCCACAACTCTCATCATCAACTCTCATTTCTGCTAAACAATGGCTCTTTCTCAGCACAATGTGTTAGTAGCGAATAAAGAAAACTGTGTACTTCTGCGAACTGTAGGATCGAATATCTTCCCAAGCACAAGTCCATAAGAGAAATTATAAGGCGATTAAAAACATCTCAGAACTTCAAGGGAGAAAGCAAAAGGCAAAGACACAACGTAGGATCGATATTTGAATTATGAAAGGATTCCCAACAATTCATAATTGATCTCTGCGAAGTTAATAGTTCATGCTAAGAGGAAGGAAGGGAGAAGCTAGGTCATCATGCACGGCATGAAAAGAAAAGGGACGAAACGCTACAACGTGAAGATTAAACACAAAGCATCAGGCGAAGGAAAAGCATCGTTCCAACGAGAAAGAACCAATATCAACCAACAACGATAACAATCAAATTTATGGCAAAACAACCAAAGCTAATTTTTGCAGCGATGAGAACATGGTAAAGAAGAGAACAGTTCGAAATGATCATCTTCAACAACTGAGAGATGATGAAAGGAGGGAAGCAAACTTTGCCAAGACTGAACCGATGACGAATGATGAAAATTATCAGTTGTGTTGACGTCAAGCTAGGTCGATATAGCAATCTGATGAGTTTATCATGAGACCATTACAATCATCAATTAACAACATCAAGAGAATTCGACAGCCAGAGAGAACATTGTCGATCACCAGCGAGAAGAGGAACACGAAGACTTTAGCTGGGAAAATTCAATTAGGAGAAATGCAAACTTGCCAAAGCAAAAGATATAGAAGAAATTCACTTTATCAACCAAGTTCCAGCGAGGTTGCCGCAAAGACATAAAGCAGCAAAGTAATTTAGCAAAACCTAGACAACTTGGTATCTACACAACGACATCACCAGCAAAGCAATAATGGAAATACAATGATCTTGCGACGGCTACGCCCAGGAGGAGAGATCAGAAAAGCGAATGTAATAGCAGGAAGTACAAGGATCATCAAGGACGGGTAAAGAAATTAACGAGAAAATAAATTTTGCAGTGTAAGAGATATGAGGAGAAAGCGGCACAGATGAGAGAAATATCATTTCAAGACAGATGGGTGAAAGAAAGGAAGAAAGAGGCATAGCGAGAAAAGCAGCGAACGAATTACTCTGTTACTACCTTGAAGCAAAGATTAACCCAGACAATTAACGGAGAGGATCGGTTCAAGAGCTATCGGTACAAGGAAGAGATCAAAGCTGCCCAGGAGAAAGAGCCGGAATGACAATAGCAACAAAAAAATCAACCAATAAAGCCCACATAATGAAATAAATAATAGATCACTTCGCCAACACAAGTCAGTTGCGAGTATAACAAAGCAATAAGTCACTTCGCCAGGATTTCATAAGTAAGGCTGCGAATCCACAACTTCACAAGACACGATCGTAAATCATTGCTATGTGCGAAGTAAGAATGAGTTTCACGAGCATTGATGATACTCCGTCAATTAATAATTAATAATTAACGATTCTGTAAAGCAAATTCTTATGATAATTCTTCAACAACAACTTCAAGCACATGTGATTACTTGCACGTTTATCAACTAATATCAAGCTCAGCTATTGTTCTCAGCAAGAAAGTGAAAAAACAAGATACAATGCACAAATTTACTTCATCAACAACATTCAAAAGATTACACATGCCAAGCTCACATCATCATCAATTCCAGGGACGATAACATAACTCGAAACCAGATTAAAGCAGAGAAGCAATCAGGAAAAGAAAAGAATACACACGATTGGTCTGGGCGGTAGAATACAAACATGAGGACACGGGTTCAAGTCTCGTCATTAGTCTATTTATTTTTTCTGCGGCATCTATTCATTCAGGAGGGACTGTTAAAGAGTGTTGGGCGGCGTCTATACACTTCAAGAGATATTTTTGCGCAAGAATTTCGTCCAAGCCCAGTTTAAGTTCGCACAGTAGCTATGCAGTAAACGAGCTTAGCTGCACAAACCCACTAAAGCTTACCCAATAGTAAACGAGCCATCAATGTTTAAGTTCGCACAGTAGCTATGCAGTTGCGAATTTCTGGTGCAATTAATCGGTCAGAGGCATGAATTTGGTATTTCATTACTTCGCAAGATCTTTGATTATTTCGCAAAGAATGAAGAAAAGAATGATTATTTCCTTAAGAATGATTGAAAGAAGTGACAGAAATGAAGAAATGAAGAAATGAATGAAAGAATGAAGACATGCAATAATTTCGCAAAGATAACGAGAAGAGATAATCAGAAATGAATGAATGAATAAACATGATTGAATGAATGGGACGAACCTTTATGGCGTACACCCTAGTTCGCGAATTATATTTCGTAAGAGGCAAATGTAAGACCTAAAGTGCGTCATATAAGGGGTATCTCTTAACATGGCTCAGGTGGAAGGTTACACCGCTCCTGAAACCAGGGTCATGCAGATTTGGGGCCCATGAAAGCCTATCCAGGGAGATACCTTGGATTCCCAACTATATATGTAGGTTATACCCTGGTTGGGCGACCGAGGGTCTCTTTCAAGGAGTCAGCGTATGATCAAGGCGCCGAGGTACACGGTTGAGTCAAGAGTGCGGGGAGCATGGAACTTCCTTACCACTCTTGACAAGTCTTGGCGCATCTTTCGGCCCGAAGAAAACTCCACTTAGGGTGCGACCTTGTAACCATAAACCCTATAGGTATAAGGGATAAGAGGCTGCGAAAACAACTGGTTGTTGTTAAGACCCAGGATGGGAGGAGCTAGCCTTGTATGGCCGATGTAAGCCTCCTTGAAGGGGCAACCATGGAGATGATAAGGCGACACCCTCCATTAGGGAGAGTGTCAAAACAGACGCAAATGTCATGGGGCTTTATTTTCGCGAGAAAATTTAGGCTTGTCATATTTGTGCAATGATCCTGCAGAGGCAATAATACTAACGCGAGGGTAAGACGAGATCAATGGGTCTTTACACGAAAGTGTACGGACGTCCTGCGATTTCGTCGCAAGACGAGCAATGTCATGGGGCTTTATGTTCGCAGGGATATTTAGGCCTGTCATATTGTCGCAACTAAAACATCCTGCAGAGGCAATAATACTAAGAAATGATAAGATAAGATCAATGGGTCATTACATGAAAATGTAAAGACGTCCTGCGATCTTGTCGCAATAACGGGTGGCAGAGTAAGGCCTTTAATTAGGAAGGTCAAACTTAGAAGACCACCAAAGATGATAAGGCAAGATCAATGGGTCATTACGTGAAAATGTAAAGACGTCCTGCGATCTTGTCGCAATGATAAAATTCAACGTAAAGCAATGAAGAGATTATACTATCGCATGAGCACAACACATGAGATAGAGGCAAGATAAGAATGAAGAAATAATTCACTCATTCAACACTTTTTCAACAATTCTACCTTCGAAGATGAAGAACAGAGGCAACTATGGATAACCAAGAAAACATTTTATGTTATTCATCTTTTCAGCAAGAATCATTTCCAAAGTGGATGTTCACTAGTGAATATCAAGAATCTTCACCAAAAATGGAGTAATAATTTCGCATGAATAGAGGCAATACCTACTATTCTTATTCAAGGATAAATACCTCTTATATTTCGAGGATTAATACTTCTTATACTTCATACTTCTAATTTCGCATGATTAGTTCGCAATACTTCTTATTTGCAATCAAGGACGGATATTTCTTATACTTCTTCAAAGATACTTCATACTTCGAATACTTCAAGAGATGATACTTCTTATTTATTTCGCAAATCTTCGGAACTTCGCAAAAGAATAGAGGCAAGTACGTACTTTTCAAGAAAATTATTCTTTCGCTCGTTCCTTCATCAACAAAGATCAAAGATTACTACAACAACAGATTTTTCCTTAAAGATCGCTCTTCAAGCAATATTCAAGGAAAAAGAGGCAAGATGTAGGACTCAAATATCGCACAACATATTTTCTTAGCGTGCGGGATTCAATTATTTCATTAACTCGCGAGAAGAGCTTGCGAGATTCATTATTTTCCATAACTCATGAGAATGTCTCGAGAGAAGGTAGCGAGAGCCTGCATAAATTATTAAAGGGCTCGCGAGAATGTCTCGAGAGAAGGTAGCGAGAGCTGCGAAATTATTAAAGGGGTCGAGAGAATTTGAGCTATAGGTGAGTTTGTCATCCATTATGTAAACACCTATATAAAGACTAGATCGGAGAGAGAAGGGAGGGGATAATTTTAGTAGGAGAGAGAGAGATATTTTGGAGAGAGATATTTTTAGAGAGAGAAAAGATTTTATTTTCTTTATTATCTTCTTCCCAAATAATTAGATCTAGAGCTCTACAAAATATCCATTAATGGAGATTGTAAATGTAATTCTTATGTAACCTCAACAATCATAGTGAAGAATCGTGGATGTAGATCACATTGATCGAACCACGTAAAAAATCTTATGTGTCTATTTATATTTCTAGCACTTATATTTGAAATTCATATCATTAATAAGATTTAGATCTACAAAATATAGTGAGGGGTGTAGTGTGGGATTTCCTGCAACTACAAAGCAATTAAAAGATAAAGTTGAAAGCAATAAGAGAGACAAGATCAAGGAATCCTTCTTCGTTACGAAACAATGAATCAAAGTTATGTTCTTTTCTACTTGTTATTAGTCACAGATTATCACCAACCGTAGGATAGCAGTTCGCTTAGCTAGCCCCAAAATCCCTTATTTCACCGAGTAACGGTCCACTTAGTTATCGATTCTATTCAAAAGAACCACCCTGAGGTTCGCTTACAAGATGTAATTCCCTGAATGCATTAAGATCTATGAATTTAGGTTTAGTACTAGTAGTTAAACTCGGTTCGCTTGGTTCACTTTCTAGCGTTGTTTCTACACACAATTGCTCCACGGAATCCCTCCGCAAGGTCTCGTGTTTGCTACTTATGTAAAGAGTCAAGAAACGATTACTTATCCCCTAACTTTCACTAGCGTTAGATTAAATCGACAAATCAATTTAGTTGGCCACCCAAACAATCTATCAATCAATCATGAATGTCTTTAAGATCATTCCTATTAGTAAAAACAAAACGATAATCATGTGAAAAACTTCAAGATAGTATTGAAAACAAAAACTCAAAACATAAATTAAGAACTAGGAATTCATCCTCAATCAATAATTAAATTAGCTACTCATGTTAAGGAGTTCACACAAAGAATAAAGAAAAGAAAAGCGTTGTGTGTGTAGAGAGGTGTGTGTAGAGATGTAGAAATAGAATCCTTTTCCTTTAGCAATTCAATTTCCAAATCCAAGCTTTTCTCAACTCTTCCACCTTCTCTTTCCAAATTTGAATCCAATTCTCCATCCAATTCCTAGTCCAAGTCTTCACACCCATGAGATAAGTCCATAGAAAATTCTGGAATTTTTGCTCGCCGGAAAACTGGTATTATGGCCGGAATCCGACCGGAATAGTCGCCGCCGGTCACCTGAGAATTTTCTCAGTCAGTGGAATATTCGACGGAATATTCCGTCAGTCCACCGTTAGGACTAACGGTCAAACAAGTCAACCGTCAATCAAACTGTTAGTCGACGGGTCAAGGGAGGCGTCTCGGTCGGCTTTGAGTCGACTTCTTACTCGGCTTAATCGGTCTTACTCAACTGTTACTTGAGTTAGGTTCAACGAGTCACTGGGTCGACTCGGCAGAGCAGAAAAATTCAACAGAGTTTACTCTGTTTGTTGAGCATTTCTCAGGCCGATTTCAGGCCAGTTTTCTTGGGTCTTCTCCTGTTAAGAACCTATACATTCATCTATTGAGCTCGTCCCTGCAATGCCACATCCTGCAGCTTAGTTTCATGCCATTCCATAACACCATCAGAGCAGCCATTCTCTCATACCCTGTAACAGAGGCATCACCACCACCTTTATCTTCACTCCCTGTGACTTATGAATAGCAACTCAACTCACAACCCCTGACAGCACCAGGTTCAACCCTTATACAAACCCATTCATTTCATAACAGCAGCAATCTTAGCTGCATCGGCTTACTTCTCTTCCCTGGATTTCTTGGTTTGTCATGCGACCCCCGAACCCATCTGCTTCTTCATCAATTTCCTCCACAATCTTGATTCATTACCTCACGAAACCGGAAGCGAAACCCCAATTCCTTCTATGTTTATCACTAGTCCGAGATCATTCATCACCAAGACCTTATGCGACCACCATTAGCACCATATTTTCTTCATACACAGACCCAAAATAGCAGCAGCTCAACTCATAATCCAGGACTTCAATCTCTCAAACATCAACCCATGAAAATCAAAACCAATTTGAACCTGGACTCGTTTCTCAATTCCGAATCCCCACCATCATCAACATCTCGGCTCGACCACGGACCCATCTCCCCGAGCTTCAATTCCTTCATCACAAACTCGAATCGAACCCTCTAGCTCACTTTTAACAACACCATCGCCATCTATGGAAGTAGCAGAGACTCGTCCTCTCTTCATCTCCGAGGCATCAACACCATCTCCGATTTCTTCCGATTCATCTTCTCTACTTCTTCTCCGTATTTTCAATTCTCGATTCATCTCAAAATTACCACCACTTCAATTCAACAAAAGGACTCACCACTAACAACTCTCGGATTCCCTTTTCTCTACTCGATTTCAACAACCCAATTCAAACTCGATTAGCGGCGCGAGAAAACCACTAGAGCCATTCTCGATCTGATTCATCTCTTCTTTACTCCCTGATTTCTTCTCTCTGAGCTTTGATTCTTCTCGTCGCTCATCGATTCTCTCTCTCAAACTTGACCAGGACAAACACCCACACTCTGCTTCGACATCTCTCTCCCGGTTCTCGCTCGATCCGAATAACGAGCCATGACTATCTTTTCCTCACTACGTGTATCAATTTCACCTTCTCCTCTCTCCTTGCCCTGAGTTCGATTTCGAATAATACACAACCTCTTTTTCTCTTCTTTCAGATGCATAACAATGATTGAAATGAAATGATTGAGAATATCTTCTCGAGCTAGGGTTATAGAAATAGGTTATCCGATTAATCCGGTCATTTGTGATAAGGGCTAACCCGATGGCAGCCCCTTAACCTCATCTGGATTTCATTTAGTATTCCTCCCAATTGGGCTGCCTTTAACCTCAACTGGGCTCCATATATCAATTGCTGTAAAATGACCTTTTTGCCCTTTTTGCTCAAATTGGGTGATTTCTTCTCCTTTTCCTCCGTGCGACTCCAAAGTAGCTATAAAACTCAAAACAAGCGTAAAATACATAATTTACAAGAAAAATAGCAAAGAAAGCATAAACAATAGATAGTAAATAGGATGTATTCTACACCCTATCAAATTCCCCACACTTAGACTTTGCTAGTCCTCGAGCAAATCAAACTAAAAACTCACAACTTCAAAGCGTTCAAACGTCACAAGCATCCAAAGAGTTATGAGGACATAGAGTTTCTCGCATGCTAGTAATAAGAAGTTAGAAATACTAAAGAACATATTCTCATTCTTAAATGTTGAGTGAGAAATAACCACACCATAATGAGAGAATGCGTGTTTGAGAAACGATCAATAAGCATTTCGCCTCGACTTACGCCTCACCAAAAGGATTTTATGATAATTGCACTCAAAAAGACAGACTTTTTATGGTTCTCACATGTGTGCGAGGTAGGAATGAAGAGAAATCACGCAACACGTTGAATGGTGGGAAGGACAACTTCCAAAATATTTTTAAAAACCCACATCTTTTAATATTTTGAAAAACCATTTTTTCCGACGATCTCTAAGAAAGGAAATCAACCACTATTATGGAGGATGAGATTACTTACTTACCTTCACATCCGATTGCCAATTATGATAACACCACTCTCACGGCATCCAATAGAAACGTCTTCGCTTCTCGTCTTCATCTTCTTGGTCTTCGTCTTCGGTTTCAACTATTGATGATAAACTCTCGAATTTCATAAATCCTTGACAATTTGTAACCTTTACCTTAATAATCCTTGTCGCTTGAAACTTCCTTATAGATTTTCCTTCCCCACGGCTTATTAAAAAAAACAAATATTTCTCTTGTTTTATTTTTTTTATTATTATTTTTTTTTTATTTTGAAAACAAGAGAAATTAAATACAAAATAAACCATGGCCGTGGAAGAAGTATTTTACCGCTTGATTCTTCACAACTTGTATCGTCTCGAAATCATAAACTTCAACAATTCTCACCTTTTGATTTTCTTCGCTCTTGTGAATAAGTCTTCATACTTGGATATAGAATTACCTCATTGTATTGTAAGTCCTCAACATATATGTAAAATCCGCTCATTTGTATGTTGCTTTACTTGAATTTGAAATTTGCTCTTTTTTCTCGTTCCGTTGCTTGTAAACCTTAAACTTTTCCAACTTTCCTTGTAGATTTTGATGTCGCTCCTTGTTGATGATGAGAGTGTTTCTATGGATCCGTTGTTGTCGCGAGAGAGAATGGTGCTAACTGCAAATCGAACTACAAGAAGGAAGCTTTCATCTATAGACGTCACCCTCATGATTGACAAAATTAGCACTCAAGAGATCAAAGAGTAGTGCTTCTATTGGTGGGAGGTTGGGTAGCTCACCATTCTACCCTAATTAACGTATGGTGACACACACTCAAAAGAAAGCTCTTTAATTTACGGTCGATGCCTCACATGATATGAATATGGGTAGTCTCCACTAATGATTGATCAACAACTCTAATAACGCATTTCTCCTGCACCAAATTCGCATCACCGGCATGATTAAATCCATTATTTAACACTCAAACAAGCAAGAAATCTGAATGTAGTTCTCTAACATTTCCAAGTTCAATTATGTCGGTCAAAATTTCTATGTAAACATACCTAGAAGTATGATAGTGACTCTAAAATCTTTAAAAGTTGGAGTTTCTATGTAAAACTTTTTTTTTTTTTTTTTTAAAAAAAATTTAATTTTTTATTTTTTTTTAAAATACATGCTTAACCACTCCCCCACACTTAAACCTTACATTGTCCTCAATGTAATTGAATCTTCCTAGTAAAGTCAAGGTGGGAAATTTTAACATGATATGGAATAAGAAAAAGAAATAACAAAAAGCAAAAAGATAAGAAATACAAAACCTATGGGTTGCCTCCCATTAAGCGCTTGTTTTAAAGTCGACGGCCCGACTTAGCTCTTGTAAGATTCACTACCCATATACTAACAATCTGAAAATTTGAGGATCCACCCATAATACCTGTTTTGAAAACAATAACTCCATACAAATATTAGCACAAGAAAACAATAGTGAAATTATCGCTCGATAGAAATTTCCCCCACACTTATTCTCGTCCACGCTCGGAAGTGTATAAAGAACATAGAATTTGGGAATTTCCATGTGTTCCTCTTGGCAAACCTGCATGGTGTTAGCATCAAGTGTTTCCAATGGTGGATATTTAGAAACAAAATCATCCAAAAATACTTTCGAAGCACATACATTCAAACCGTAAAGGAGAAGAATCAATATGCAAAGGATTAGACAAACCTTGCACAATCTCTTGTATTATAGAATCCTCTTCATCCTTAAAAAATTCAAGTGAATTACTTACCTCTTGTATATCGTGGTCCTCTATTAAACCTTGCAACCATTATTCGTCGTTTTCTACCTTAACCAAAGTCTTGGCATCATTAAAATCATTGGCAAGTTCAATTGGGTCTTCCACGAAATTAATCAATTCGGTTTCATTAACGAGCATCATCTCTTCAACATTCTCATCATCGGAATCGGGCCATTCTTCTCTCATATAATCTTCCTCGGTATAAATTGTAAGATCTTCTTGTGAGGGTGTTACTTCGTTTACAACAATAGGCAAGTGATATCCAAACTCCTCCTTTTGAATAGGTGAAGGATCTTTATTATGATCCGGAGTTGGAATAACTTCCTCATTGTTGCAACGTTCATACACTTCCGAGACTCATATCTTTCCCTAAGAAATTTTTCCAAGCAATAAATGCATCTTCCTCAAGCTCTTCCTTTTTAATAGGTGCTTGATCATTATTAAGATCAAGGCTCGAGTAAGCTACACTAGCGTCTTCAAAAGTCTCCAAAGGTTGAGTAATTTGTTCGTATAATTTCTCCGAATTCCTTTGAATTTCTCGATGTGATTCTTGCAACTTTTGTTGAAGATCCCCAATCATGGCGTTGCTTATCTCGCAAAACTAGAGAATTTCTCGATCATAAACAAAACTATCCTCCCATCCTTGTGATTGTCCACTTACATACCCGTCATAAGGTTGTTGATATGTATGAGAATATCCATAAGGTTACTGTAGGAATTTGATCATAGCCAAAAGATTGGTTTTGATTGTATCCTAAGGATGGTTGGAAGTTGTCATAATGTTGAGGTTGAAAACCGTATTGATTGTTGTAATATGCTTGCTCTTGTCAACCATACATGGAAAACCGATACCTGAAATAAGATTCTCAGAAACTAAGTTAGATACGAAATAGAATCCAACAAAGCAAGAATAAAGCAAAAAGAAAAATAAAAACAACTAAAATCATCCGTTTTACTCCCCGAGCGGCGTAGCGCCAAAATTTGATGCGTGTCGTAGGTGCAATCAAATTAATTAATATTTCCACTCAATTAAAAATAATATAATGGAAGTCAAGTTCGTTCCCACGAGGAGCAAGAGATTCTAGTTGTAAAAATTGTCACGAAAGGGGGTGTAAAAGCAAAAGAAAATAAACAAAGCAATTAAAAGATAAAGTTGAAAGCAATAAGAGAGACAAGATCAAGGAATCCTTCTTCGTTTGCAAAACAATGAATCAAAGTTATGTTCTTTTCTACTTGTTATTAGTCACAAATTATCACCAACCGTAGGATAAAAGGGTTAAGATCTTAGCTAGCCCCAAAATCCCTTATTTCACTGAGTAATGGAAGTTCCGCTTAGTTATCGGATTCTATTCAAAAAACCACCTTGAGGTTCGCTCAAGATGTAATTCCAATAAATGCATTAAGATTTATGAATTTAGGTTTAGTCACTAGTAGTTAAACTCTTAGATTCGCAAGGTTCTACTTTCTAGCGTTGTTTCTACACACAATTGCTCCACGGAATCCCTCCGCAAGGTCTCGTGTTTGCTACTTATGTAAAGAGTCAAGAAACGATTACTTATCCCCTAACTTTCACTAGCATTAGATTAAATCGACAAATCAATTTAGTTGGCCACCCAAACAATCTATCAATCAATCATGAATGTCTTTAAGATCATTCCTATTAGTAAAAACAAACGATAATCATGTGAAAAACTTCAAGATAGTATTGAAAACAAAAACTCAAAACATAAATTAAGAACTAGGAATTCATCCTCAATCAATAATTAAATTAGCTACTCATGTTAAAGAGTTCACACAAAGAATAAGAAAAGAAAAGTGTTGTGTGTAGAGATGTGTGTAAAAGATGTAGAAAACTTCTCTATTTATAGGCTTCAATATTCTCCAAATCTTCCAAGGAATAGAATCCTTTTCCTTTAGCCATTTAATTTCCAAATCCAAGCTTTTCTCAACTCTTCCACCTCCTCTTTCCAAATTTGAATCCAATTCTCCATCCAATTCCTAGCCCAAGTCTTCACACCCATGAGAGAAGTCCATAGAAAATTGGAATTTTTGCTCACGGAAAAGGTATTATGGCCGGAATCCGACCACCCGAATTTTCTCCATCAGTGGAATATTTGAGAATTTTCTCGTCGGTCCCACCGTTAGGACTAACGGTCAAACAAGTCAACCGTCAATCAAACCGTTAGTCAGCGGGTCAAGGGAGGCGTCTCGGTCGGCTTTGAGTCGGCTTCTTACTCGGCTAATCGGTCTTACTCAATTTGAGTTACGAGTTAGGTTCAACGAGTCACTGGGTCGACTCGGCAGAGCAGAAAATTCAACAAAGTTTACTCTGTTTGTTGAGCATTTCTCAGGCCGATTTCAGGCCAGTTTTCTTGGGTCTTCTCCTGTTAAGAACCTATACATTCATCTATTGAGCTCTTCCCTGCAATGCCACATCCTGCAGACTTAGTTTCATGCCATTCCATAACACCATCGTAGCAGCCATTCTCTCATAACCCGTAATGGAGGCATCACCACCACCTTTATCTTCATTCCTGTGACTTATGAATAGCAACTCAACTCACAACCCATGACAAAGACCAGGTTCAACCCTTATACAAACCCATTCATTTCATAACTTGACAATCTTAGCTGCATCGGCTTACTTCTCTTCCCCGGATTTCTTGGTTTGTCATATCGACCCCTGAACCCATCTCGCTTCTTCATCAATTTCCTCCACAATCTTCGATTCATTACCTCACTGTAAACTGGAAGCGAAACCCCCAATTCCTTCTATGTTTATCACTAGTCTGAGATCATTCATCACCAGTACCTTATGCGACCACCATTAGCACCATATTTTCTTCATACACGGACCCAAAATAGCAGCATCTCAACTCATAATCCAGACTTCAATCTCTCAAACATCAACCCATGAAAATCAAAACCAATTTGAACCCAGACTCCGTTTCTCAATTCGAATCCCCACCATCATCAACATCTCAGCTCGACCACAGCCCCATCTCCCTGAGCTTCAATTCCTTCATCACAAACTCGAATCGAACCCTCTAGCTCACTTTTAACAACACCACCGCCATCTATGGAAGTAGCAGACTAAATCCTCTCTTCATCTACGAGGTATCAACACCATCTCCGATTTCTTCCGATTCATCTTCTACTTCTTCTCTTTATTTTCAATTCTCGATTCATCTCAAAATTACCACCACTTCAATTCAACAGACAGACTCACCACTAACAACTCTCGGATTCCCTTTTCTCTACTCGATTTCAACAAATAAACCCAATTCAAACTCGATTAGCAGGCAGCGAAACCACTAGAGCCATTCTCGATCCGATTCATCTCTTCTTTACTCCCGATTTCTTCTCTCTCGAGCTTTGATTCTTCTCGTCGCTCATCGATTCTCGCTCTCTCAAACTTGACCTGGACAAACACCCACACTCTGTTTCGACATCTCTCTCCCGGTTTCTCGCTCGATCCGAATAACAACATCCATGACTATCTTTTTCCTCACTCGTGTATCAATTTCACCTTCTCCTCTCTCCTTGCCCCGAGTTCGATTTCGAATAATACACGACCTCTTTTTCTCTTCTTTCGGATGCATAACAATGATTGAAATGAAATGATTGAGAATATCTTCTCGAGCTAGGGTTATAGAAATAGGTTATTCGATTAATCCGGTCATTGTGATAAGGGCTAACCCGATGGCAGCCCCTTAACCTCATCTGGACATCATTTAGTATTCCTCCCAATTGGGCTGCCCCTTAACCTCAACTGGGCTCCATATATCAATTGCACAGTAAAATGACCTTTTTGCCCTTTTTGCTCAAATTGGGTGATTTCTTCTCCTGTCCTCCGTGCGACTCCAAAGTAGCTATAAAACTCAAAACAAGCGTAAAATACATAATTTACAAGAAAAATAGCAAAGAAAGCATAAACAATAGATAGTAAATAGGATGTATTCTACACCCTATCAAATTCCCCCACACTTAGACTTTGCTAGTCCTCGAGCAAATCAAACTAAAAACTCACAACTTCAAAGCGTTCAAGCGTCCCAAGCATCCAAAGAGCTATGAGGACATAGAGTTTCGCATTCTAGTAATAAGAAGTTAAATACTAAAGAACATATTCTCATTCTTAAATGTTGAGTGAGAAATAACCACACCATAATGAGAGAACGCGTGTTTGAGAAACGATCAATAAGCATTTCGCCTCGACTTACGCCTCACCAAAAGGATTTTATGATAATTGCACTCAAAAGACGGCTTTTTTATGGTTCTCACATGTGCGCAGTAGGAATGAAGAGAGAATTGCTGCAACACGTTGAATGGTGGGAAGGACATCTTCCGAAATTTTGAAAAACCCACATCTTTTAATATTTTGAAAAACCATTTTTCTGACGATCTCTAAGAAAGGAAATCAACCATTTTGAGGATGAGATTACTTACTCACCTTCACATCCGATCGCCAATTATGATAACACCACTCTCACGGCATCCAATAGAAACGTCTTCCGCTCCTCGTCTTGATCTTCATGGTCTTCGGCTTCAACTATTGATGATAAACTCTCGAATTTCATAAATCCTTAACAATTTGTAACCTTTTACCTTAAAAATCCTTGTCGCTTGAAACTTCCTTATAGATTTTCCTTCCCCACGGCTTATAAAAATAATACAAATATTTCTCTTGTTTTTTTTTTTTTTTTTTTTTTTTTTTTTTTTTTTTTTTTTTTTTTTTTTTTTTTTTTTTTTTTTTTTGAAAACAAGAGAAATAGAATGCAAAAATAAACCATGGCCGTGGGAGAAGTATTTTACCGCTTGATTCTTCACAACTTGTATCGTCTTGAAATTATAAACTTCAAAAATTCTCACCTTTTAATTTTCTTTGCTTTCATGAATAAGTCTTTATACTTGGATATAGAATTACCTCATTGTATTGTAAGTCCTCAACTTATATGTAAAAATCCGCTCTTTGTATGTTGCTTTACTTATATTTGAAATTTGCTCTTTTTCTCATTCCGTTGCTCGTAAACCTTAAACTTTTCCAACTTTCCTTGTAGATTTTGATGTCGCTCCTTGTTGATGATGAATGTGTTTCTATGGATCCGTTGTTGTCGAGAGAGAGAATGGTGCTAACTGCAAATCGAACTACAAGAAGGAAGCTTTCATCTATAGACGTCACCCTTATGATTGACTAAATTAGCACTCAAGAGATCAAAGAGTAGTGCTTCTATTGGTGGGAGGTTGGGTAGCTCACCATTCTACCCTAATTAACGTATGGTGACACACACTCAAAAGAAGCTCTTTAGTAGATGGAAAATTTCTGGTCGGTGCCTCACATGATATGAATACGGTAGTCTCCACTAATGATTGATCAAAGAACTCTAATAACGCATTTCCCCACGCACCAAATTCGCATCACCGGCATGATTAAATCCATTATTTAACACTCTAACAAGCAAGAAATCCGAATGTAATTCTTTAACATTTCCAAGTTCAATTATGTCGGTCAAAATCTCTATGTAAACATACCTAGAAGTATGCTAGTGACTCTAAAATCTTTAAAAGTTGGAGTTTTTATGTAAAACTCTTTTTTTTTTTTTTTTAAAAATTTTTTAAATTTTTTTGTAATTTTTTTTAAAATACATGCTTAACCACTCCCCCACACTTAAACCTTACATTGTCCTCAATGTAATTGAATCTTCCTAGTAAAGTCAAGGTGGGAAATTTTAACATGATAAGAAACAAGAAAAAGAAATAACAAAAATAAAAAAAAAAGCAAAAGGATAAGAAATACAAAACCTATGGGTTGCCTCCATTAAGCGCTTGTTTTAAAGTCGACTGCCCGACTTAGCTCTTGCAAGATTCATTCCCATATACTAACAATCTGAAAATTTGAGGATCCGCCCATAATACATTTTGAAAACAATAACTCCATACAAATATTAGCACAAGAAAACAATAGTGAAATTATCGCTCGATTGAAATTTCCCCCACACTTATTCTCGTCCACACTCGGAAGTGTATAAAGAACATAGAATTTTGGAACTTCCATGTATTCCTCTTGGCAAACCTGCATAGTGTTAGCATCAAGTGTTTCCAATGGTGGATATCTAGAAACAAAATCATCCAAAAATACTTTCGAAGCACATACATTCAAACCAATAAGAGGTAAAGGAGAAGAATCAATATGCAAAGAGTTAGACAAACCTTGCACAATTTCTTGTATTATAGAATCCTCTTCATCCTTAAAAAATTCGAGTGAATTACTTACCTCTTGTATATCGTGGTCCTCTATTAAACTTTGCAACCATTCTTCGTCGTTTTCTACCTTAACCAAAGTTTTGGCATCATTAAAATCATTGGCAAGTTCAATTGGGTCTTCCACAAAATCAATGAATTTGGTTTCATCCTCTAGCATCATCTCTTCAACATTCTCATCATCGGAATCGGGCCATTCACTAAAATGATTCTCGTCGGTATAGATTGTAAGATCTTCTTGTGCGGGTGTTACTTCGTTTATAACAATAGGTAAGTCACACCCAATCTCCTCCTTTTGAATAGGTGAAGGATCGTTATTATGATCCGGAGTTGGAATAACTTCCTCATTGTTGCAATGCTCATACACTTCCGCGGACTCATATATTTCCCTAAGGAATTTTTTCCAAGCACTAAATTTATCATCTTCAAGCTCTACCTTTTGAATAGGTGCTTGATCATTATTAAGATCAAGGCTCGAGTAAGCTACACTAGCGTCTTCAAAAGTCTCCAAAGGTTGACCTTTTCCAACATAATCATCGATCAAATATTCACTACACACCATAGGCACATTAGAATAGTTATTGCTTTGATAGCAAAATTCTTCTTTATCCCTCTCCTCCTTGTATTGATCCATGTCTCTTCTTTCTTTAGCAATGCCGTCTCGACGTTGTTGGAGTTGCTCATCCCCATTTTTATCGAGTTGAGTAATTTGTTCGTATAATTTCTCCGAATTCCTTTGAATTTCTCGATGTGATTCTTGCAACTTTTGTTGAAGATCCCCAATCATGGCAGACATCTTATCTCGAAAACTAGAGAATTTCGATCATAAACAAAACTATCCTCCCATCCTTGTGATTGTCCACTTACATACCCGTCATAAGGTTGTTGATATGTATGAGAATATCCATAAGGTTCTGTAGGAATTTGATCATAGCCAAAAGATTGGTTTTGATTGTATCCTAAGGATGGTTGGAAGTTGCCATAATGTTGAGGTTGAAAACCGTATTGATTGTTGTAATATGCTTGCTCTTGTCCACCATACATGGAAAACCCTAAGCACCTCGAAATAAGATTCTCAAAAACTAAGTTAGATACGATATAGAATCCAACAAAGCAAGAATAAAGCAAAAAGAAAAATAAAAACAACTAAAATCGTCCGCTCCCCGGCAGCGGCGCCAAAATTTGATGCGTGTCGTAGGTGCAATCAAATTAATTAATATTTCCACTCAATTAAAAATAATATAATGGAAGTCAAGTTCGTTCCCACGAGGAGCAAGAGATTCTAGTTGTAAAAATTGTCACGAAAGGGGGATGTATAAAGCAAAAGAAAATAAACAAAGCAATTAAAAGATAAAGTTGAAAGCAATAAGAGAGACAAGACCAAGGAATCCTTCTTCGTTTGCAAAACAATGAATCAAGTTATGTTCTTTTCTACTTGTTATTAGTCACAAATTATCACCAACCGTAGGTAAAGCAGATAGATCAGCTTAAACCCCTAAATCCCTTGTATCACAGGATACGAGTTCTCGATTACCGGATTCTATTTACCAAACCACCTAGTAGTAGATCACTCTAGATGTAATTTAAATAAACGCATTAAGATTTATGAACTTATTAGGTCAATATTAGTAGTTGGACTCTTAGATCAAGGTCTACTTGCTAACGTTGTTTTCACACATAATTGCTCCACGGAATCCCTCCGCAAGGTCTCGTGTTTGCTACTTATGTAAAAAGTCAAGAAACGATTACTTATCTCCTAACTTTCACTAGCTTTAGATTAAACCGATAAATCAATTTAGTTGGCCACCCAAACAATCTATCAATCAATCATGAATGTCATTAAGATCATTCCTATTAGTAAAAACAAACGATAATTATGTGAAAAACTTCAAGATAGAATTGAAAACAAAAACTTAAAACATAAATTAAGAACTAGGAATTCATCCTCAATCAATAATTAAATTAGCTACTCATGTTAAAGAGTTCACACAAAGAATAAGAAAAGAAAAGTGTTGTGTGTGTAGAGATGTGTGTAAAAGATGTAGAAAACTTCTATTTTATAGGCTTCAATATTCTCCAAATCTTCCAAGGAATAGAATCCTTTTCCTTTAGCCATTCAATTTCCAAATCCAAGCTTTTCTCAACTCTTCCACCTTCTCTTTCCAAATTTGAGCCCAATTCTCCATCCAATTCCTAGTCCAAGTCTTCACACCCATGAGAGAAGTCCATAGAAAATTCTGGAATTTTTGGCTCGCCGGAAAACTGGTATTATGGCCGGAATAGTCGCCGCCGGTCACCTGAGAATTTTCTCCGTCAGTGGAATATTTGACGGAATATTCCGTCAGTCCACTGTTAGGACTAACGGTCAAACAAGTCAACCGTCAATCAAACTGTTAGTCAGCGGGTCAAGGGAGGCGTCTCGCCCGCCTTTGAGTGAAACTTACTCGCTTAATCGGTCTTACTCACCGAGTTCTTGAGTTAGGTTCAACGAGTCACCGGGTCGACTCTAGCCCAGAAAGGGTAAAATTCAACGAGTTTACTCGTTTGTTGAGCATTTCTCAGCCGATTTCGAGCCGCTTTTCTTGGGTCTTCTCTGTT
Organism: Papaver armeniacum; assembly: GCA_023531295.1. Taxonomy (NCBI): domain Eukaryota; kingdom Viridiplantae; phylum Streptophyta; class Magnoliopsida; order Ranunculales; family Papaveraceae; genus Papaver; species Papaver armeniacum. Next base: position 518,926 of record JAJJWW010001518.1, on the reverse strand, counting down.
AAGAACCTATACATTCATCTATTGAGCTCTTCCACAATGCCACATCCTGCAGCCTTTAGTTTCATACCATTCCATAACACCATCGTAGCAGCCATTCTCTCATACCCCATGTGAGGCATCACCACCACCTTTATCTTCATTCCCCAGTGACTTATGAATAGCAACTCAACTCACAACCCCGACAAAGACCGTGTTCAACCCTTATACAAACCCATTCATTTCATAACAAAGAAAGAATCTTAGCCGCATCGGCTTACTTCTCTTCCCCTGGATTTCTTAGTTTGTCATACCGACCCCCGAACCCATCTCGCTTCTTCATCAATTTCCTCCACAATCTTGATTCATTACCTCACGGCTTCCGGAAGCGAAACCCCAATTCCTTCTATGTTTATCACTAGTCCGAGATCATTCATCACCGCACCTTATGCGACCACCATTAGCACCATATTTTCTTCATACATACCCAAAATAGCAGATCTCAACTCATAACCCATACTTCAATCTCTCAAACATCAACCCATGAAAATCAAAACCAATTTGAACCCAAACTCCGTTTCTCAATTCGAATCCCCACCATCATCAACATCTCAGCTCGACCACATACCCATCTCCCTGAGCTTCAATTCCTTCATCACAAACTCGAATCGAACCCTCTAGCTCACTTTTAACAACACCACTGCCATCTATGGAAGTAGCAGGACTCGCCCTCTCTTCATCTCTCGAGGCATCAACACCATCTCCGATTTCTTCCGATTCATCTTCTCTTCTTCTTCTCTGTATTTTCAATTCTCGATTCATCTCAAAATTACCACCAGCTTCAATTCAACAGCAGACTCACCACTAACAGCTCTCGGATTCCCTTTTCTCTACTCGATTTCAACAACGAAACCCAATTCAAACTCGATTAGCAGCAGCAGAAACCACTAGAGCCATTCTCGATCTGATTCATCTCTTCTTTACTCCCTGATTTCTTCTCTCTGAGCTTTGATTCTTCTCGTCGCTCATCGATTCGCTCTCTCAAACTTGACCTGCATAAACACCCACACTCGCCTTCGACATCTCTCCCCGCCTCGCTCGATCTCGAATAACAAGTGACCATGACTATCTTTTTCCTCACTCTGTGTATCAATTTCACCTTCTCCTCTCTCCTTGCCCCGAGTTCGATTTCGAATAATACACAGCCTCTATTTCTCTTCTTTCAGATGCATAACAATGATTGAAATGAAATGATTGAGAATATCTTCTCGAGCTAGGGTTATAGAAATAGGTTATTCAATTGTCCAGTCATCGTGATAAGGGCTAACCCGATGGCAGCCCCTTAACCTCATCTCGACTTCATTTAGTATTCCTCCCAATTGGGCTTCCCCTTAACCTCAATCGGGCTCCATATATCAATTGCCTGTAAAATGACCTTTTTGCCCTTTTTGCTCAAATTGGGTGATTTCTTCTCCTTTTCCTCCGTGCGACTCCAAAGTAGCTACAAAACTCAAAACAAGCGTAAAATACAAAATTCACACGAAAAATAGCAAAGAAAGCATAAACAATAGATAGTAAATAGGATGTATTCTACACCCTATCAATAACATTCACCAAAACACCATTGTTGCAACTTCCACCACCACCGCTGCAACAACACCAACACCTCCATCCACCACCAATACACAACCAAAATACTAACCCACCACTGTTATTGACCATATGAACTCAATAATACAGTACAATGAATCTGAATCTCCAACTTAAAATCCATACGAAATCTGAATCTCGACTCGTAATTATCAAATCGAAAACCAAAAATCAAATTGATCTCTGAATCTGGTTTGAAATCAGAAGAGAAAGAATAACTAAATCATAACTAAGTTTCAATGGTTAAAACACGCAAATCGAATTCAAAAATTACCCGAATACCTTATTTTATGAGGTCTGATTATGGAGAAGTTCGAGTAGAGATGGTTTTGGAATTTTGGCGGAAGTAGAGATGGTGATGTTGTGGAGGTGGTGTTGCTACGGCGGTGGCGACGATGAAGTTGGTGGTCGTGGCTGTCTTCGGGAGAGGAGGAGACAGAGAATAGAAATAAAAAGATGGATGGGAAATATTAGATCTACTCTAATTTGGTGAGGGCAGATTTGGTACTATAATTTTAAAGATTTTCTCTTTAAAAGGAGAGGGGTATTTGTATAATGGATAAGGGTATTTGTGCAGGACCCATGGATAGTAGGGGTGTTTATAACATTCCCACTATTAAGTAACCTGTTATTGGGGCGGAAGGAATTATTAGAGGGGCTGAACCTAATAGGACAAAAAGGGTCATTACATGGTAATTTCAAGTGCCCCTTATCAAAAGAAAATTGAAAATGACTAATTAACCTTTACATAGTTTAGTATCGATAATCTGGTTCAACACAAAATCAGATTTTAGAGTTTAAAAAAAAAAAAATTAGAGGAGAAGAAAAGAAAAACTTTTGTGATATTTGTGAAACCCTAGATTTTGATTCACTCAACCAAAATGAGTGATTCCAGTGACAAATTTGAGATGGGTGAATCTCTATATTTTTTTTTTGAGATACCACCAGCATGTTGCCAATGCCGCTATGCAAACAAGATGCGGCCATGATCAATGGCCATCTTTTCTCCTGAGATGCAAATCTCAGCCGTCCAAATTCGCCACCAAACCGCAAGACTTGTGGCAACTTTTGGCCACAACGCCAAATCCCTTGGTTTGTGCCGCCAAACCCTAAATTGGCTACGATGCCAATTCTTCAAAAAAAAGCATGCGCAAGCCATGACAGTCACGCTACCACGCCTCTGACCACCAACGAAAGGTAGCCACGATCAACGACTACCTTTCCTCCTGAGATGCAGATCTCAGCCGTACAAGTTCGCCACCAAACTTGTGGCAACTATTGGTCGCACTGCCAAATTCCATGGTTTATGCCAAAACCCTAATTTGGCCGCACCAAAGGCATGCGCAAGCCATGCCAACACCACGGCCACGCCACTGGCTACCAACGGAAGGTAGTCATAATCAATGACCACCCTTCCTCCCTTCGGCCGTCGAAGGCCATCACTGAACCGGCAAGCCTCTCTATTTTAACTTGCCACACATAGCAACATGCTACACGTTTTCCAATGAAAACACTCGAGACATCAAAACATGTCACAAACTGGGGGATGCTCATTAGGGTATTGGTCTGGCGGTTTACAACATGCGGCGTGCAATACACCCGTTACAAGAAAGTGTCATAAAGGTGAGGCGGTTAGTAATGGCAAGAAATAAGTGGTGAAACGCATCTTCATTATGGAAACATCAATTCCAGACGTTACCCATTACCACTTTCCACCGCTCAACCGCTTCTACTTCTTACGAGTCCATGGTACGTTTTATTACGACTTGTATAAATAGGTTTCACCTACTTCGACCAAAGGACAAGTTTTGGTCAGGAGAACAATACACATCCAAAAATCACCTGGTAGCTTTCCATTCAGCTTGCCAGTTCAACTTTCGGATACAAGTCACAAAACACCCACACTTCCAGAATCAACTATTCTGGCCTCAACACTTTCTTCGCTTCCCTCCCTAAGACCAACCCTTCTCCTTCACTTTGTGACCGAAGCAAGCCTGGAACGGTCATTTCTTGGTTTAGGCCAGGATTTTACAGATTGATCTCTCGAATCAAAAGTACTCCCGTTCAGTACATTGTTTTGGGTTTAGATTTGTTTCTCATCCGCACTCACATGAGATTACCGAAATCAGCAGAAACGGTTTTTACCCACAAACAATTGGCGACCACAGTGGGAGATTAATTCCTCGGTTGCAATATCACTTTTCAATTCCCAATTTCATTTTTCAACTCCGGTCTCAAGATGGTAGAACTCAGGTCAGGATCACCAATAAACCCTGAGAACTCTGGCGCCGAAATTATTCTCGGTGTTAACATTTCTCCCAGTGGTGCTAATACGCCACCTGTCAACACCAACTACATGGAGAATGTTCCTTCAGGTGTTACACCTCCAATCACAAGAGCCAGAGCCTCTACCGCGGAAAATGCTCCTTCAGGTGTTACACCTCCAATAACCAGAGCCAGAGCTGCTGCCGCCGCTCCCAATGTTTCGTCAAGTATGATAGCTCAAACTGTTACCAGAACCGCAGCTACTCCGCCGTCAGGACGAGAAACTGGAGGAACCAGATGGAGCCGACCCTACATTATTATTGCTGATTTGATGGAAAGGCAGGAGGTTCTCGCCAGAGCCCAAACGGACATTGCCTCAACTCAGAAGGAGGTACTTGTTTTTCTCAAAACGCTGACGGAGTGGCTACCACAAGAATCACGCCATCCAGAGCCGATGAGGAACACCTCCGATACCCCTAGCGCTAGCACCTTAACGGGGCGCACCTTTGCGGACGAAGAAACTCGCCCAGGAGCTCCAGCGGAAAGAAATCAACCGTCCAATTTCTTCACACGAGAAGATTTGGAACGACTTCTCCGAAACCGGGACAAAAGCGATTCCATAGACGTGCATTAGCATCAACCCCCGTATCCTCCGGAAGTACAAAGAATCCCCATTCCAAGGGGGTACTCTTCCCCTCAATTCTCTCTGTATGATGGCACCGGTAATGCACGTGAACATGTCTCCCAATTCTTGGAGTCCGTGGGGGAACACGAATACAATCACGTTCTCCGTTTGAGGGAATTTTCGAAATCACTTACTGGAAGAGCATACAGTGGTACAACAGCATTACGCCAGGCAACATCTCCAACTGGTCTGACATGGTTGCAGCTTTCTACAAGAAATACTTCTTTGTGTCTGAGCAAATTACCTTCTCAAATCTAGGAAGGATGTTTCAACGAAACAACGAACATCCGAATGATTTTGTCAAAAGATTCAGAATTCAAGCACTGGATTGTCATGACCCAAACGTGACCGAACAACAATTGGTGGATTCCTGCATCAATGGCATGATTCCCATCTACCGCGCCTTACTAGAGAATCTACGATTCCAGACATTCTCTGAACTTCATGAAGCTGCGAAGCGGTCGGCCACAACATCCCCAGCGTTGTTGGAAAGAACCAGGCCAACCAGAAGTGAGGACACATGCGAAATTCGAGGAAGTGGACGCCTCATCAATAAGCAATACAGCACTGGACCCTCATCTGTGAGCATGGTAGACGAAGGAGGAAAAAGTAAGGCTCCAACAACAGAACAACCATCCAAATGCGCAACGCCAGCACGACAGGCAGCTCCGCCACGGAAGACCACCGCTAGAGCTCCCATGCGACATCAAGAAGCTGGAGAAAATGTCTTGGATTTCCCGTTCCCAATCGAGGAGGTGATTGAACTCTTGGAAGCGTGGATCCAAGACGACGCCATCAGGTTACCTCCTATCAGGCGCCCACCAACCGAAGCGGAAATAGCGAACCCCAAATATTGCCGATACCACATATTTGTCCACCACCCGACCAGTGACTGCAATAAGCTAAAGCATATCTTCAAAGAAGATAAAAGCAGGGGAGCTTCGACTGGACAATGAAGGAGTTCATACAAATCCACTTCCAGTCAGGAGTTACATAGCATCTGGGGACTCTGTACACGAGGCTGTGCAATCCATGATGCATCATGTGTGGGAAATTCTCTATCTCTCCAAGACACAGCGTCAAGATATCTTCATAGCCCTTAACCGTGTTGTATCGGGTAAACGACTCTTTCCTACTGAAAAAACCACGCCAGAACCCCAAACTCTCTCGGGAAGCGGTACTGGAAAATACAACTGGGGACTACTGACCACGGTTTACCTGAGGGACGCCGAGCTCGACAACACATTAATCGACGCGGCCTCTGACTTCAAAATCGTTACCATTAAAACTCTAAGAGCTGCGGGAGTTTCGAAGCAGGAGGCTACCCGTTCCCCAACCATGGTCAAAAACTTGGAAGGGAAGGCGATGGACGCATATGGCTACATCAACCTTGAAATCAAGGTGGGAGACACTCTAACACATGGAAAATTTTACATCGTCAAAGAATTCTCAAATTACGACATGATTCTGGGGCGCGCATGGGTGCACAACAACAAAGCGAAGTTAAAAGCATCCCCTCTGCCGATGACGGTACCCGAAAGAATTGCCAACAAGCCGTCCAACTTTGAAGATTACATGTTGCCGTATCAACAATTGCGTGGAGAAAGCCCGTCGACGTTCATTCGCAGATTCCGAACACAAGTAAGTCTGGTTAAACAACCTTTTCTGCACCCAGTCACCTCTCCTCTCGGCCAGGCATGGGGACTCGGTCCGATTACCAACCCATGCGTCATTAAGAGATGTGAATGGGATGTTGGGCCTTTCAAGTACTTTGTCAAAAATTTGGAAGCTGTCACAGCCAAACATGACGAGTTCAAAAATCAAGAGGTTGCGCAACGCTCCAACCCGTTTCAAATTGGAGATGTAGTAGTCAAGATGACCTCGTTTCAATTTGGGAACATAACAATGAAGATGAACACTCAACCCGGTCCGCCTAAAGAAAATGAAGACGAGCCATATCTGGTGGCAGATGTTATCTTGGGTGGTTACTGCAAGCTCATCAATACCGACAAGTTGGAAGGCGTCACGATTCACTCGCGATGAATCAAACCCTTCAATACCTAAAACGCTGTGCTACCTTCACCTCCAGCGTTATCCTTCAACATTTTTCATTTTCATGCAATATTTGTAACTTCTATAAAATGATTGCACTGCTTGCATTCATGAGTAGAATTTTCAATTTCAATTAAAGAACATTTTTCCTTGAAAAGTTTTCCCAAACCGTCTTAAAGGAAAAATACCAAGTAAACCTAAAACTCTTACAGAGTCATTATCCGTCGATTGAAAACCAGAGAAACCAAAAATACCTATTCAAAATACTGAAGAAGGAAATATGCAAGGAAGATGATCATCAGGCGGCAGAACAAATATCTTCTTCAAGAATATTCGGCTCCAAATCTCAGAAACAGTATGAGGGTTTTATTAATTCATTCAGAGATGTGAAACCATAAAAGCTGAATAATGGAATGTTACTTGACGAAACCCTAACTCCGCCATGAAAGCAAGAAAGTAAAATCAAACTTTTGGAATATCAAAAGGGGCTACACGCTAAGAAGAAATAGCAAAAGTAGAAAAAATTGGTCGTTAACGGCAGACGCCTGGATCAATAGCGCCTTCATCATAGCTTCTTCAAGCACTTTCCCCAGCACGCTTTCTGACAGCAAACGTTCCATCCAAACGCCGCCTCGGCAGCAGCAACTTCGGCGTTCCATCCAGAAGCCGCCTCAGCAGCTAGCCGACCGCAAAGATCCCATCCGTGCTACCACAAAGAAGAACTTCCACTTCCCCGTCCGGCGTTTGTTTCAACAAAGCAGTCCCAAACATATATTTCCGTAGTTTCTCCAATGGCTCCATCATACATTGCCTCCGTCTCCTCGTCCGCCTTGACGGCATCCTCAACGGTTGCGTCAACACCCCTGACAGTAGTTTCGGCGTCCACTCCAGAAGTTTCTCCAGTTTCGTAAACCGTTGCGACATCATCCTCATGAGCCTTTCCAGCTGCTTCTTGAGGATGTCCCGGTTCGTCCGCATCAAAGTCAAGGATTACGATACCATCATGGACAGGGTAATTAAACTGGTCCTCACCTAAAAGTTTCATGGACTCGCCTCTTCCGCCGCTTCAACCGAGAGGCGAATCGTTCGACCCCTAGCACTCGGGTTGTAAAAAAGCTTCATTGCTCTGAGATCTCCCGACAAGCCGGGATTCTTCATCGTGCCTCCACCTTTCCTCCATGTCCACTGAAGCCAAGAGAGTCTGAACACACATCCGCACTCTGCATAAATGGGTAAGAGACATGCCTTGTATGATCTCGTCAGCCTCACAGAACATAGAATCAATTCTGTCTAATACCTCCTCATGAGAAGAAAACTGGGTTTCGTCGGGTTCAGAATCTCTCTCCAAAGAGGTACGATCATCACTGGAAGATCCCATTATGTGCTACAAATATTTTTTACCACGTATGTACCGGCAATCTACATGATGAGAAAGACAAAATAGAACTAGAGGAAGAAACACGATACAATACCCGTGGGGAAGATGGATGCGATTTTTATGATGATCTGTATGAGTGAAGGATTCAAGATCACCTCTTATATTTAGCAGAAAATCTTTTTACCAGCCGTGAATTAAGGCTTCACACGCGTGATACCAGGTGGATTAGATATTTATTTATACGGAACAATTAGGGTTTGGTGTCCGAGTCATTCTGCGACTTAGACTGCGCCATCCTCCCATCCCAAGTGCGCTTCCCAAGCCAGCGCCATCATCACCGCGCCCAAGCCAAGTCGCGCCAAGCTAAGTCGCGTCCAAGCCGCGCCAAGCCAAGTCGCGCCCATGCCAAGTCGCGCCAAGCCAAGCCGCGTCCAAGCCAGCCGCGCCATCCGCCACTTCGGCTAGCCGCCCATCCGCTACTTCAAGCTAGCAGTGCCAACGTCCCATGGTCAAAGTGGATCTATGCAAAATCCGCCAGCACAAAGATCACAAACTTCTCACGCCTTCCACTAAAGGTTAGTTGAATTTCCTTGGCGATCTCTTCACGTATTGCTCTCTCGGTTTTACTCTCGCCTGTCATCATCTCATGCTTACCCCGCAACAATGCCACTGTTACGTGCTAAGCGGGGGACTTAATGTTGATGGTGGTTTTTAGCTTAGGGTTAAAATCATAAAATCTTGCATCAGATATGACGTCACTCTGCAAGGAAACGGTGCTGCGAGTACTAACCTCTCCACCGACACATTTATTGAGCCGCTCAATATACTTCTATCCATAACACTCTGTAAATTCTGGCACCTCGCCAATACTAGACTCACTGAGTACTTTCCTGTGCTATGTTCCCCAGCAGAACCCTTAAATCGGTATGGAATGACGGATTTATTTTCACTCGCAGCGGAGTAGCATGAACCTCAAAGTACCAAAGTTAAGGCCATTGCACGGAATACTCAAACAGAAAGCACACTGCATTCTGTAGATAAATATTTTTTGTAGCAGTATACAAAATCCATCCAATTATGGTGATGACTCACAAAAGATCTCATAAACCCGATTAGTTTGCAAAATTAGGGTTTTACGCCTCGCGCAGTATACTAGACCACGTTGGTCGAAACCGTGCTTAACCAACCTAGGCAACCAAATCCGCCACAAGCGCACTAAAAGTGCGGCCGCACCCTAGCATGCCGGCCCTCTTTCCATCGACCAATCAGGTCGCTTCAAATCCGCCACCGCGCGTTGGAAGTGTGGACACGCCCTAGCATGCTGGCCCCACTTCCCATCGACCAATCAGGTTGCTCCAAACCTGCCACGGCCTCAAAAGAGGTCGCAAAAACACGATAGCTTCCCAAAACACGTTGGCTTCCCAAAACACGCTAGCTTCCCAAAACGTGCCAAACATGCCGCACGCATACTACACGCACTAACTAGGGTTTCAATACGCCAAACCTTAATTTGGGCAAGTTGCTACCAAATCCGTCCACGATGCCAATTTTAGCTTTTGGCCACGCCGCAACTGGCATACCGCTATGCCGCGGCTACTAGCATGGCACCATGCCACGGCTATGCCATTAGCATGCCGCTATGCCATGGCTACGCCACTAGCATACCACCAGCATGTTGCCAATGCCGCTATGCAAACAAGATGCGGCCATGATCAATGGCCATCTTTTCTCCTGAGATGCAAATCTCAGCCGTCCAAATTCTCCACCAAACCGCAAGACTTGTGGCAAGTTTTGGCCACAACGACAAATCCCTTGGTTTGTGCCGCCAAACCCTAAATTGGCTACGATGCCAATTCTTTGGTCATCGTGCCAAAAAAAGCATGCGCAAGCCATGCCAGTCACGTTACCACGCCTCTGACCACCAACGAAAGGTAGCCACGATCAACGGCTACCCTTCCTCCTGAGATGCAGATCTCAGCCGTACAAGTTCGCCACCAAACTTGTGGCAACTTTTGGTTGCAATGTCAAATTTCATGGTTTATGCCAAAACCCTAATTTGGCCGCACCAAAGGCATGCGCAAGCCATGCCAACACCACGGCCACGCCACTGGATACCAACGGAAGGTAGCCATAATCAACGGCCACCCTTCCTCCCGAGATGCAAAATCTCGGCCGTCGAAGGCCGTCACTGAACCGGTAAGCCTCTCTATTTTAACTTGCCACACATTGCAACATGCTACACGTTTTCCAATGAAAACACTCGAGACATCAAAACATGTCACAAACTGGGGGATGCTCATCAGGGTATTGGTCTGGCGGTTTACAACATGCGGCGTGCAATACGCCTGTTACAAGAAAGTGTCATAAAGGTGAGGCGGTTAGTAATGGCAAGAAATAAGTGGTGAAACGCATCTTCATTATGGAAATATCAATTCCAGGCGTTACCCGTTACCACTTTTCCAACGCTCAACCGCTTCCACTTCTTACGAGGCCAGGGTACGTTTTATTACGACTTATATAAATAGGTTTCACCTACTTCGACCAAAGGACAAGTTTTGCTCAGGAGAACAATACACATCCATAAATCACCTGGTAGCTTTCCATTCAGATCGCCAGTTCAACTTTCGGATACAAGTCGCAAAACACCCACACTTCCAGAATCAACTATTCTGGCCTCAAAACTTTCTTCGCTTCCCTCCCTAAGACCAACCCTTCTCCTTTACTTTGTGACCTAAGCAAGCCTGGAACGACCATTTCTTGGTTTAGGTCAGGATTGTACAGATTGATCTCTCGAATCAAAAGTACTCGCGTGTAGTACATTGTTTTGGGTTTAGATTTGTTTCTCATCCTCACTCACACGAGATTACCGAAATCAGCAGAAACGGTTTTTACCCACAAACAGAGACCAACCGTAGGCTATTTACGGTCCGTGTTTGAAAATAATCTTGAACCGTAAATTATTTACGGTTCGTCCCGCTAGTTTCATAACCAACCGTAACTCTATATGTGTTCTCATTTTGTTGCCTTGTTTACACTAATGTGGATATAATTGTGTCCAGGTCGTGGATGTACCTCCCCTAATAGATGAAAAACCTTTAGCAAATGAAGTTCTCACCGAAGATTCTAGCTTTCACTATTTAACCGATGAGACATGGGAGGAGAAAGATGATGCAAAGCAGTGGGCTAGAGAACGAGGCAAGTTGATTATGTGTATCATAGTTTGTAATGGTACCACTACTTTCAAATGGTTTGCGAGTCTAGTGGACAACATAAAAGTCACGCAAAAAAAGGTACCGTGCATGAAGCAAAGACAAAGAGGAAGAATACTACTTTGACCAAGAAGACCCGATGCCCTTTCAAGCTTCAATTTAGAAGGAAAGCGGCAAAAATGTGGTTTTTGGAGAGAGTTGTATGCGGTAGTCATAACCACGTTATACCGGAGAGTTTGCTAACACACCCTTATGTTGGACGCCTTACTGAAGAAGAAGAGATGATCGTAGAGTCAATGACCCAAAATCGTATGAAGCCAATTGATATCCTCACTCACTTAAAGCAAAGAAACCCACAAAATGCTTCTAGTTTGGCTAACATCTACAATGAAAGAACAAAATTGAATATATAATAAGAAATGGGAACAAAGGAACGAAATGCAACAATTAATACATTTGGGGGAGAAGCATAATTACTCTGTTTTCCACGATGAAGATGAGAAAGGACATATAAAACATCTTTTATTGGCTCATCCTGAGTTTGTAAAGTTGGCACGCTGCTCTCATCAAGTGCTTCTAATGTATTGCACATAAAAAACCAACAAGTTTGAGATTCCGTTGTTGAACATTGTCGGGCAAACTTCTACCAATGCTCCTTTTAGTGTTGGTTTTTGCTTCTTGAAAAATGAGCTATGTGTGGGAACTAAAACAAGGGAAGTTATTCTACGTAGAGGGATATACTCCAAAGGTGATTATTACCGACAAGGAACAAGCTTTGTTGAATGCAATAAAGAGGTTTTTCCCGGAAGCTCATAACCTTCTTTGCACGTTCCACTTGTGGAATAGTATTGAAATTAAGTGCATGCGCATTGTCCGTCCAACCAAAAAAAGCGAAATGGAGTTGATCAACAAAAGGAAGCCAAAGAGAAATTTAAGAAGGGTGACAAGTTGGCGGAACTAAAATGTGATAGTTTCAAATCGGAGTGGGGATGAATATGAGGATAGAGCTCGTATGCTAGTGGCTCATTGGAAAAGAAGTTATCCAAGTGTTGTGAAGTATTTTTTGGATAATTGGTTGGATCCGCACAAAAAGAAGTTTGTAGTGGCGTTCACTAACCAATATAGCACTTTGACAACCAAGCTACAAGTACGGCGGAGTCATCTCACAATCGGTTGAAGAAGAAACTTCATAGTTCTAATGGTAGGTTAGTTACAGTATTTGAAGCCATGGATGCGTATTTCCACCGTGATCACGATAGAGTTACGGAGTCTTTTGAAAATAGACGAAGTAAAAAATACACCAAATGGTTAGACAATTCGTGGCTAAGGGGAATTACATTTAAAGTTTCGCACTGCGCAATTGATAAGATAATGTATGAAGTACACCATTTTGAATTTGGGGATTACGGAGAAGAGTGTGTTTTTCCAAACATGACAAGTTTGGGACTCCCATGTCGGCATGTTATAGCCACATACCAAGACAAAGTGATCCCGATTCAAGATGTTGATCCCTTTTGGCAACAAATATCATTCCATGAAACAATAGTTGATCAGGATTTTGGAGGAACGTTTGCCGATACCGAGATTGGAAAAGCGCTAGCCGAGAAATATGCTACGCTTGCCGGGGCCAAAGGAAAATATGGTTGAGTAACTTGAGTAATTTCGTATATCCACAAACTAGGTATGATATCAAGGAACCACCAAAGGGGAAGAGTAAGGGGAGGCCTCCTACGAAAAAAAAGAGTTACGCAGGAAATATAAAAGCAAGGGAATTGGCGGAAGAATCAAAGAAAAGAGATCCTTCGGATTATGAATGGTTGAGAAAGGAATATGAAGCGGAGGATGAGATGGAAGATGATGTTCAAGGTAGAAACAGACTAAAAAGAAGTCAAGCGGATAAAGGAGAACCAACCCGTCGAAATGTACAAGAAAAATGTATCGAGCTTCCTACTCAAGAAAGTGCAACAAGCAAAATTGATATTAAAGGAAAAGGTCCGGTATTTCGCTCCAAACAACCACAAAGAAGCAAAGTTGTTGTTAAAGGACTTGATGTTAAAGTTAAAGGTTCCTATGTCGGTTCCGAGGTTTCCTCCCAAGATAGTTCAATGAAAAGACTTGTTGGTAAAGTTGGTGTTAAAAAGACTTGTTCCGTCAAGTGGTGAGAAGGAGAAGGAGACGATTCGTATAAAAGGAGTGCCTAAACCACCACCTAGAGATAAGAACGATCGATATATCCGGAACTATTACATTCTCTATGAATATTACCGTTTTTCTTTCCCCGACTTTATTCGTGATTATATCAAGGCCACAGATGATGTTCACGGTGATGAGAATTGTGGTTACCACGTCTTCGTGGATCAACTTGGACCCTTTGAAGAAGCAAAAGAGTGGGATTGTGACCAAGTTACTTATGTAAGGCTGATGAGTGTGTAAACACGACATTTTTACATCTGGATTTACAATTTTTAGTTCTCTATTTTGTACAGATTTGATGGTTTTGTTTAGTTTTGCAGTTCATTTGGAAATTAAGTTGTAGACCTAAGCCGATGTACAATGACCCATAAGAAGAGTGGGCCAAGCCCAATAACAGACGAAACCTAAAGAAATTGCAATGGACCTTCGTAAGTTGGAGACCGCACGGGTAATCTATTGCTACAACAACTTAAAATCGTCATTTCTCGTGGGTCCTATACACTGGGACATGGGATCAGTCACCAACAACAAGGCAACAACGGACTTGTTAGGCTTCATTTCTCTTGTTTGACAAGCTTAAGTGTATGTGGGGCAGATGGTATGTCGACATCATTAGTTAAGGATGTGTGCTGTCATATGCTAAGAGAATTAATAGAGGCTGATCCAACGGAAAATTTGCACGACTAATCTTCAAATGAGGATCAAGAGAAGAATTTCAAGGAATAATGCATATATATCCTAACTATGGAAATGAGTGGAATCTGCAAGTATTAAGCTAAAATGGGAAAATATACACACAATATTATATGTGCGAGGTTGGAATGTTGTCTGTACCTACCTTATATGTATAGAAAGGAATCAGCAAATGTGCTCATGGAAGATAAAGTGCTCATCACACAAATCTTGTCATTAAAGTGACTTTCAAAATCAAAATGGGGGATAATTATCTTTATTACCAAAAGTTAGATATTGCCTTATATCTAACATAAATGAGACATTTTGTTGCTATATTAAGAATGGGTGCTACCACTATAAAGAGGAGAAGATGCACGGGTTGGGGACACTTTTGGTTTTGGGGAGGAGAAATATCTACATAGAGTCTTTGGGAGAGGCAGAGAGAAATAACTATTGAGAGTGGTCATTGAGTTTTTGGTTAGAGCACTGTTTCCGAAGGAAAAGAGGGAGACAAACTCTTCCATTCATTTTGTAAGTGAAACCAATTAATAAAATGTTTTCTCTTCAATTTTTTCTCTTCCATTTTATTGTCATGAGTAGCTAAATTTTTATCTAGGATTAGAGAGGAAGTCCTTCTATGTATGCTAATATGTTTTGATTATTTTCTATAACAATTCTCTTGGTCCTTATTCTTGATTTGTCACGATAATGATTTTCTTCATGTGTCCTATAATGCTTAAATAGTGATTTATATATTCTTTGCTAGAGACTAGCATTCTATAGTGAAGAAGATTTTTAACTCTTTGAGAAAAATAATTGTTTGAAAAGATTTATTTTCCGAGACGTATTATTTGTCCTAATCGTCTTGTGTAATTTTGGGAGAGTGTTATAGGGAATAGTTACAAACATTTAGTATGCGTAGTAGTGATGGAATCTTGATATCCTAGACTCCTTTAATTGAATACAAAAATCATTTTTAGCATTTCCATTATTTTAGAGTTTTATAAAAAAGCTGCATCTTTTAGTCTAAAAACCGAATCTTTCAAAAGTCCGAGAAACGAATTCTTACTTCCACTGTAAAAACTACATCAAAGGCAAAAATTCTTAATGGAACTACGTGGTCACCCCGACTTCTATAATCCAATGATGAGAGTTGAAAGAAACGAAACTGATGCGGTGTTAAACGAGAGCTCTGCAGAATGGGAAAGGCGGTTAAACGGCAATAAATATTTGACACGCGAATATTGGATGTGCATGCCAATATGTGGCCAACTACTCGCCAACGCATTCAATTGCGTCATTCATTTAATCTCCAGAGATATGAGTTTTACATTTGCACCAACAAGAATATCGTTTGACGAAGATTTGTCAACAACAAAAACAGTTGTCACTGGGCACGTGCTAGGAGACCATTACATCGGCCTCTGATTGAAAGAAGGAAGCCCATTACTTCCATTGAGGATAGGATTTGATTGTGACGGTGAACTCCCCAAGACTTGGTGCAATCGATTTGAGGAAAGAATTGAATTATGGAAGGCCATACTATTGTCGAGGCCAACCCAATTCATAGTTATGACTGATGATGAGGATGCGTAAATGTTGTGAAGGGTGGCGAATTACATTTTATATTTTGTATTTTGGTATTTTGACTAAATGTGATGTGATTAAAAAGTGACAATATCATATCTATTTGATTCACGTCATGAATGAAGTATTTTGTTCAATTTATATTGTTATATTGTTTTTAACAAAAAATCCAAGTAGCTTGAGCTAATTTGATAACCAATTTCAGCTAAGGGTTATTTACGGTTGGTAATGTTCATTCCATTACGAACCGTTACGGTTGGTAACTAGAATATTGATACGAACCGTAACTCTGGAATTTAATTTTGTACAGAGTTACGGTTGGTATAGAGTTACAAGATACAAACCGTAACTCTGTAGAAAATTCATTTCCAGAGTTACGGTTCACTAGTGGGACAATTCCACAAACCGTAACTATTCATAGTAATTTTGCCTCAGAGTTACGGTTGATTAACTAATTTCCATATCAACCGTAATTGTGACCTCTCTAAATCTCTGAATTCCAGGGTTATTTACGGTTGGTAATTCAAAATCGGTAACAATCGTAACAGGGGATATACATGAATATGAGGGTTTCTTGAGGAGTTACGGTTGGTAACTAAAAATCGATACCAACCGTAACAGCTGATATAATGAACATATTGGTTCCTTGAGGAGTTACGGTTGGTAATTGAAAAGCAAGACCAACCTTAATAGGTGAGCTATCTCAATTTAGTAATTCAACCAGTGACTAACCACACAATTCATATCCATAACCACACAACCATTAGTTTGCGATAATATCCATAAGCTAAAAACTAACCACACAACCATTAGTTCTTGATAATATCCATAAGTTAAAATCCATAACTAACTAACCACCCAAAGAAAACAAATAAAAAGGGTGTTCTCTTATTGAATGTCACACAACCATAATTAACCACGAGGACCACGACCTCTTTTGTTGGTGGTACCACCACCACGAGTGCGAGGAACATCACAACGACCACCGCGACCATGACCACCTCTTTGGCTAGTACCTACAGCGTGCACATCCTCTTCGAAATATGTCTCTTCGCTGCTAGGTGACGGTTAACTATGGCTAGTACTCGCACCTCCAAAAGAGTTTCTGCTCCTCTTTAAGCCTCTTTCTTCCGTGACCAACCCCTCATACAATTCTTTCTTGGTTGGATCATGCATGTTCCTTATTTGCTCTTGTAAGGTCCTTTGTTGAGGAGCTTTAATCACACCATTACCACGGATGCATGAAGTCATACTATTTTCCAAAGCTTGTCCTCGCTCTTTCTATTAACGTATATAAAGGAGTGTTAAGAGATTATTCCATAATATAAATTAATTTTAAATTCCAAGTCATGAGGATAACAAAGTTACGTACCCCCATGAAATATAGTTGCTTCCAAGTCATACAAAATATACCCTTTTTCTCTTTGGTCTCCTCGATAACCTTCCTTTTCTCTTGAGCCTTTTGAATAAGTGGTCGGGCCTCCGGATCATTATTAATCACATGTGGATGACCAAAATGATAATACCAATCTATGTAATCATCAACGGCTTCTTTCGTGTTGTTACAAGTCGTTGCCTCTCCGACTGCGAGTTGGTATTTTTTATCATGGCGGTTGTTCCAAGCATCAATCGTAGGAGTTGGACGGAAGTTGAGTACAGTGGTGGGGACTTTTGTCTTGGATCCTTCCTCGGATAATTTGAAGTTTTCCTTAATGACCTTTTCTTGAATATGAGCAATTTGGCGTAGAGTTCGACGAGGATTGGTCATAACATAACCTGTGGGATGATACAATGGTCCGTTGTATCTTGTGGTCTGTGTGAACTGACGAACATCAACTCCATTTTCAATCCTCAAATAAGGGTCAAAGATAACATCTTCAACAATGAAAGCATCTATTTCCTGCCTCACTTGAATGAGCCTCTCTTATTTGTTCCTTTTTTGTCTACCAGTGAACTTGAACTTCTTTCCTGTAGGGCCATAATCATCTTCTTCCCATTCAATAGAAGGTCTCAGGCTCGGAAAGTGGTCATACACCCATGCCTAAAAAATTTAAACAATTGGCACGTGACTAAAAATGATAAATATAACAAACTATCATATAATAAAAAATGGTAAAATGTAACCGAACTTACCATTAGAAGAGCAACATTCCTAGCAATTTCAGTAGCTCCAACCCTCGAGGCCTTTCTTAGGCTCTCAAGTAAATATGCGAGGGTGGCAGTGCCCCATGAATACTCTTTGGTCTTGTTCAAATCCTTCAGCAATTGTAGGTAATGAACATTCACCCTATTTCCCGAGTTATCGGGCAAGAATACGGTCCCAAGAGAATACAACAAATACGCTGTGGCTGTACGCCTAGCTCTTGTTTCATCTATCACCTCACCTGCCATTTCCTTTTTGAGCGTGTGTCCAAACTTCGTCTTCAAATTATTCAACAATATATTTTTAATCTTACGAACCTTGTGTGGTTCTTTTGGATCATAACCAGCAGCCAACATAAACTCCATATCGGTTCCGTCTTTCTCCCACCCAAGTGTTTCTTCAACAAGGATGTAATCAGTCCAAGACATGTTGTTGTCGAATCCTTCTGCCACAGATTTTTCTTCAACTTCCAAGTCAAGAATTTGCTTCACATCGTCCGGTATTATTGTCATCTCTCCAAATGGGAGATGAAACGTATCGGTTTCAAGCCAATATCGTTCCCTGAAGGCAGAGACCACAACACTATCATACTCCGCTAGGGCATTCATAATTCCAGGCCCTAATCCCGAACTAGCCACTAGAGTACAAACAGAAGCACATTCTTCACCTAATGGACAATGTTGAGCCCTTTGACGCTTGAGCAATTTTTTCGCCCTTGCATGATCCTAAAACAAACATATTTTGTTAAACTGAGATAAATGAAATATACAAAAATGCAAACAAAATGAATCGAAATAAGATATAACAATGTTTTAAGAAAAATCATACCCTAGTCTCACAGACTTTTGCGGCCCAAGAATTGGCATAACCAAATAAGATTGAGGACTTATCTGGGGTCTCGCCCCAAGGTCTTCTATTATTCTTCTGTGGCAACAACAACTCTTTTCCTTTAGGAATATGCATCCCTTTTGGTGCGGGTTCCTTTCTCGGCTTCTTTTCTTTAACTGGTTTAACTGGAGTTGTAGCTATAATAATTTCTTTCCACTTGTTTTTTTCCCCCTCTTCATCATTTGCTCCCTCTTCCTCCTCTTCATCATTTACTTCCTCTCCCTCCTCTTCATCATTTGCTTCCTCTTCCTCCTCTTATTCTTCATCGGATTCATTATAATTTTCTTCCTCTTCTTCATCACTAGATTCTTCCTCTACAATATGTTTCTTTGCCTTCACGGTTAACTTCGACTCTCATCTCTTCAGTTTCTTGATCATTAGGTTCCGATCCTTCTAAATCAACCCCAGGTTCAGCTACATGTGGTTCTCTCAACCTAATTTCAAATTGATTCTTCTTCTTCTTATCCTTGTGGATACCTCTATAATCCACCCCTAAATGCTTGTCACCGCGAGGGGTGGACGTATGATCAATCGGAGTTAAGTTATTCCCTCTCTTATTCTTCACCCTATTAGGATTCCCACACAAGCAATACAATTGATTGATTTTCCTAAGGGTTGAACAAACAAAATAGAAATAAATAAACCAAAAAAATTGTGACCAAAAATATCTACGGTTTGAAAAGTGATAATCAAGACAAACCGTAAAAAGATACGGTTCGTAAGTTGAGGACAAATACTAACCATAATAAGTTACGGTTCGTGAGTTGCGGATCGAGACCAACCGTAACACTATTTGATACTTAAGTTTTCAGACACAGGATGATTTACGGTTGAAAAGGTAGATAACAATACATACCGTAACTAAATTACGGTTGGTAAATCAACTAAACTTCTGAACCGTAAAATATATTTGAATTCAGACACAGGATAATTTATGGTTCATAAATGACATACAAATACGTACCGTAACAAAATTACGGTTGGTCAGGTTCATACAAATACAAACCGCAGAACAACTTGGAGACATGCAGGACGAATTACGGTTGGTAAGTTTGGTTTCGACATCAACCGTAACTAAACAAAATTCTCAGATCTAAGAACATACGGTTGGTAATTGAACGTAATTGAACTATTACAAACCGTAACAACATCAAAATCTCCAGTTACGGTTCGTAATTGAGTTAAAATCAACCGCAACTCACATTAACCTAGAATTTTGAATTTCAATTTTCATCTAAAACCCTAATTTTTGATACAAATTTAACTAAAATCGAACAGAAGAAACTAAACTCTAGCTGGGTTTTTCAAAACATACCTCATGTAAGTCATTCCAATTAATATATCCGGTTGAGGGGTTTGAAATTGAAATTGTTGTTCTTCACCTATTCGAGGATTTGCTTGATTAGAATCACTACAATCTTCGTCAACTTTCTTGTTCTTTGTCATCTCTAATGTAGATTTCAATCAACGATTATTAATTTTGCGAATCACCGATTAATCGAAGACGATGAAGTTTTCGGTTTTAATGGGGGTTACGGTTCATGGAGGAGAAGAGAAGATGGAGAAAACTAATTTTGATTTAGTTTTCTCTTCTCATTAGGTTTAAATATAATAGAGGACAATTCAGTCTTTTTAACTAAAAAAGGACGGGTAAATTAGTCAATTTAAAGCTAAAAGGGTAACCTAGACAATTTATAGCCCCTATAGGACATCCCCTAACCAACTAGAGGTACATTACTATCAAGGTTCAACCCCTCTAATAAAACCCTCCGCCCCTATATCAGGTTACATTATTAAACTATAAAAACAACTTTAGTTTCATAATTTGGAAAAGGTTTCATCAATATCAGGCCAGAACTCGGAACAAAGGCAAAAAATCAATGAAACGAAATAATTATTAAGAGGAGAAGTAGGAGAGTTGGGCAGGATGATAAACTCCAAGGTAGAAAATGTAACCTATTTCTATTCATTGTATATGCAGGGAAATTAGTAAGGGCAGTTCCGTCAATTTGAATTGCCAGGTTCATGACCTTCTCTTTATTATAGCTTGCGTCTTGAGACACATGTTTTTTTATAATTTCACCTGACAACCAATTTTTATTCTACATAAATATACGGTTTTGTGTAGAAATTTTTATTCTACTCCATCACCATGACATAAGCGCTCATGTTTTTCATCTTGGTTGTTATTCAATCTCACCTATGTGCCTAATCGGCCTCAACATCTTTCAATCTTTCTTGATTCTTTGCTAACGGTTAAGATTTGAATCTTACAAACTTAACTTTACCTTCAAAACATCAACTTTTATTACATTCTATTCCATAAAAAATACTACTGCTACTTCTACTATTACATTAACCATCAACACCATAACCTACAAAATACTACTGCTACTTCTACTATTAATACTATTGGAAACTTTTCAACAAAAAAGCAAATTAAATAACATAGTTCAAATTGAAACCAAAAAACATTAGGCTCACCGTCCGAAATAAGAAGAAGATTGTTCAGAATTGTTCGGTTAAGAAAATTCCGCGACAAACACAATATGCATCAATAAGAACTCGTGTGTTCTCCACAAAAGTGACCCTGATAACTTTTGCACTAAGTAAATATAAAAACCATTCTCTTAAGTACCTCTTGATAATTCGATGAAAATCAATAAAGATCTTCATCATGACTGTCACCCTCGTTGCTGTCAGATGAAGTCGCAGACTTATAACCTCCGTATCCTCCATAAACCATGCTTGATGCATACTTTCGTCATCATCATTAAGCCTCATCCTCCATTTCCTCATCATTGTCTTCATTTTCACTTTGCTTCTTTTCCCGACCCTCAATTTCTCCCCCTTCAGAATCAATATTTCGAGACTCTCGCATGGTTCTAGTAAAAACACGAAGAATTGCTTTCTTTGATAAATACCTTCCTTACCTTGCATTTTTTGCTTCATCCCGAAGCTCAACCTCAAGCTCTTATGCAAATAAATTTGTTAATGGGTAAAAATTGAGGTGAAAAGAGTAAAAGTGGGGTATGTTGAGAAGAAACGAGTCTGAAACCTAAAAAAATATATTGTACGAAAGTACTTTAGATTCGAGAGATCAATCTATACAATTCTGGCGTAAACCAAGAAATGATTGTTCCAGTCTTGCTTCGGTCACAAAAGAAGGAGAAGGGATGGTCTTAGGGAGGGAAGCAGAGGAAGTGTTGAGATCAAAGTGGTAGAATTTGTAAGATGTGGTTGTTTATGACTGTGTATCATAAATTATTACCTGCTCGTAAGCTATAAGTTGTGTGTTCTATCTGATATGTGTAATCTCTATCTCCTTGTTTGAATAGATTGAAGAATCTATTTTATATAGTCATAACTGCAGCTTTGATCTCGTAGGAAGTGGAAGTCGTGAAGTAGTGAGAAGGTGGAGGTCGTGGTAAAGTGATGAAAATCGTGCCACAATTGTTTAGGAAGACTGGGCGGTTGCACACCCACTACTCCTCTACTCTTGTTAACTGTCCGTTTTTCCTGACACTTTCTCGTAGTGGGTATATTGTTACTCTTTTTATGATGATCGCGACGCTTGAAAACCGTTGTTTGTTTTAAAATTAAATGTTACAAGGGTTTTTGCAACACTTATTGAGTGTTGCAGTTGTTACAAGCAATCTGCAACATATACTGCAACGCATAAGCGTTGTCTGTTTAAAATTCGAGCACTATAACGGTTTTTGCAACACTTAATAGGCATTGTGTGGTGCTGGCAATGTGAACATGCCTTTCTCACATGTGAATGCCTTGGTCCTCGCATGTGTTGTTCACGCTCTTTTGTAAACTTATCTAACCAACTTTGGCCGAGAATAGAAAGCTCTTCTGACCATGTTCGAGGGTTGTGATTGGTCTGGAGTAGGAGAAGGATGGTCGACCAAGTTGGGTGGCCAAGTTGGTCGGCCGAGATTTGATCTTTGGCCGGCCAATATGGATGGCCGAGTTGAATGGCTGACATCCATTTTAGACTGTCCAAGTCGATCACGGTTAGCTTAATTAGGGTTTCTGTTATACCTATTTCATACTTGGGATTTTGACGCAACCAAGGATGAGAATTATTTGTTTCAAGCTCGGCCAAGCTAGGGTTCGGCCAATATGAGCTTAGATACTGTGCCTCACGCGAAATTGAATGAAATGCGCAAATTTTCCGTGCTCACACGAAATTGAGCAAAATAGGCAGATTTTGCGTGCTCACATGAATTTGAGCAAAATCGGTAAATTTCGCGTGCCCACACTAATTTGAGCAAAATGGAAAAATTTTGTGTGTTGACACAAAATTGCTAGATTCTTGTAGTTCTCGTGTCTGGCACGATGCCTGATTTTGTGATCATAGTTTCTTTTTTTTTTTTTTTTTTTTTTTTTATCATAGCTTGATGCTTCAATAAAGTACTTTCACGTGCAGCTTGTTCAGACAGTGTAATAAATCTACATTATTCAGCCGAGAATGAATATTGATGTTTAGGTAAATTTTAAGAATTTTAGTTGTGGACTATAACACTAATTAAATATTATGGAAATGTGAATTTCACATTGAATTATTAAATGACCGTTTTGCCCCTAGTGTGTAAAATTGCTATTTTATTCCTGGTATGAAAATTCACCCAAAATGATTATTTTACCCTTTGTCAAAAATTCACCATCAACAGAATCAGTTTCTGAATTTTCACCATCTTGATGATTTGTCCCTTTAATCTCGTCCTCATCATTTTTAGTTGCACTTCCTGATCTCCTCCATACAACTTAATTTTTTCTCCTTTCTTGCAGTTGCATCCCTCTTCTCTTTTCATAACTTATATTCCTCCAAAATGTCCTTCTTTTGTTTATCATAATCTTCCCTCTGTAGTTTCCTCTCAATTTTTAATCTTAGGAAATCAACCAACTCTTCCATGTCTCTTCGAGGCAATAAACGTGTTGCACTCTTCAGAAATCCTGAATTGGGTGGTGCTACATTATTGTTGTTGGGAATTTCATCTCATGAATTTGCCATTTTCTCAATTTCAAAATTTCACTCTTAATTTTCTTTCCCTTTTTGATATAATTAAAAGTTATTTAAGTTTCTTTTCTTTAATATCTCCTTATAGTGAAATTAGGGGTGTCATTAATGTTTATTTAAGGCTAGTGGTTACCCGTCTTATCGTTTGGCAGAAAAAAACACATACACAACAAGTCCAAATTCATCAGGACTCCTCGATTTCATTCAAGTCTGATACCTTGTGTGATTGTTTATGGAAATAGAAGTCGAGACAATACAACAACAAGATAATCACTTAATAATAGTTATGATCAATACCGATTTAATTATAGGATCAATATCAAGTGCCTGGTTAACGTACAAGTGTAATTTACTTTATTATAATTAAACAATAATTATAATGCAGAAGTAAAGTAAATGACACAACAAGATTTTGTTAACGAGGAAACCGCAAATGCAGAAAACCCCTGGGACCTAGTCCAGTTTTGAATACTCTCAGAATTAAGCCGCTATACAAAGACACTACCAACTTCGTATAGTTGAGACCAAGTAAACTACCTTTAGTTACCTAGTTTCCTCAGTATCCCTATGCCTACAACCAATCTGGCAAACGAAGATAAATCCTAAGATAGAGTTCACTATCATAAGTTGCTTCAGCCTCTCTGAATACTTTAAGCACTCAACCCTTTCGATCGTCTTCCAAACAGTAAATGACTAATCTATTTGGTAACCATTCTCATATCTCAGGAAATCAATCAGAGATATGTATGTTGAGTGTGGCAAAGGATTTTCTATTTGAAATTGATTACACTCCTCTCTCGGGTTTTAGATCCTAAGATAGAGTTCACTATCATAAGTTGCTTCAGCCTCTCTGAATACTTTAAGCACTCAACCCTTTCGATCGTCTTCCAAACAGTAAATGACTAATCTGTTTGGTAACCACTCTCATATCTCAGGAAATCAATCAGAGATATGTATGTTGAGTGTGGCAAAGGATTTTCTGTTTGAAATTGATTACACTCCTCTCTCGGGTTTTAGATCCTCCAAGACCTGGATTAAACAAGTTAACCAGATCGAGTCAAAAAGAACTACCAGATTCGGATACTGAAGAGTACCTCCAAATGATAGCTTGTCGATCTAAATTACGACTAGCAATAATAAGTCTATCGAAAGATAAACTAGATCTAGTCGGATCCCAGCCAATCAAGTTTGTGCACGAAGCAAGTCACAAATATACAAAACCAATAAGAAAAATTTGTTTGTCTTCAATCTTCAATAGTCTTTTGTACCTGCACAATAACAAACTTGATTCCTGACTTATGATCGAGAATGCACAGAACAAAGTCTGCTAACAATAGATGATCACAAGTCAAAATTAATCCCTTGATCTAGTTTGAGTGACCTTATGTCACAAAAAAAGGCTCCCAATAATAATCAAACTAGGTGCAATCAAGAGTTAACAACCGTTAGTCAATCAAATCAATAATCGAAAACTAAAGTAACAATGCAATTATAGTTTCCCACCAACGGTACTAGTTGACGCTTCTTGATCCTCAAGAAGTCTTTAAACTAGCGGACGTAAGAGATTTCGCCTAATTAGGTTACTCTCATTTCCAAGATAATATTACGAGAATACTATTAGTTGGCTACACCAGAAACAATAAAGATGAAGTTTGCCTGGCTGAGGATAAGTTTTTAAGAAGAACAAACTTCACTATTTATAGACCAAGGTAGTTTGGACACCAAGGAATTTCCATAACCGAGATATTCTTAAGATATGCAATAAAGCACCTAACTCAATATTAGCTAGCACTTAACTAATATATATATATATATATATATATATTTCCAGAGATATGTTTTGATTGCTGGTAACACAAAACATATTAACTTCAAAAATCTCAAAAAGATTCTCTACTTATTTAGGTTTGGGATCTCACCTTGAGTATCAAGGAATATCTTTGAATAATTAAAAAAAATAAGATTTCAACACATGTTCAAATTACTTACTATGTTGACATCTTGAACTTTTCTATTTTGCAAACCCAATTTCCAGATCACACAAACCCTAAAGTGTACGTGACTTAGAGAAATTGGTTTTGCTTATTGGGACCGGTTCTACTATGACTCCTAAAGCAAGTTAAGATTGGTTCTAACTTGACTCCCAATATAGGTAGGGATTGGTTCTACCTTGACTCCCAACATAAGCTAGGATCAATTCCGAAAAAGCGGGGGTACAACAACCACACCCAATATTTCGTTTGGCAATCTGAATAGACAAACTCCAATATACTTTCAAGAGAATCAACTAGACAGTTAGACTCAATCTAGAAAAAAGTATATCAAAGAGTTTTATATCTCTAACTCTCAATTCAATCTGCAATCAGCAAATAGGAATTTGCGAGCCCGATTGAATATAAGAGATTTAACTTGAAAGGTACCAAAGACCAATATTCAAGGATCAATCAATTTCAATCAACAACCAAAGGTTGTATTTACCAATTGATCGATTCAACGCACAACCTGTGATATTTTAATTATAACAAAATATAATGCGGAAAAGAAATAACACATACATCAGAATTTAATTAACGAGGAAAATCGCAAATGCAGAAAAACCCCGGGACCTAGTCCAGTTTTGAACACCACACTATATTAAGCCGCTACAGACACTAGCCTACTACCAATGAACTTCGGACTGGACTGTATTTGAACCCTAATCAATCTCACACTGATTCAAGGTACAGTTGCGCTCCTTACGTCTCTGATCCCAGCAGGATACTACACACTTGATTCCCTTAGCTGATATCACCCACAACCAAGAGTTGCTATGACCCAAAGTCGAAGACTTGGTAAACAAATCTGTCTCACACAGAAAAGTCTATTGGAATAGATAAATCTGCCTCATACAAAAATACCTACGAGTTTTGTTCCATCTTTTGATAAATCAAGGTGCACATGAACTAACTGATAAACCGGACTTATATTCCCGAAGAACAGCCTAGTATTATCAATCACCTCACAATAATCTTAATCGTATGGTAGCGAAACAAGATATTGTGGAATCACAAACGATGAGACGAAGATGTTTGTGACTACTTTTAATCTTACCTATCGGAGATAAATCTCAAGCAAATCTTAGCAAAGATAATACTCAATCACGATATAAGAAGTAAGATCAGAACACGCAACTACAGAGAAAATAGTTGCTCTGGCTTCACAATCCCAATGAAGTCTTCGAGTCGTTAACCTACATGTCTCGTGAAAAACCTAAGGTTAAAGGAGAATAGACTCTACCTTATACAACTAGTATCACACAGGAGGTGTGGGGATTAGGTTTCCCAGTTGCTAGAGTTATCCTTTATATAGTTTTCAAATCAGGGTTTGCAATCTAAGTTACCTTGGTAACAAAGCATTCAATATTCACCGTTAGATGGAAACCTGATTAGACTCAAGCTAATATCTTTCAACCGTTAGATCGAACTTAGCTTGTTATACACAGATGAAATGTACCTTCATTTAGGTTTAAGTAACCGTACATAAACGTGTACACCATGTTGGCTCAACAGTTTTAACCGAGGTTAGTTATATGAACACTCTCATATCAACCTTATTCATCTTAACCATAACTAGTTCAAATGACTCAAATGAAACTAGTTAAAGAGTTGTTCAATTGATATATTCTCATAGAAGTATACAAGAACACAATTGAAGCAAAATCGGTTTGATTCACTCGAATCATTTCATGAACATTATAGCCACGGTTTGCAAAGAATGCATTCCTTAATATATAAATGTATTAGTTCATGAACAAACCGATTTTAGAACTTTAACCACTCAAATATCCAAACGTGTATGCATACTTAAGTAGCCGGTCTGAGTATGGGTTCACCAGTATGCGAACGTGTACGCATACCATAGTACACTTCCAAAACCCAACCGAAATTCCCGGACCTATACCTTACGCAAGTATGCGTACCGGTATGATACTTGGTACACGAAATTTCACAACTACAAGTACGCATACGGGTATGCATACTCTAGTTCCGGTCATGGATCACATACATGCAAGAATGCATACTATGTTCATAATCCAATAGTTCTATTTCAATCATTGAAACTTTCTTAGAGGATGACAATAGCTGTTTTCACACACTATTAGCATCAAAGCAATTTTCAAGTTATTGAAATAATCATAACAAAACATTCCAAGTCTACACCAAATGATTGTGTCACACAAACCATGTAAGATGTTACTCGACGATTTTCACATGATCATCTTTTGACTTTCGTCAAGAATATAAGATGAACTTGGTTGAAGCGAAAGCTTACCAACACATATTTCTCTCGAGTTAATCTCAGCTCGAAATCTCAAATGTCTATAATCGACAACTATATAGTAATACGACTTTTGTCTCCACATACCTTTTGTTGATGAAGTTACACAAGCTCTCCTTAGTAGTTCTTCGTCTTCAATTGATGAACACCGTGAAGTCTAATGCTGAACTACACAATTTATCCTAGTCCGAGACATCACTATAAGTAGACTAGAAATCAAGACTTATAGTTTTGATCACTAACATTGACAAACAAGCTTGAGATAGCAACGCTTACGAGTTCGACCGAGCAGTGCTCTAACAATCTCCCCCTTTGTCAATTTTAGTGACAAAACTATCAATACATATGGATTACAAAATAAATAAACTTTGTAGCTTCTCATCCAAATGCTTGATCTCCTTGGTTCTTCAACATTACTCGAAATCTTTGTCACTTCCATGTACTCTAATGATTCCAAATGTGTTCAACTCATCATCATAGTTGTTGAAGATCCGTAGCAATAACAATGAGAAAACAGTTGTTCTCAATCATTGTTATACAGTGTCATAGTATCATTACACAATATCAAAGTTCAATTGTATCATAACTTTGACAACAATACTATGTTGATATGTATCACTCCCCCTTAGTCAATACTTCATCTCACAATGAAAACCACTCCCCCTTACATAATGATCCGTAAACCATATATATTTATAGTGTGAACTACACATTAATTCTCCCCCTTTTTGTCAATATAAATTGGCAAAGGTACGAAAACTAGTGGGATCCTCATGAAATTTTCATAGAGATACTTCATGACCAAAAGAGAACAACATATCAACTTGTTTAGATTCCATCATATAGCCAAAACTAAATGCATTCATCAAGGATTTTATAAAGATACAAGATAACCCCTACAATATTCCACAGCCTCACTCCCCACAAGGATTTGGAAATCAAGCACAAGTTCAATTAAGACATCTCCCCCATAAAATGTCATTCCCGAAAGAACAACAAGAGCGACCCTACTTTACAAGAAAAGAAGGATTTCTTTGGACATTAACAAATCACATGAAACATGAATTTGTATCCAAAAATCTCAATTGAATTAACCATAAGGAAAATGATCAATTCAATATGCCATGCTCAACATAAGAGAACTTACGGAGCAACACTATACACAAGGATGTGGATCAGGGAAAGACCAATACTGCGGAATAATCAAAGATTCAATCTATTTTTCATCACTATTTGCACAATGACATATAATGGACTTAATCTTTGTAAACAAAAGTTCATCCTTTCTTCCATCAATATTTGCATAATGACATAAAAGGCTTAACTTTTTTAGTCAAAAGTTCATTCTATCTTTTATCAATACTTTCATACCGACATATAATAGAGTTAAATTTTGAACAAGTATGGGATAGTCAAGGTTCACGGACGTAAACAACATATCCCATAAAAATTTTCAATATATAAAACCATAAGGATTAATACTGCAAAAATCATCTTCCAAATCAACTTTAGAATTTAAATAAATAAATCTAAAAACATTGCAAGATGAAAACGTTGGCAATAGCTATGTGTACTCACAATAATGGCTATTCCAAACCCTAGTTATCCTACTTAAAAGCACAAGAATAAATTCTCATAAAAAGTTTCCTATACAATAAGTACAAAAGTAACTCTAAAAGCAACAAAACCAAAAACACGATAATCAGAGTTCGTGTACAGAGTCTTCACGGGTTTCAAGACCTTCAAGCTTGTAACTGACAGCATCGACAACCTCTTTGGAGAAGATATCCTCTTTAAGAAGATCCTTAACATGAGACTTCATGAGAACAAGGTCAGAGTTAACCTTTTTCAACTCAGTTCGTAACACATCAAGATCCTTCATAGAGTTTCCAAGCTTCATTTTATCTTTCCCGAGGTCATTGAGAAAACCATGAACTACTTCAGCAGAGACTATCTCAGCCTTTTCTCTATCTTGATGAGAATACACATAATAGCATGAAGCACTAGGATTTGGTTCATCAGCTTCAACAATGGTTCTTCTCTTCTTTAATACGAACTCAAAATAAACAGCATCATCAATACAGTCTTCCGGAAAATCCCAAGAACAAGGAAGGGAAGTCATTCTTGATAAACAAAAAAACCCTGGAGTAAACGTACTCACAAAAATGTTTTGGTTTTTAAATAGTTTCTCATAGAAACAGATTTTAGGGTTTCCAAAGTTGGTTCGTGACATGTAACATAGATACCCGTATGAACGCAAACTTGACCCATAGATGAAAAACTCAAGCATAAAGCAAGAAAACTGTTCTCACAGCATTGTTTTGCTATGTGAATAATTTCACAAAGTTTTAGCTCAATAAAATTTATTTTCTCACCAGAGACAAAATCTAGAGCATAAGAATAGCATTTTTGACACAATAAAATTTCAAGAAGAAATAAAAATTTAGTCAAAACAAAAATACAAATACTTATGCAAACATTGTGAATAATAATCTAGCTAAGAACGATAAGAAAATAACTAGACAATCAGAAGAACATTTTGCCATCAAGTATACCTGACCATGTCTCACTCAACCAGGTTTTTATTTTTATTTTTTTTGTGAGTGAGATTTCAACCTTGTGATTAATTAGCACAAGTATGAGCCTTGAGCTCATCAAATGAATATTGTTTTCGGTTAAACCTCTTTCTCCTGATCTTTGGAGGAAAACCCTTTTGATGCGAAAAGTTATCATAAAACTTACTATCATCAAAATACGATACATAGTATGTATTCTTACCTGAAGAATTTTGACTAGAGGGAATTGACAGCCTGTTAATAATCTCTTTATAACCTTCAATTATCATTTTTAGGTTGTCATCCATCTCTCCATTTTTGCTTCCTTCTTCTGGTACCTTTTTCACACCATGAACAACATTATCTCTCTTTTTAATAAAAGAAGATCCTTGAGCTCTTGTTGGACGAAATGGTTTAGGAAGACTGTTTCGCATTTGAACATTTGAGGAACACATCGAACTGACTTTCCTGGTAGGGCACACATGGTGAGTACTAAAACCAATTGGTCTGGACATACGAATGTCAGTTACACCTTTGAGAATTAAATCTAAGGTGTGTTGAAGACGAACAGTAGAATTGTCATTCAACCTAGATTTCCTCTTTTGTTCTCCATGTCCTATTGAATCACAAAAGAGACACACTTTCTGATCACCTGAGGGATTAGACAGAAGAGTCTTAACACCATCGTTGGCAGATATCTTCCTTCCATGTGATGTGAATATTCCTTGATTAGAGGAAGACACAAGTACATCCTTTTCAACAGGAAGGGATTTCGATTTTGCTTCTGGAACTGAAATTTTTACAGTTAAATCAGAAGTAATTGGTATAATGGACTCTTTGGAACATTCTTGAACAGAGAGTTTACTCAAAAAAAGTTCAATTTCCAAAGCATCCTCTTTGAGTTTTTACTCAAGCAGAGTTCGTGAAGAACAGACTGAGGCGTTTTCCTCTCGAAGGACCTTTAGAAGAGAGTCACGCTCATTTACCATACCAACAAGGACATTGACTTTGTGTTTCAACCGGTTGACATCATCAGCCTGGATTCTAACAAGTTTTAGAATCACTGCACTCTCTTTGGCTGCTTCCCTTTCAACTTCAGAGTCATACTCGTCAGTAAGGTAATCCGGGTAACACTTGTCAATGGAAGTCTGTTTCGTTGGAACACTAGGTTCTTTTATATTCGAGATCGACAAATCTTTCTCTTTAACAGATTTCATTGAAACAGACCTTTTGTTTCTGGTAATGCGTTGATCAGAGATAGCACTTCTGTCCATTCATATCGCTACAAATACAGACTTATAAGGTCTTTAACGTGTTTGCCTGCTATGATACCAATTGAAAAAACGGGGGTACAACAACCACACCCAATATTTCGTTTGGCAATCTGAATAGACAAACTCCAATATACTTTCAAGAGAATCAACTAGACATTCAAACTTAATCTAAAGAAAATTATATCAAAGAGTTTTATATCTCTAACTCTCAATTCAATCTGCAATCAACAAATAGGAGTTCTCCTTTATATAGTTTTCAAATCAGGGTTTGCAATCTAAGTTACCTTGGTAACAAAGCATCCAATATTCACCGTTAGATGAAAACCTGATTAGACTCAAGCCAATATCTTTCAACCGTTAGATCGAACTTAGCTTGTTATACACAGATGAAATGTACCTTCATTTAGGTTTAAGTAACCGTACCTAAATGTGTACCCCATGTTGGCTCAACAGTAGTTAACCGAGGTTAGCCATATGAACACTCTCCTATCAACCTTATTCATCTTAACCATAACCAGTTCAAATGACTCAAATGAATCTAGTTAAAGAGTTTTTCAATTGATATATTCTCATAGAAGTATACAAGAACACAATTGAAGCAAAATTGGTTTGATTCACTCGAATCATTTCATGAATATTATAGCCACGGTTTGCAAAGAATGCATTCCTTAATATATAAATGTATTAGTTCATGAACAAACCAATTTCAGAACTTTAACCACTCAAGTATGCAAACAGGTATGCATACTTAAGTAGCCGGTCTGAGTATGGGTTCACCAGTATGCGAACGGGTACGCATACCTTAGTACACTTCCAAAACCCAACCGAAATTCCCGGACCTATACCTTACGCAAGTATGCGTACCGGTATATGTACTTGGTACATGAAATTTCACAACTACAAGTACGCATACGGGTATGCATACTCTAGTTTCGGTCATGGATCACATACATGCAAGAATGCATACTATGTTCATAATCCAATAGTTCTAAACTCTATTTCAATCATTGAAACTTTCTTAGAGGATGAGAATAACCGTTTTTATACACTATTAGCATCAAAGCAATTTTCAAGTTATTGAAATAATCATAACGAAACATTCCAAGTCTACACCAAATGATTGTATCACATAAACCATGTAAGATGTTACTCGGCGATTTTCACATGATCATCTTTTGACTTTCGTCAAGAATATAAGATGAACTTGGTTGAAGCGAAAGCTTACCAACACATATTTCGAGAAATATGTAAGTGAGTTAATCTCAGCTCGAAATCTCAAATGTGCATAATCGACAACTATATAGTAATACGACTTTTGTCTCAATATAGGAGATAGAGTAGAAATAGACTTTCCAAGTGATAGATGATTTTTAGTCTCCACATGCCTTTTGTTGATGAAGTTCCACAAGCTCTCCTTAGTAGTTCTTCATCTTCAATTGATGAACACCGTGAAGTCTAATGCTCAACTACACAATCTATCCTAGTCCGAGACATCACTATAAGTAGACTAGAAATCAAGACTTATAGTTTTGATCACTAACATTGACAAACAAGCTTGAAATAGCAACGCTTGCGAGTTCGACCGAGCAGTGCTCTAATAAATTCTACCTTGATTCCTTATATAGGTTAGGATCGGTCTAACCTTAATATCTTCCATGAAAACCGGACCATCAATCTTTTTGAGTTCCTTTCGACTATGAAACAAGTTTGTACGTCTACTTCCTTAAACTTATGTAATTAAACATAGTTTTCTAGGTATGAAATCAAACCAATGTTCACTGCACAATCTAGTAACGAGTTACAAAGATTATGTTGATGTCGCAATTACGAAGTTCAAAAGATAAGCATTCTTCTTCGTAATTCAATGTACCAATATAAAACACTTATCACTATTGATATATTGTTCTTTGAAACTTCGATCACAATATGATAATCAAGTCTATTATACTATACTTTCACATATATAACTTCGCATGTTATGTTTTCAATCATAAACGCTTGGAAGCCTACGATATAGAAATGGAAACAAATCAAGTCATGTATTTACTAACCTCAATTGGAAGGATGATGTTATCGTCGATATCGATACATCTTGGGAAACAAGGTTTTCAGAGTAATACTTGTATGTCTCAACATTTTTATACTTCCTAGTCTAACCTAACGAAGTTGACTCTCGTAATCTAATCAAGCGACTTATGAGTTTTTGATATTAAAATATGACAACCAACCTTGACATATCAACGCTTGGTGGGTTCAACCGAGCAATGCTCTAACATCCAGTTGTTGATGGTGGTTTTTAGTTCAGGGCTAAGATTGTAAAACTCTGTATTAAATGTGCCGTCGTTCTGCAAAGAAGCTGAGCCATTTAAGAGTGATGAGTGCCCGGGCCTCTCTCTTCACACATGTATTAAGCAACTCAGTATATTTATTCAGAATAGCGTATGTAGCAACAATCCCAGACAATTTGTAAAACTCTCATCTGCATTACTCATCAGTGCATGGTTTATTGAGTATTTTACTATGTTATGTTGTCCAGTTGAATCCTTAGTATTGGTATGACATGAAAATTTGTGTTCACTCACAGCTGAGTAGCATGAATTTCCCGAAATATCAAAATTAAGGTCTGCATGAAAATGCCCAATCAGAAGACGCGCTACCTGCTCTCTGAGAATAAAAGAATTTTGTGTTAACACACAAAATTTGTTAAATTTTGTGATAACTCACAAGATTCAAGTTTTCGGCCTAATTAATTTGCAAACATTAGGTCTTATGCTCCTTGTGCAAATATCCCGAACCATATTGGTCGAGGCCAAACCTAGGTAAACTAGGAAACCGATCCGCCATGGAGCTAGTAGGAGCAGAGTCCTACCGGAAAACAAGAAACAAAAGAGGAATTGTGGCAAATAGGAGCAATGAAAAAGGGGGCGCGGCCACGCTACATAGGCGTCCAATCCGCTCCAATGGATGCCGCCTGTGGTCGTTGGCCACGCTCCATGCTTCTCTTGCCGTCCCCTCTCCCATTAACCAATCAGATCGCTCAAATCCCGCCACACATACTTTTAATAAAGTTGGAAGTTGGTTGGTCGATGCGCCTAATTCCATTAGGAACCTAATCTAGACGGCTCAAGCCAGTCTCCAAAAAACAATCACGGTCGTGCGATTTTGCCACTTGATTTATTAAGTTTAGCCGCTCCCCAACGCGCCCAAATAGGCATCACCATGCCACCGCAAGCAACGTGCCAACACCGTTGCTGCAGTCTGCGCCAAAGTGTTGGGATCGCTTAAACCATCCCAAACCGTGCCTGGTGATCATCGCAGGCGCCATGCCAGTCGGCTAGCCAACCAGCCAAACCGCGTCAGTATGTCAATTGACAGGCCATGCCATTCCACGGCAGCAATATGCCAATGTGTCATGACAGCGCAGCCGCGTGTTACCTCACTTTTTGTTCATGGCCCACGCCGTAATAAATCCCTGTATGACGTATTAGGATCCTGGAAACCCATGGCTAAATCCTAGCAGGTCCAAAATAATTTTCTCAGGATTCATCCCATTTTTCTCAATTTCAAAAGGGTGGATCTTAGATCCAATTCAATCATTAAACTCAATTTAGGTTCAACGGCCAATTTCAATTCCGGTGTTCCGTTCGCTAAGAAGCTTCACAAAAATGCCATTTCAAACAATGCTACTGGAAATGCCTTGGATAGATGAGCACCAGTAAATCTCCCAGATGAAAGGACCATAAAGTCGCGTGAAGACACATGAAGACGTGATTGCTACTTAGGAGGGCACAATGGCTTCTCTCGAGGTCCGAATGGAGCAGCCACATCTGCAACACCATAAGTGTTACATGGAGCAAGCCGGAAACGCCTCAAAGTTATCACCGATATTAATGCCTTTAGGGTACACACTCAGGGAGATAAAAGGAAGATTCGCATAGCCGTTGTTCCAGTATGGAGATAGTCGACAACAAATCCAACATCAGTAGAATCCTAGAAAGGCACCTGTAGAGATCACGAAAGCGAGGGTCTATCTCAATTCCACCACTGCTACCATTTTATGGTCAGGAGTATCTGCTTTCACTTCATCAGTAAAATGTGCAAATCCATACCATGGCGCAATTCTGGGAATTCGTACATCTACAATAACAAAGGAGGCTTGACACATCTTCAAATCATTCATAGGGGTTCTCCTATTATGCTGACCAAAGCAAGAGTAAGCTCGGGACATCTTCAGATGTACTGGAGCCGACACGTCAAGAGAGAAGCCTCAAGAAGATAACGGTGCCCGCACCATCATATCAAGAAAGAATCCGCAGCCGAGATAACTTCACGCAGAGGAAGATTCGAGAAGTTGCTGCACCAAAAGGATCCACGTTTCCCATATTTCCTTTGCCCAAGGAAGCGGGTAATGCTGAAGTGTTCTCCAAATTGCCTACCAGAAGAACCTATACCGGGATGTTCCAGCAAAATAACAGGCATCTCGATGACTACGTCAAGAGATTCAGAATTGAAGCCCTCGATTTCCAAGTATATTGCTGGTGCTAACACATCAACAGATAACTCACAAAGAGAGACACCACATCAGCAGCGTCACCCACGGATATGGCATGTGGTTTAGAAAGGTTACGGGTCGTTTTGCAAGAACTCCTCCGTCAGAAACGTTTTTACACTTCCCTCCGGAAGAATTGAAACTGGTGCTAATTAGTAAAGAATCTGGGAGTGATACATATACCAAACGATTCGTATGGAAGTCTTCTACAACATACAAAAATGGCGCATCAATCCTATGAATGAGCTATGAATAGAAGCCGAAACTCTCGACTACGTGACAGCTGAAAACCTACAGAATTCTTCCTGGAAAGTTCTGAATTCTCGGTGTCAGGAACTTTTCACCCACCAAACGGACTCCGAATGAATAAATTCTTTTTACCGAAGTTAGATTTTCCTCTTAGCAAAAGAATGATAGGTCAATCACCTCGTTCCGATATCGGACGAAGATTTAGCGGCCGTTTTGGCAAGAAGACACGAATCTGAAATTTTCATCAAGTCAATACACCAAGGTCGCAGGCAAGCAACAATAGGCAAGTTGCCGCACTCAGAGAATCATGGAAGAGCTACTTCGCCGAAATATGAAAAGAGAAGGATAAGAAGAAATAATCTCACAGACATGAGTTATATTAAAAGGAGAAATCCTTCTTTTGGGCCATAATGTCCGAGCAAATCCTTGCGTGTTACCAGAGTCCGTGGTCGTGGCCGCCATGCCACTCCTTCCTGCCAAGGATCGTGCCGTAGCCGCCACTCCTTCCTACCGAGAATCGTGTCCGTAGCCACCACGCCTCCTTCCTTCCAAGGTTCGTGCCCGTATCCTCCACTCCCTCCTGCCAAGGTTCGTGCCCATAGCCGCCACTCCTTCCTACCAAAGATCGTGTCGTAGCCGCCACTCCTTCCTGCCAAGGATCGTACCATATCCGCCACTCCTTCCTACCAAGGTTCGTTCCCGTAGCCGCCAGTCATTCCTGCCAAGGATCGTGTCATAGCCGCCACTCCTTCCTTCAAGGATCGTGTCATAGCCGCCACACTCCTCCCTGTCAAGGATCGTGATCACAGCCTGCCAAGGTTCGTAGTTGTGGCCACTTTTTGTCCCATCCCGCCAAAGCTCGTGGTTGTGGACTCGCTTACACGTCCATCCAATCCCTTTGCTTCCATGGACGCCCATGCAATTCCAGCCAACCTATTTTGTTCCCACGATAATGTAGTCTCTTTTGATCACAGCTGCTGGCAAGAACCTTTGCTGCTCGTTTGTTGATACCAGCCAGAGCTTCACCATAGCAACAACCACTACAAAGGTGTTGATGGTGGATTTTTTATTTACGGCTAAAATTGTAAAGGCCAAAATTATGCGCTAACATCTTGCAAAAGATAAAGCCATTAATAAGTGATGAATACTTCTTCACTTTACTAATTCACCTTGAATGGAGCATGCGGCAACAATCCCAGTATTCTGTGAATTAAATACACGAAATTCATCCAGGTTGGAGCATGTGGCAACAATCCCATATACCCTGTGAATTTACAGCATTATTAATTAATGCATAACCAGCCTTGTATTTTCTGTACTCATTACCGGTGCGGCATGACGACTGAGTGTTGTTCTCAGAAGAGCAACACGAACCTCCAAGCATTAATAATGAAGCATGTACGAAATACCCGTACAGGCTACAACTCTCGGTGTGTTATACTATCCCGATTAAGCATACAACTCTCGGTGTGTTATACTAGCCCGATTGAGCATACATCTCTCGGTGTGTTATACTAGCCCGATTGAGCATGTTTGAACCTGGACTGTCCATATCAGTCTTAGAAACGATCACAACCATCCAACTTCACCAGCATGATTGGATGACTTAGACTGAAACCATGACCCCAAGCAGGTATTGGAATATTCACTACCGACCCAACGCGGGCCCCGCATGGTTGGTCTCCCCAAAAGGGTGGCATAGCTTGCCAAACCGTCCAAGCCAAAGCAATACGGACGAAAAACCCTAAATTAGGGTTTGCGGCACATTACATGTATCGCAAAACAGTCTCAACCATCCATCTTCGCAGGCATAGATGGAGGGTGTAGATGTAGATTCAAAGTGCCCAGAGCATGTCAACACAAACACCGTGTGCCCGCCTACATACATGACCGATCGATCAGGACCAACTATAGTTGATCATTCCAGTTCGTGCGCCCAAACAAGGCATGACGCACGGCCGGTGAAACCCTAATTAGGGTTTGAACAATCACGAGCGTCCATTTTCTCCTGCACGAATGAAGGGTCCAGGATTAGACTAAGCAGGTCCAGTGCGTATCAACATGATCACCGTGGGCCCATCTATCTCCACACCCGATCGACCAAGGCATATCATGCCTGTTTGCCTCGATTCGCATGCCCGAATTAGGCATGGTTGCACCTCCCGATTGCAAACTAATATCGACCACTCAACTTTGCCGGACAAATTGAATGGCTTAGATCACGTTTCTATGGGATATTAAGGTAAGGACGTGTATACCAGCTCGCCGTCTGTATACCAGACTAATCGGCCAAGAACAACCAAGCTTGGTCGTCTTGAAATGCGCGCCCGAAGTGGGCATGATGCGCGGCTTTTGCGGCACCAGATTTCTGTTACAAATTGATCTCGACCACTCAACTTCGCCGGACAAATTGAGTGGCCCAGATCATACTTTCACGAGACAATGAGGTATGGGCGCCTACACCATCATGTCGTCTACACACATGCATGATCGACCCTGCCAAAATTGTATCCCAAGCTTGGATTCGACCAAGCTGAAGAGTGATGCTTGCGCACCTCTTCAAAAACCCTAATTCCACCAACGGTCGCAGATGAGTGTCTCAAAGATCATCTCGTCCGTCCAACTTCACCGGCTTGGTTATACAACCCCGGTCGGGAGTTAATTGGTCGGTGAGGCGTCATGGTGATCACCACCGTCACTTTACCACACCATGATGCGGTGCACATAGAATACACACGGTACTTCACAAGTATCGACTTCCTAAATAACTTAGTTATTTAATCTAGCATTACATGCTACTTTATGTGGGTCCCACGATCCACACACTCGAGACATCAATCATGTCACAAACTGGGGTATTGGTCTGGCGGTTTACAACGTGCAGCGTGCAATGCGCCATCACAAGAACATGTCAGGAAGTCATGGACGGTTAGAGATGACAGG
Organism: Papaver armeniacum; assembly: GCA_023531295.1. Classification (NCBI taxonomy): domain Eukaryota; kingdom Viridiplantae; phylum Streptophyta; class Magnoliopsida; order Ranunculales; family Papaveraceae; genus Papaver; species Papaver armeniacum. The sequence continues at coordinate 479,309 of JAJJWW010001518.1, read as the reverse complement.
AGAAGTGGGCAAGACTAGTCGTGTAACACTAACACACAACTCCACTACTCCATCACTCCACTTCCTCCACTTCCCACGAGAGACGTGAATAAGGCTCAAATGACTTGTATAAATAGGTTCTCCTCCCTATTTCCAAAAACAGAACAAGTCCAGACAACGAGAGGCAAGTGTTGATACCATCGTATTCAAACACCGGAATCGATAGCTTACATCCCGCAAGCCAGTCCGACTTTACGATACAAGTCATACATAACCAACACCTTCATAATCTCAACACCTTCTTCGCTTCCCTCCCTAAGATCAACCCCATCTCCTTCACTTTGTGACCGAAACAAGTCTGGAACATCCATTTCTTGGTTTAGGCCGGATTTGCACAAATTGATTTCTCGAATCTACAAGCACTCCCGTGCAGTGCATTTGTTTAAGGTTTAGACTCATTTCTCATCCACACACCCCAAATTACCAAAACCGGCAGAAATAGTTTTCACCCATAAACAATTGGCGACCACAGTGGGAGGTTAATCTCTCGGTTGTAAAGTTAATTTCTTCGAAATCCGATTCAATTTTACCAATTTCAAAAAGGGTAGATCTTAGAACCAATTCAATCAACAATTTATTTCAAGATGGTGGAACTCAGGTCTGGATCAGCAATCAATTCTGATGGAGCTAGTGTAGATAACACTCCCGGTGTCGATGTACCCGTCAGTGGAGCTACCGTGGTCAATACATCTCGTGGAGCCGTCACTTCTATCATCAACGCTAGCGGAGCAGGAGACATTCCAGTAGGTGTAAAGCCTCCCATCACAAGAGCTAGAGCAGCCGCGAATCCCGGCATCTCTTCAAGTGTAACGCCTCCAGTGGTCACCAGAATAACAACTTTCACTCCTTCATCAGGACGAGGAGCTGGAGGGACGAGAGGAGGACCACTGTCCATTACCATTGCAGACTTGATGGAGAAGCATGAGGTTCTTGCTAAGACTCAAACAGATATGGCCGCAACTCAGAAAGAGGTGCCCAATTTCCTTAAAACTTTAACTGAACGATTGCCACAAGATTCACGGCAATCCTTGGATCCAACAAGGGATGCGTTCAATACACCCGGAGCAGGCGTTTCCGCTCGAACCCACATGAGTAAAGAAGCTCGTGTTGCTCCTGAACGCCCAAGGGAAAGGGACCAGCCATCCAACTTCATCACACGTGAGGACCTGGAATGACTTCTCCAAAACCGAAACAAAGGAAATCTGATGGATGCACACCAACATCAGCCGCCGTACCCCCAAGATGTGCAACGAATCCCTCTTCCAAGAGGATACACCTCTCATCAGTTCTCCCTCTACGATGGCACTGGTAATGCTCGTGAACACATTTCTCGATTTTTGGAATCATTGGGGGAGCATGAGTACAATCATGTTCTCCGTCTGAAAGAGTTCTCGAAGTCACTTACGGGAAGGGCGTACACCTGGTACAACAACATCACACCTAACAACATATCCAATTGGGGCGAGATGGTCGGTGCTTTCTACAGGAAGTATTTCTTCGTATCTGAGCAGATCACCTTTTCAGATCTAGGGAGAGTCTCTCAGCGGAACAACGAGCATCCGAACGACTTCGTTAAGAGGTTCAGAACTCAAGCACTAGATTGTCATGATCCGAACGTCACTGAACGTCAGTTGGTGGAGCTGTGCATCAACGGGATGATACCCATATACCGCGCTTTACTAGAGAATCTGGGCTTTCAGACGTTCTCCGAACTTCATGAAGCTGCCAAACGTTCAGCCACAACTGCCCCAGCGTTGCTAGAGAGAACCAGGGTTGTTCGAAATGAAGATCCACGCGAGAGTCGAGGAAGCAGGCGTCTCACAAACAAGCAATACAACACTGGTCCTCGGTGAGCGTGGTAGGCGAAGGAGGAAAAAGGAAAGCTTCAGCAACGGAACAACAACCCAAGCGTGCGGCTCTAGCACACACGACTTCTTCTCAAAAGGGAGCGGGCAAGACTCATGCACAAGACATGGAAGATACATGCTTCCCATTCCCCATGAGTGAAGTAGTGGAACTCTTGGAGGCATGGATTCAATACGATGCCATCAAGCTGCCTCATATCAGGCGTCCACCAACTGAGAAAGATATGGCGGATCCCAAGTACTGTCGCTACCATAGGTTCGTTCACCATCCAACCAAAGACTGTAACAGGCTGAAACAAATCTTCAGAGAAAAGATAGAGACGGAAGAACTCCAGCTTGGAAACGAAGGTGTTCGTAGAGACCCTCTTCCTGTCAGGAACTGCATGATCTCTGGGGATTCCGTTCGCAAGACTGTACAATCTATGATGGAACATTTATGCGAGATCTTGTACTTCTCCAAAGCACAACGTCAGGACATATTTGCAGCCCTCAACCGCGTTGTCTCAGGCAGGCGCTTGTATCTGGAAGAGAAAGCGGTCTCGAAACCTCAGTCCTTGCTGGAAGATGCAAGCAAGGGAAATTGGGGACTCTTAACCGTTTCCCGTTTGAAGGATGTCGAGTTCGATAACACATTGATTGATACGGTCTCTGAATTCAACATCATCACTCTCCAGACCTTAAAAGCAGCAAAGATTTCAAAACAGGAGGCTACTCGCAACCCAACTGTGATTAAGACTCCAGAAGGAGAACTCAGAGATGCATATGGATACATCAATCTTGAAGTAAAATTGGGTGATGCCTCGACACAAGCAAAGTTCTACATAGTCAGAGAACATCCGAACTACGACATGATCCTAGGGCGTTCTTGGATACACGACAATAAGACAACACTAGGAGTTTGCCCTCTACCAGCTACGACACCTGAAAGGATCTCTAACAAGCTGTCTGGACCTGAAGATTGCCCGTTGCCACACCTGCAGTTTGCCAATGTGACACAACTTCCTGGAGAGAGCCCATCAGCATATATTAAGAGGTTCCGAGCTCAAGTAAGTCTCATCACGCAACCCTTCTTGCAACCAATCACTCCTCACTCTGATAAGTCCTGGGGACTGGCTCCAACCAACAAACCAATCCCGGCTAGGATATGTGAATGGGAAACCGGCCCCTTCAAACGTTTTATCAAGGGCTTAGAGGTTGTCTTGGTCAAAGACGATGAGGCCAAGGTCCAGGTATCTGCACGCTCGAACCCATTTGGAATTGGAGATCTAGTGACGCAGACAAACGCATTCAAGGTTGGAAACATTACGCTGAAAGTGGCTACCCCACCTGACTCACCCACCGAAAAGGAGGATGAACCATACCTGGTAGCAGATGTCATCCTAGGCGGATACTGCAAGCTCATCAACGCTGACAAGCTAGAAGGCGTAACAATTCACTCGCGATGGCTCTAGCCCTACCATACCTAAGACGCTGTGCTACCATTTTCCAGCGTCCTCCACACTTTAAAACACTTTGCTGCTTCCTCCAGCGTGTTTCCTTTTACAATTTCATGTCATATTTGTAATTCCTCCAGAAAATGATTGCAATACTTGCATTCATAGTTAGGGTTTCAATTTTCAATTTTCAATTTAATTGAAGCATTATTTCCATCTGAGAACCTCTTTACCCCTAAAAACACAAAGTCCTGAGTCAGCCTAAATCAACCCACTAGAGCAAGGAAGGAAACCCTAAGCAAACATCTCACGGGAAGAAGGAAATAGAAAGTGTGCATAAAAGGAAGATGATTTGAACCATTTGCCCCAGCAAGACCAAGGAGGTCTCATGTCAGGAGCACATACAGATGCAATCTTAACAAGGGGTTATGACAAAAACCTTTATTCAAAGTAAGAAGAAAAGATCTTGAACTCAGCCGCCACCGAGTACAAGAAAGATGTTCAAGAATTACGGGAATACACTTGAAAAGAGAAAAAGAAGCAAAGAGGTTTAGCCATCAAGAAGAGCGCCCGCGCCTGCACCACTACTAGGTCCTGCTTCAACGCCATCACCTGCTACCGCTTCTACCTTTAGAGCCTCAACTTCCATTTCAGATGTTTTCGCAGCAACACTCTCCGTCCTAACATCGGCAGGAGCAGCTTCCAAGTCTTCCTTAAAGGCCACAACAACATTAGGATTTACGCTGACTGCTTTCAAACACTCAGGTCCGTCTGTGTCAGAATCAAGGATTATCACACCGTCTTGGATTGGATAATCACGCCTACCTTCATCCGGAGGCCGTTTATGCTCCACTCTCCGCCTCTTTAACCGCGCTGCAAATCTCTCTGCCATTGCGCTTACTGGTGCTCGCAATGCTTCTGCATGCCTCCACCGCTGTTCCATGTCGATCGCAACTGAAAAGGCACATATGCGTACCCTGGTAATACGCAGGTGCAGAATGGACATCCCCTGTATAGCACGACCGACTTCACGAAGTGGGAGGTCAATTTTAGCCATTACCTCTTCGTGCGCATTAGTTTCAGGTTTGTCAACTTCGAAAATTTCTTCTGGAGAAGTTACAGAATGATCATCGCCCACTGCTTCCATGATAAGCTGCAAAGAAGAAGAAGTTATGGGCACACAAAAATGTATGTATCATCATCAGTCAATCAGAAGATCAGATAAGTACGGAGCAATACCTGAGATATAGAAGGAACGATTATGTGATGAGAATAATCCTTAGAATTTTTCTTTATAATCTAGCAAGTCAACAGAATCCCAGGAGAAAGGGAGTCTTTACTTGCCACATATAAAGGCTACCGATTCGAGATAGCGATCAACGATGCTTATCGGATATATCTGAGGAAAGCTGTCGTGTGAAGAAGGGGAGTGCACCTAGTCCAAGAAATGGGACAAGCTCCGTCTGGATACGTACGGAGGAAACCAAAGCGACTCGCCAGATCAAGTCCTGCTTCCTTCACCATCCTAATCAGGACCGACCAGTCCTGGGACAACACCTGAAGATGTCGACCTATGCGGTAAATGTATATTCACTTTAGCTTGGTCATTTCTGTGTACAAACTTGTCACCATCTTATGACTACCCCACAATAGCGTAACCATTATACGCTAGGCAGGGGACTTAATGTTGATGGTGGATTTTTTATTTAAGTGTAAAATTGTAAAGGCCAAAATTATGCGCTAACATCTTGCAAAAGATAAAGCCATTCATAAGTGATGAATACTTCTTCACTTTATTAATTCACCTAGAATGGAGCATGTGGCAACAATCCCAGTATTCTATGAATTAAATACAAGAAATTCATCCAGGTTGGAGCATGTGGCAACAATCCCATATACCCTATGAATTTACAGCATTATTAATTAATGCATAACCAGCCTTGTATTTCCTGTACTCATTACCGGTGCGGCATGACGACTGAGTGTTGTTCTTAGCAGAGCAACACGAACCTCCAAGCATTAATAATGAAGCATGTACGAAATACCCGTACATATTACAACTCTCGGTGTGTTATACTAGCCCGATTGAGCATACAACTCTCGGTGTGTTATACTAGCCCGATTGAGCATACATATCTGGGTGTGTTATACTAGCCCGATTGAGCATGTTTGAACCTGGACTGTCCATATCAGTCTCAGAAACGATCACAACCATCCAACTTCACCAGGATGATTGGATGGCTTAGATTGAATCCATGACCCCAAGCAGGTATTGGAATATTCACCACCGACCCAACCCAGGCCCCGCATGGTCGGTCTCCCCAAAAGGGTGGCATAGCTTGCCAAACCGTCCAAGCCAAAGCAATACGGACGAAAAACCCTAAATTAGGGTTTGCGGCACATTACATGTATCGCAAAACAGTCTCAACCATCCATCTTCGCAGGCATAGATGGAGGGTGTAGATGTAGATTCAAAGGGCCCAGAGCATGTCAACACAAACACCGTGGGCCCGCCTACATACATGACCGATCGGTCAGAACCAACTATAGTTGGTCATTCCAGTTCGTGCGCCCAAACAAGGCATGAAGCACGGCCGGTGAAACCCTAATTAGGGTTTGAACAATCACGAGCGTCCATTTTCTCCTGCACGAATGAAGGGTCCGGGATTAGACTAAGCAGGTCCGGTGCGTATCAACATGACCACCGTGGGCCCATCTATCTCCACACCCGATCGACCAAGGCATATCATGCCTGTTTGCCTCGATTCGCACGCCCGAATTAGGCATGGTCGCACCTCCCGATTGCAAACTAATCTCGACCACTCAACTTTGCCGGACAAATTGAGTGGCTTAGATCACGCCGTCTGTATACCAGACTAATCGGCCAAGACCGACCAAGCTTGGTCGTCTTGAAACGCGCGCCCGAAGTGGGCATGATGCGCGGCTTTTGCGGCACCAGATTTCTGTTGCAAATTGATCTCGACCACTCAACTTCGCCGGACAAATTGAGTGGCCCAGATCATACTTTCATGAGACAATGAGGTATGGGCGCCTACACCGTCATGTCGTCTACACACATGCACGATCGGCCCTTCCAAAATTGTATCCCAAGCTTGGATTCGACCAAGCTGAAGAGTGATGCTTGCGCACCTCTTCAAAAACCCTAATTCCACCAACGGTCGCAGATGAGTGTCTCAAAGATCATCTCGTCCGTCCAACTTCACCGGCTTGGTTATACAACCCTGGTCAGGAGTTAATTGGTCGGTGAGGCATCATGGTGATCACCACCCGTCACTTTACCACACCATGATGTAGTACCTGCATAGAATACACACGGTACTTCACAAGTATCGACTTCCTAAATAACTTAGTTATTTAATCTAGCATTACATGCTACTTTCGTGGGTCCCACGATCCACACACTCGAGACATCAATCATGTCACAAACTAGGGGATACATACTGGGGTATTGGTCCGGAGGTTTACAGCGTGCAATGCGCCATCACAAGAACGTGTCAGGAAGTCATGGGCGGTTAGAGATGACAGGAGAAGTGGGCAAGACTGGTCGTGTAACACTAACACACAACTCCACTACTCCATCACTCCACTTCCTCCACTTCCCACGAGAGACGTTAATAAGGCTCAAATGACTTGTATAAATAGGTTCTCCTCCCTATTTCCAAAAACAGAACAAGTCCAGACAACAGAGGCAAGTGTTGATACCATCGTATTCAAACACCGGAACTGATAGCTTACATCCTGCAAGCCAGTCCAGCTTTCTGATACAAGTCATACATAGCCAACACCTTCACAATATCAACACCTTCTTCGCTTACCTCCCTAAGATCAACCCCATCTCCTTCACTTTGTGACCGAAACAAGTATGGAACGACCATTTCTTGGTTTAGGCCGGATTTGCACAGATTGATTTCTCGAATCTACAAGCACTCCCGTGCAGTGCATTTGTTTAAGGTTTAGACTCATTTCTCATCCACACACCCCAAATTACCAAAACCGGCAGAAATAGTTTTCACCCATAAACAAAAGGTAATTCGTACTTATCCATATTTTAGTTTCACATTGAAAAAGTAATAGAGTCACTAGTACAGATGCAAGATGGTGATATCTTTACCATGGTCGACCCACCGACCATACAAGATAAAAACATGTAAACCACACTTGGGGACTTAGGCTCTACACGGAATCCCTTCACTGTAAAAGTTCAAAAGACACAGCCACGACAAGGTCATCTACTCTTCAGAGGTGTAGCGTAAGGATATCATCACCTGTCTGTATGGAAGGCGTATGCAACACTTTACAAGGCCGCGGCGGATCCCAAGCCTACTCAGAGATAACAACTTCAATAAGTAAAGAGAAGTGCGACTGGGGACTACTCATCGCAGTCCATCCCCGATAACAATCAAAGATTCATGAGATAACTCCATAGACGCGGTTGAAACATTTTTCTTGAAGAAACAAGGGGATCCACGATTAACAACAAAACTCTCTCACTTCTACCTCTTTGTTATCCAGAATATTTCGTCCATGTGATGTTCCAAGAATCCCAACATCGTATCCAGGAGAGTACAATAAACTTGTATCAAATCCCATAGGCGTGGATTCAAGGTGATACAATCAAGTAGGCTACACTTGGGGACTGAAGCCTCCTTCAGGTTTGAAGTTTAAACGCAATCACCACCTTACTAGCGAATGCAGTAGAAGCACATCTTCCACGAGAAAATAGGCTTAGGATAATTACACATGGGGACCACCAGCATGGGATGCCTTCACTTCCCTCAACCAGGTTATTTCTGATGTCAACATCGACACTGTCGAAGCTTTACGAGCCGCAGGAATTTCTCAACATGAAGCCGTACACGTGCATCAAAGACTCCAAAAGCAAGCCGCAGAGATATTCACATATCCGGCCAAGCCATCGGATATATGACCAGATAGAAGTGTAACTGGGGATTGCTAATCGCATCCCATTCGACACAATAGTCCAAGATTCAGAAGATGGTTCAAAGGATGTCGCTTGGAATGAAGTCCTTGAAGACTTGATAGCAGCACGTCAGCAACAGAACGCCTCTCAGCTCGTCTACTTCACCCAACGGCTCCGGAAGATTTCGACTATACAAGCATCCACGACATATCATCATCGCAATCGGAAAGGCATGAATAAGCCTTACAGACACCTACTCAGTAGTCCAGATACCAAATAACTTAAAGTCAAGGACGGATCAACAATGCAACTACACTCTCCAAGATTAGCCCTGACATGATCATTGCCGAACATATATTTCATCCATCCATCCCAGGAGTGCAGTGGAGTTTGATAAAATTTTGAAACCCACTGGAGAGGTTAGATACTCGTTCTTCTGGAGACAGAACCTTATTGCACATTCTGGAGAAGATCGATGTACTGTTGGCTACATGCGCAAAAGAGAAAAGAGCACCTACCTTGAGTTCTCCTGGCTCGCCTTGCTGCTGATTATAACTATTGGAGATTGCTTTGTTGCCATTGCTGCTCGCTCTGCCGCTGCTAACAAAGAACGTCACTCACACCGAGCTAAATATCCAAGTTTTATCAACTACTCATGGATATTACACTCACAGCTAAAATACGAGAACAAGGTGTACTTACCTTGCTGCCGCACGCTCGTGATGGAGTTGCTGATAGTGACGAAGAGGAGCCGGCTGCCACAGACGAAAGCACGGAGCCAGACGAGCAACAAAACGGAAAAGGGTTGATACCCTTTCTATATGAACAGAGTTTCCAGAAGAAAGATTCCTTCTTGCTCATTAACAGGAATAAATGGATGGGCCCATAACACTCATGCTCCATAGCCGAGCTAGCAACAAGCTACTACGAAGACCACTGGCCGCGCGGTCCCGTTGCTGAAGAACGATTAGAATTTTCCTGGTAATATCTACCTGCTTTATCTTTTCAATTTTAATCTTGATTGTCACCATCTAGTGCGTACCCCATAACAAATGTCACTGTTACGTGCTAAGCAGGGGACTTAATGTTGATGGTGGTTTTTAGTTCAGGGCTAAGATTGTAAAACTTTGTATTAAATGCGACGTCGTTCTGCAAAGAAGCTGAGCCATTTAAAAGTGATGAGTGCCAGGGCCTCTCTCTTCACACATGTATTGAGCAACTCAGTATATTTATTCAGAATGGTGCATGTAGCAACAATCCCAAACATTTTGTAAAACTCTCACCTGCATTACTCATCACTGCATGGTTTATTAAGTATTTTACTATGCTATGTTCCCCAGCTGAACCCTTAGTATAGGTATGACATGACAATTAGTGTTCACTCGCTGCTGAGTTGCATGAATTTCCCGAAATATCAAAATTAAGGTCTGCATGAAAATGCTCAATCAGACGACGCGCTAACTGCTCTCTGAGAATAAAAGAATTTTGTGTCAACACACAGAATTTGTTAAATTTTGTGATAACTCACAAGATTCAAGTTTTCGGCCTAATTAATTTGCAAACATTAGGTCTTATGCGCCTTGTGCAAATATCCCGAACCATATTGGTCGAGTCCAAACCTAGGTAAACTAGGAAACCGATCCGCCATGGAGCTAGTAGGAGCAATGTCTTACCGGAAAACAAGAAACAAAAGAGGAATTGTGGCAAATAGGAGCAATGACAAAGAAGGCGCGGTCACGCCACATAGCCGGCCAATCCGCTCCAATGGATGCCGCCTGTGGCCGTTGGCCACGCTCCATGCTTCTCTTGTCGGCCCCTCTCCCATTAACCAATCGGATCGCTCAAAGCCCGCCACACACACTTTTAATAAAGTTGGAAGTTGGTTGGTCGATGCGCCTAATTCCATTAGGAACCTAATCTAGATGACCCAAGCCAGTCTCCAAAAAACAATCACGGTCGTGTGATTTTTCCACTTGATTTATTAAGTTTAGCCGCTCCCCAACGCGCCCAAATAGGCATCACCATGCCACCGCAAGCAACGTGCCAACACCGTTGCTGCAGTCTGCCCCAAAGTGTTGGGATCGCTTACAAACCATCCCAAACCGCGCCTCGTGATCATCGCAGGCGCCATGCCAGTCGGCTAGCCAACCGGCCAAACTGCGCCAGTATGTCAATTGACAGGCCATGCCATTCCGCGGAAGCAATATGCCAATGTGTCATGACAGCGCAGCCGCGTGTTACCTCACTTTTTGTTCATGGCCCACGCCGTAATAAATCCACGTATGATGTATTAGGATCCTGGAAACCCATGGCTAAATCCCAGCAGGACCAAAATAATTTTCTAGCTAAAGCTAATCAACATCCTAAAAAGAGTCCAATTTGGCTCATACTCTCCTTACCATTAACGGAGTTATATTCTAACCATGTTATCCTGATCAGAATAGAATTCTTGTTTTAATGGATTTGGTCAAATCAAAGGGAAACCCTATTTTCTAGACATGGCTTAATTATGCCATTCTGGGGCTACAACATGCCACAAGCCATGTGGGACCCAGGAGACTCTAAAGAATGGCGCCCGCGCCATATTATGATCACCCATGATCGTCCATTGACATCCCCACATTATGGCCTTGCCATGATTTCTTTGTTCAAAACGGCCAAAGCAGTATTTTCCAAGATGTCGTCGTGCCACGCCACTTAGGGTTTGACATGCCAAACCCTAATTTGGCCAGGGCCATTACGCCGCCCCATGCCAAAAAACATTACCTAGGCATTAAGCTCGATGTGGCAACTAGAGCTAATATCGTTGAGCCATATTTGGATATAATACCAATATGCCAAGATATAGCAGGTGCCACCTCGCCGCTACGCCATTGGCAGCACCACCTCGCCACTTAGCCACTGACAGGCGCCACATTGCCATTACGCCACTGACAGGCGCCACATTGCCATTGCGCCACTGACAAGCGCCACATTGCCATTGCGCCATTGACAGGCGCCACATTGCCATTGCGCCACTTCGCCATTGTGCCACTAGCAGGCGCCACTTGCCACTATGCCACTATGCAGGCGCCACTATGCCATTATGTCGCCTAGCTTGCGTATGATTGGTCAGAATAACTAGGTCTTGCATATTAGACCCACTCATCAACTTGTTGCACATTTTTCCACGAAACACTCGAGACATCAAACATGTCACAAACTGGGGGATACTCATCAAGGTATTAGTCTGGCGGTTTACAGTGTGCGGCATGCAACGCGCCCATTACAAGAAAGTGTCAGGAAATAGCGGACGATTAAATAGCAGTAAGAGAATAGTGTGTGTAAGGCTAACCATTTTCCCCTCACAATGGGAACGTGATGGTGAACCGCTTCTACACAATCCCACTTCTCCACTACTTAACTGTCTCCATTTCCTACGAGATCAGGGGTGCTCAATGACTTATATAAATAGGTTTTCAACATATTTTGACCAACAGAGTTTTTGTTAACAACAACACAAGTATTCAGAAAAACACAAAAAGAACTGATAGCTTACATTCTGCAAGCCAATTCCAAATTCTGATACAAGTCATAAAACAACCACACCTTCAAAATCCAATATTTTGATCTCAACACCTTCTTCGCTTCCCTCCCTAAGATCAACCCTTCTCCTTCACTTTGTGACCGAAGCAAGTCTGGAACGACCATTTCTTGGTTTAGGACAGAATTATACAGATTGATCTCTCGAATCTAAAATACTCCCGTGCAGTGCATTTGTTTAGGGTTTAGATTCGTTTCTCGGCGGCACACCCAAATTTACCATTTTCAGCAGAATCAGTTTTTACCCATAAACACCAGTTTAAAGCAAGTGTGTGCAGTTTCCAAATGGGCTCCCAAGCCTAAATTTTCAAAGATTTTGGGATCTCAAGCCTAGGGCTGCACATACTCCGATACGTCCCGGTTCTCTTATGGAACCGGTCCCTGTACTTGGTGTTGGCCGGTACCTCCTTTTGAGGACCGGTACCTGTACCTATACCTGGTGTTGTACCTGTACCTCCGGTACCGGTCCGGTACAAGACCGGTACCGGGTTTTTACCCGAAAAACATTACAAAATATAATACAACATTTCCATAAGTTCAATGTTCAACAATCCAAAATAAGTTCAGGTTGCATACATACTTAAGTTCAACATTTCCATAACTTCAAAACAACAATCCAAAATAGTTCAGTTTGCTAAAAAGTAAAAACAACATTTCCACAACCATAAGTCTGTCTACGACAAGTCGACAAGAAATGAAATGCGATCATTGCAAATGAAAATGGATGGCTGCACAGCCTGCACTTGCAAGTTGCAATCCTAGGCCACAAATCTATACTTTCCTCTCCAATAAGGCCATTGATTGGATAGCACAACCTCAACCTGTGTGTATTACAACCAGTTCAGAACAAATAGCAAGCAAATACATAAGAAGTTCATAACTACAGTTGAATTTGTGTAGATCGAATATTTTCAGTCCATTCATTTCCATACATTACATAGTAGCAATGAGAATTTGATATAGAAATGAATCCAAATTATGTTTCAACAAGGACAGCAAGATAACGAAAGTTACCAACCTTCCATTTCTTAGCAAGGAGCCAAGGAATAAACTTCAAGCTTTCAAGAGATTCTCAATTATGACTTCAACAGGCAAAAAAAATAAATAAACAAAAAGCAAGTACCAATACAAGAAAACTAAGTTCTATTAAAGAAAACAAAAAAGAAGAAAAACCTAAATAAGTACCTGCCGCATCTTCACCATCATCATTAGGTACATAATCACATAGAAGATCAAGAGCAATGGGTTTTTGTAAATAGCTTTGTGTACAGAGCAATGCCACAACTGTCGTTGTAGACATAGAAGCTCTCCATGGAGTAAGCACGCGCTTCCCGGTGCTAAAAGTTGATTCAGAGGCAACTGAAGACACATGCATGGCTAATATATCTCTTGCCATGTATGACAGTACCTTATGCCTGTTTGCATTAGCCTTCCACCAAGCTAATATGTCAAAGTCATCATCTTGATTTACTTCACGCATTTTGCCATCCATCACATCTGTCAATTACCTATCTAACTCCGTTGTTCTTGCTTCTTCAACACAACTTGGGTTGTCCCAATGTTGTCTCTTCCTTGATTGAATTCTAGATTTCAAGCCTTGAGATTGCGTGCTAACCGAACTGGAAACTACCGGAGCAGCACTAGATGACCCTTCCTCATGAGTTGAATACACTGACCTATAATCATCAAAGACTTCCTGAAATTCTATTTTCACCTTTCTCATGATTCTTTGAACCTCCCACGAATTGTTCTCAAACAAACAGTTAAGAATAAATTCTAACCACTTTAGTTTCTCTCTTGGATCCAACAATTGAGCAAAAAACATAACCGAATTCATTTTCTCATACACACCCCAATACCTATTGTACTTGGCAAACATAAGACGAGACATACGTGCAATAAATGGATCTGATGCTACATTTTCTCTAAATTCAATTAATTGTTCATGGATGAATACCAATTCCCATAAGAAAGAATGAGTAATGACTTGTGTAGAAGCAGAAAAATTCACAGTTGTATCGAAGAATACATTTAAACACTTCACAAAACCTCTAGCATATTTCCAATCTTCTGTATAAGGAGCATGAGTCTGTACTTTCTTTTTATTCTTATTGTTTGCCTTGTTCTTGCCTGATGTATCTACCTCTTCAACCTCTTCTTCCATATCCTCAACCTCTTCATCTTCTTCCATATCCTCAACCACTTCTTCCACGATATCATCACTAGCTATAGCTTCCTCAATATCAGCATCACTTGGTAAAACAGATTCATTGTCTTGCTAAAAAATAAACCTATCTTGAAAGTCCTTATCAATCTGTGCTAACATTTCAAAAACTTTTTCATATCTTTGAGCAGCTTCTAACATCAAGTAAGTGCTATTCCATCGGGTGGATACATCTAAAGTCAGTGCTTTCTTGCAATCTACCTTTGCTAGGGAAGCACATTTTTTAAACTTTTCATACTAGAAGGAGAACCAAGAACATATTTTACAACTGACCTTATCCTTTTAACTGATTCATTAAAGAGTCGTACTGCATCTTTTATGACAAGAGCAAGAACATGGGATGAACACCTCACCTGATAACAAATAATCAAGAAAAATTAGTCATAAGATGCCTGTGACAAATTCACACACAAATTCAGAACTATGTGTATAAAACAAAACCACACACAAATTAAGAAGAATCAGAACTATGTCTAATTATCTATAAGTAATACTAAGCATGGATTGATTGACAATGATAATATACCAATGCGAATAGTGTATATTGCCTGTGGGCATGTAATCATTGATCTTATATCACCAAAAGAACCAGTACATTAATGAAACTATTTCTACTTACTACATACTCAACACTCAACACACATTACACTAAAGCAAGGTCAAAGACAAATCATCTATGATTATTAATGAACATGTATGAATAATACTAGTTAAAGTTAATAGAAGAGACCATAATGATGTTAAATGAGAATCTTACATGTAAATATTTATCTCTGATTGGTGATCCTGTCCAGCTAGTAATAACTTTCTTCAGATGATCCATAGCTACTGTGTTGGCGCTGACATTGTCTATAGTGACACCAAATATATCTTTTAGACCCCAATATTTTAAACAATCCACTAGCTTCTCACCGATTGCATTACCTGTGTGACCTTCAACTTGACAAAACATGAGTATTCTCTTCTGCAGTTTCCAGTTCTGATCAATGTAGTGAGCGGTTACAAAAATATAATTAAAATTATTTGGTGATGTCCATGTGTCAGTTGTCAAAGATACCCTCTGCTTAGATGTCAAGAAGTAAGTTTTTAGGTTATTCTTCTCTTCTACATACATCTTTAACATATCCCTATAAATTGTCATACGTCCTGGAACCTTGAACCTAGGCTGTGCCTCTTGCGTCATTGCCACAAAGCCTGGCCCTTCTACTTTTCTAAAAGAAATTTCATCCGTAATTATCCACTCAACAAGACGCCTTCTTAACCTATCATAACTGTAAGTATGAGCAATAAGTTTACCATTCTGACCTGGTTTTGGGGGTGGCATCAACAGAAATGGTTGTCCCTTTTCTTTCTTCCTGTTAGGATTATGTAGACATCTATTCAAATGCTTTCGTAATCCAGAAGTGCCATTATTGTCATTGTGATCTTTGTATTTCTTGTGGTTATGATGACATTCAGCAAAATCATCATCTATCCTAGTCATTTCCAACCAAACAGTTGATCTCACTTTGCCGTGCTTCTTTTTGCTATCACCAACTTCAACTGCTTCAGCTGTACTTGTTGGAGTTGCAGTTTCAGATCATTTGTGTGAGATGCATCTTGAGAGGATGATCCAACTTTTGTTTCTTGAGTTGTACTTGTACTTGGAGCTGTATTTGTGGTTGGAGTTGAATTTGATGTGGTCATCTAACAAAAATAAAACAGAACCAATTACAACCAATTTGAAGTGCTTTGTACTTGGAGATGTAATAAAACCCATTTTCAAGCCAGACACACTTCACCACACAGTTGCAGTAAATATAAACAAGAGAATAACGAACACTAAGCTAAATAAAGTATCCAAAATGGTGGAGAATGAAAAACCAAACCCACTTTAATTTTTGTTAATCTCTGATGCACTAGCTTAGATATCTACTAATATAGTTTGGACATGGACAAAGAAGCAAAGGAAACATTCCAACAGTGGGTGTCATGTACAGTTACAGTGAGCAGGCACAGGCACACATAGGTTCATATAAAAAATTATGCAAATGATGTTTACATTTATTCATTTTAGTACTCTACACAGTTACAAATGTACACAAGACATTCTTCCCAAGGATATATGCGCAAACCAATAGGTTAAATAAGCATTATTCCAGCTTTCAGTGTGGGTTAGTTGATCCTCACAAAACTAGGTGCTTATGTTTAGTTTAGATTTTGCAAAACATTCATGTACAGATTGCATTTCAGGATGCTGATTGTATGTTGCGCTTGCCCTGCCAGTACACCCATAAACTAGATTTGTAGCTTGTCTTTGTTTTGGTGGTCAAAAGCAGTCCTAAATGTTAAGTTGCAATTAGGTTTAACTTCTGACTACTTGCATCATCACTACGTAGGGATAACCCAATAACCATTAACAATAATGTGTCTACTTTTGTTCATTACTTCACAAGGATATACAAAGATATAAATATGTTGTCCCTGAGTAACATGTAAATGGACATTACCTACCTTCCATGAGAACAAAAAAGTAAGTAGCATTTTCATATCATCAATGCTAGCCTAAGGTTTAATGTAAGATATTTCACAGAGCTAGGTATATATAACAAATTTAATGGCAATTAAAGTCATTCCACTTTTGTGTTCACATTACATCTTTAGTTTATAAAAAGACTCAACAAAGTTAATAGCATCATCTGAGAAGCAATAGAGATGCCCATAACATGAAATTTTAATTAGAGAATTGTTCAAGAGATTCATGCAAAACATTTCATAATGGTGAAAAAAGCACTTGCATATATCATGGTACACCAGAAACTTTAGGTAGACAACCTTAGTATAATGCTTGGTTACTGTAAAGAAAAAAAAATGCAACATACTACAACCTTATAAGTTATAAGTAACTTTATTGAGTACTAGTTAGAAGACCAGATCATGAGCTTCTGCTTCCAAAACCCACCCTGTGATTGATTTGTATCAAGATATTGCTGTCAAACAAACACAAAACTAAGATTTAGCAAAACATCAAATTTATCAAAAACGAAAACCAATTTTGAAATAAACACATAAATCAAAGAACATATATCCATTTCTGGACTAAACGTTATAGCAGAAATCAATAAAACCCCTAAATCTATTAAGATTATTAAATTTAAAACCCTAACCATGAAAATCCTAATTCAATCTACAATGAAAACCTAAATCGAACAAGGAGGAGAAGAATAATCACCTGACTAGATGGTGAAGAAGAAGTAATGGAACTCAGAATAGAGATGGTGATCAAAAGAGAACAGAGAAGAGAAGAAAAAAAAGTGCCGCTGCTAAGAAGAAGTAAAATGAATCACGAACACGAACTGATACTGGATAATCTTTAGACTCTTCACCTAAGATGGACGATTGAGATTAAAAACCTATCTAGATCTTAACGGCTAATAATCACCGGTACTTATGGTCCGGTTCTAGTCCGGTCCCCTCCAAGAACCGGTCCCTGTACCGGTCTATCCCGGTTCTCAACTTCCAGTACAGGTCCCTGTACCGGCTACACCGGTTCCGGTCCGATATTTCTGGTTCCACTCCGGTCCAGGTCATCTCAACTGGTTCTTGTGCAGCCCTACTCAAGCCCTTTTTTTTTCTATCTTGCACCGCTTAGCAATATTCTGTTTCCCTTTAATGGAGTTTCAGGCTTCGCCCCTATCCTAGTTTAATCCGCTCAGCATAATTATTAATGTGTTTATTGACTGTTCACCTGTTTTCTGTGGTAAATGTGAAATTTAAATATACTTCAATTTCAGAGAGGGCGACACCTGTTTAGAAGGGACATGTCTGGCTTGGGCATTTCATCTCGGTCATCCTTATTTTTTTAACTAGATCAGCTCTCATTTGGCAATGCCGATACTTATAACACCCTATATGACAATTTCATATGGCCCCGTACCAAATCTTTTGTCACTCTCTGTAGACATTAAAAAAACACATATTATCCTTCACTTTGTAGTATTTTTTACGAGGCTTTTCCTATTCTGTTTGCAAAATCTTGTGTACCGGATAAACTACAACAAAAAAAAATATTTAATTACCCATGGCTCTGGTGGGCCTTAATATATTTACTTCCCTAGTGAGATTATCATCAAGTACCATATCCAACCCTTTGTTGTTACGAGAAAAGATGACGTTATGTTTATTGAGAACAAATGTTTTCTCATTGTTATTGCTACGGATCTTCAACAACTATGATGCTGAGTTGAACACATTTAGAATCATTAGAGTACTTGGAAGTGACAAAGATTTCGAGTAATGTTGAAGAACCAAGGAGATCAAGCATTTGGATGAGAAGCTACAAAGTTTATTTATTTTGTAATCCATATGTATTGATAGTTTTGTCACTAAAATTGACAAAGGGGGGAGATTGTTAGAGCACTGCTCGGTCGAACTCGCAAGCGTTTCTATCTCAAGTTTGTTTGTCAATGTTAGTGATCAAAACTATAAGTCTTGATTTCTAGTCTACTTATAGTGATGTCTAGGACTAGGATAGATTGTGTAGTTGAGCATTAGACTTCACGGTGTTCATCAATTGAAGATGAAGAACTACTAAGGAGAGCTTGTGGAACTTCATCAACAAAAGGTATATGGAGACTAAAACTTATCTAACACTCAGAAGTTTATTCTATTATATCTTCTAATGAGACTAAGTCGTATAGCTATATATACTTTTACATTATACACATTTGATATTTCGAGCTGAGTTTATCTCGCTTATCTATTTCTCGAAATATGTATTGGAAGCTTTTTGCTTTAGCTATGTTCATCATATTCTTGACGAGTTTAGTTGGAGACAATTTGTTTGTTGGAAACTAAATATTAAGTCAAAAGATGATCATGTAAAAATTACCTTGAACATCTTACATGATTTGTGTGAGACGGTCATTTGATGTTAACTTAAGAAGTTTCGTATTGATCATTCGATCACTTGAAAATTACTTGAAGCTAATGGTATGTGTGAGATTACTATTGTCGTCTTCTAAGGATGTTTCAATGATTGAAATGAGAGTTTAGAACAATTACCCATGTTTGGATACAACACGGTATGTATATCTTGTATGCAAACTGTATTGTGATAATTCAGGTCCGGAAACCTTGTTTGCGTACCTAGTATGCGAACGGATTTACCTGAGTTGGGTCCGGGACGGTTGTTTGTGAATCGGGTTTGCGAACGACTTGTTTATACCAAGGTCCGGAGCTGTTGTTCACGCACCTAGTTTGCGAACACAGTGGTTAAGTTCTAAAATAGGTTATGTATGACTCTCATACTCATGAACTAAAACATTTATGATTTAAGGAATGCAAATTAACTTTTCAACCGTGGTTTAATGTTCATGATTTTGATTCTTGTATAAGTACTTTGTACGATTACGAATAAATCCAATTTTGTTTCAATTTGTTTATATATATTTCTATGAGATAGTGAACAATTGAAAAACTCTATTTGAAACACAATTAGATTCATTTGATTATCTATCATGATTGATTGATCATCATATTTGATCTAGAAGTGTTAGATGAATACAACTAAGACAAAAGTGTTCATATGGCTAACTTTGGTTAACTGTTATTGAGCCAACTCAATATACACGTTTAGGTACGGTTAACTATATCTAAATATAAGTATATTTCATTTGTGTGTAACAATCTAAGACCATCTAACGGTGGAGATTAATTGCTTAATTTCTAAGCAGACTTAGTTTGAATAAATCAGGATTTCATCCAACGGTGTATTGAATGCTTTGTTACTAAGTTATCTTAGATTTGATTGTAAGCAACCCTGATTTGAAAGATTGTATAAGGGAGAACTCTAGCAACTAGAAAACCTAATCCCGGCACTTTCATGTGTCCTAGTTGCAAACTAGAGTCGATTCTCCTTTAACCTAGGTTTTTCCAAAACCATTTGTTGATGGTGGATTTTCATTTAAGGTTAAAATTGTAAAAAAACCAGAAAATCATGCGCTGACATCTTGTAAAAGATAAAGCCATTAATAAGTGTCGGATACTCCCTCACTTAATTCACCTAGAATGGAGCATGTGGCAACAATCCCATTCTATGAATACACAAAATTCATCCAGGTTGGAGCATGTAGCAACAATCCCATATACCCTGTGAATTTCTAGCATTATTAATTAATGCACAATCAGCCTTGTATTTCTGTACTCATTATCGGTGCGGCATGACGATTGAGTATTGCTCTTACAGAGCAACACGAACCTCCAAGCATTATAATGAAACCATGTACGAAATACCCGTACAGGCTGACTCTCGGTGTGTTATACTAGCCCGATTGAGCCCCTCTCGGTGTGTTATACTAGCCCGATTGAGCATCCGGACTGACCGTATTAGTCCGGATATGATCACAGTCATCTAACTCCACAAGCATGATTGGATGACCCAGATCAATTCCATCACCCCCAAGCAGGTATGGAATATCCACTGCCGAACCAACGCAGACCCCGCATGGTCGGCCTCCCTCCAGAATTGGCCTAGCTTGCCAAAACGTCCAAACCATAACAGTATAGGCGGAAAACCCTAAAATTAGGGTTTGCGGCATATTACATGTGTCGCAAAAACGGTCTCAACCATCCATCTTCGCAGGTATAGATGGAGGGTGTAGATGAAGATTCAAAGGGCCCAGAGCATGTCAACACAATCACCGTGGGCCCGCCTACATACCTGACCAATCGGTCAGGTTCAACCATGGTTGGTTATCCCAATTCGTACGCCGAATGAAGCATTGACACACGGCCTTGAAACCCAAAATTAGGGTTTTGAGCATCACGAGCGTCCATCTTCTCCGGTACGAATGGAGGGTCCAAGATTAGATTAGCGAGTCCTGGTCATACCAAAGATGACCACCGTGGACCCATCTATCCTCTCACCTGATCGGCCAAGGCATATCATGCCTGGTCATTCCAAGACGCGCGCTCAAACTAGCGTGGTCACACCTCCCAAACCGCAAACTAATCTCGACCGCTCAACTTCGCCGGACGATTTGAGTGGTTCAGATCACGTTTTCATGGGATAGTAAGGTGTAGGCGTGAACACCAGCCTACCACTTACACGCCAGACCGGTCGGCCAAGACCGACCAAGTTAGGTCATCTTGGAACGCGCGCCGGATGTGAGCATGGTGCGCGGCTTTTTGCGGTACCAAATTCCTATTACAAAATCGATCTCCACCACTCCTCTTTGCCGGTCAAATTGAGTGGCCTAGATTGAACCTTCATGGGACAGTGAGATATGGACGTGTACACCAGTATGTTGTCTACACGCATGCCCGGTCGGTCCTTTCCAAAAACCTTCCCATACTTGGTTTCGGCCAAGCTGAAGAGTGATGCTTGTGCACCTCTTCAAAAACCCTAATTCATTAACGGTGTCGGATGAGTGTCTCAAAGATCATCTCGTCCGTCCAACTTCACCAGCTTGGTTATACAACCCTGGTCAGGAGTTAATTGGTCAGTGAGGCGTCACCACCCATCACTTTACCACACCATGATGCAGTACCTGCATAAAATACACATGATACTTCACAAGTATCGACTTCCTGAATAACACAGTTATTCAATTCAGCATTACATGCTACCTTTCGTGGATCCATGATAGACACATTGTTGTGTCTGAATTGTCCTCATTGTCTCTATTGTTAGTCTCGATTTTTGTACTAATTTTGGTGTTTTTATGTGTGTGTAGGTGTTTTTGGAGAAATACACTTGTGTGGAAAAAGTCGCTCAAAAAGTGTTATTTGGACCCCCGGGAGAAAAGTGATAAAGGCACCCTCATTTTGGATAAGGGTACCCCAGGCACCCCAGCTGATAAAGGCGCCCTGTTTTGGATCGGGGCACTTCATCCTCTTCATTTCAAAAATTCAGTTTAGGCGGGAAAATATTACAGGCGCATGCAGATTTTGGAATTGGTTTTCGAAGTTGTTTCAGGGAGACTAAATGGATGAGATTGTTTGGGTAGCTACCTTTGGGCCTAACAAGCTTGGTTTGGGTCTTTGGCTCGTCCAAATTTGGCTAGATAAACTCGTGTTGGAAGAAAACAGGGAGCTGTGCACGGGAAGAGAAACACGGGATTACAACGTGTTGTGATCGTGTTTGGATTGAGCTGGGTCTCTGCAGAAGCGTGTAGGAGTTAAATAAGGAAGAATCAGTAGTTGTATACGCGTGCTGCTACAAAACAATGGAAATAATATATCCCGAGAATAATATTTTTGCTGCCGAGTAATGGGAGGATTTCTTGGATTAATGAGGAGTTATTCTTGCTCCAAAGGTGTTTAAATAGGTTTCTGGGGTCGATAAGAGGGGTTATGGAGAGATTGGGAGCAGTTTAGAACGTCACAGAGTCGAGAAAATCAAGTTGCAGAGAATTGCCATTTTCTGCTGCTGCGAAGAACACCAAGAACATTCAACGCACATGGAACAGTCGTTTATGCTACAACGACTGAGGGTTGTAGTATAGGAGACAGACTTAAATAAACAGTGACAACGACACTCTTGTTTTATCGTTCTCTGTAACAGATCGGTTTGTAACAAATAAAACTGTTACAAACCCGGTTTTATAATTTTTTCTCCATTTCATCATTTGTACACCTCCTTTGAGCAATAAAAATGATTTTTGAGCGTGTTTCCAACATGATGAGCTAGACCCCATTACTGGGACGACGGAGGAAGACAAATTTCATACATGGGTAATTTTAATTAATTCTTTTTATGAATTTTGCACTAATTAAAAATTGAATTATGATTTGATTAAATTAGTTATTATTTTATTAGATGGGTCATGCTTGCTTAAATGTTTGATGTCCCATGCTTACGATTTATAACTAATATTTTGAGAATCTACCTTGGCAAAAATAAGAGTCCATGTTTTTATTTGTTGAGCGATAATTGTTAAAAGAATTAATATTTGAACCCTTTGTTATGAGTTTGGCCGAATCCTGAGTCCCAGCCCATCTCTCCATCTTGTGACAATATTTGTATATATTTTTCTTTTATTTTCTTTTATTAATTCTTAAAATCAATCTCGTCAAGTCCGAGTGAACGACAACTCTACTTACCACTATTCTAAATTCGATCAATTTTTGGCGCCGCCGACGCGGACTTGTGTATAGATTTGTTTTTAGGTTTTATTTTTATTTTTATTATTTTTGTTCTTTTTTACGCGTTTTGGTATTTCTGTTTGCTTTCAGATTTGGAGTGGAGCGAAAGAAAAGAGAAAGTACTGAAAAGAAAAGCAAAGCCAAAATAAGAAAGAAAAGAGAGATCCGAACGGAGTGAAGAAGAAAATTTTGTATATAGTGTAATTATTATTTTTATTTTTTTAGAAACTGTAATTAGGTAATTATTTTTGTAATCTTTTTAATTTTTGGACTTTATTTTTGGACTATTGGACATTATTAATTTTAAACCCTAAGGAAGGGTTAGTTTAAATAAAAACTGCACAGGGAAGGACGACAGTTACGATACTGTCTCGGCCCCTCGGGTTCGCACACGTCATAGGAGTCGTGGCCCGAGTCGACCTCAACGGTTCATCCCCCGTCTGGAACGGGAGGTAAGAATTCTAAACACCCGCGAATCCCCTGTCAGCGGGTTTACTGGATGATTTCGTATGCATATATGTTGAGGACCTGAAATCGGATTTAATTTTCTAGTAAAGGGCAAGGCCTGGCCATATAAGATAAGGGTTCGGATTTCATCACCGTTTTCTTCTTGCCCGCCTTAGGAACACGTAACCTACGCGAACCTAAGCCTTAAAATTGGACTAGAACGAGACCGATAGGGTAACGAGCTTAATAGGAAAGTCGTTCGAAAAATATTGGTTACTCTTTTGAGCATACTTCGAAGTTCATGATGGTTTCTGTAAGTTGAATGCGTGACTGCGCCGCCTTGCAATGCGGTGAGGCCTTGGGTATCAAAGCTCCACATAGCTTCCCTCGCCTCTATTCAACTTACTTAAACTCGGATTGATTCCAGAGGGTTTGCTCGGTTGTAACGAATTCCCTTTCGAAGGATTAGAAGCTGGTCTAGAAACAATCTAAGTGGAGCCATCATGCTTTTTGTTTGCTAGAAATCAGTAGGTTTGTTGTGGTCGAGTCATCCTTGTTTGTGCTTGTGTAGAATTCCCTTGTAGTTAGGATGTCAAACTGGTATTATAATAGCCATCACAATGAATATGAATATCCAACTGAACAATATGGACATCACTCTTTTTATGACCATAGTGTGAATAGTGGTTGGGAGCATCCACCTTTTCAAGGTTATGGTTCATACCATTGTGAACCCAATTACTATTCGCATACTCACCAGTCATATGAGCAAAACAATCCCTCTATTTCTCTAGAAGAGGCTTTCAAGAGTCATTCCTTATTTGTGAAGGAAACCTTAAATATTCCAGATAAGTCCCCAGAGCAGTCAACTAGGATGTCTTTGGAAGAAACTCTTAAGCAATTTACTGAAAGTACAAATAGGATTGTCGAAAAACTTGCTCGAAATAATCTTAATTTCCAATACAGTGTTTCCAATAATACCCATGAAAATGAGGATATTTATTTGCATAATCAAGATGACGAGGTTAGAATTGGTAACACTACTTGTTTAAATGAGGTTCAACCATTTTCATGTTTTTATAATAATGATTATGATGAGGATAGTGTTGATGAAGAATTCGAAATAAATAGGCATAGTGATCAGGAATTTGTTACTCCGATTGAACTTTATAATGATAATACTATTTCTGGTTCAAATCCCAATAATTTTAATAATTATTCACCTATTCAAAAGGATGAGGATTTGACTAGAGATACCCCCGTTTTAGACGATGTAGTATTTCCTTTTGATTACGAAGCCAATGATGGTTTAGAGGAACGAGTATATTTTGAGTCTAGCGATTTAGAAACAATAGACTTAGAAAAAGAAAATGAACTCGTAGAGATGAGTGAGGATGTACCTGACTTAGAAGAATCAATTGACCATTTTCGAGAATCGATGACCTTGAAATTAGGGAAGTTGTGACTAGTCTTTCTAGAGACACTGAAAACTCTAAGTTTGGGGGTGATTATCATTCTCCATGTGCTTTAACTCTTAGAAAAGTCCCTAACTTGGGACTTGACATATGTGCCTCAACCATTTTAAAAGATTATCTTCATACACTTTTTCCTGAACCTAGTTGTGTCCATAAAGAAGTTCAGTTGTTAAGAACCCATCCTCTGGTTGATGTGGTTAACCCAGGCTATGATACCACGATTGATTTTGTTTTCCCACCAAATATTTTTCAACCAATTGTGGGAACATATAAGTTTCAGATGTGTCAATTATTAAGTTTTGAGGCTAAACCTAATTACTTTAGGATATTAGGGTCGACACGTTTGATTAAGAATGACCACTACTGTGGTCAACTGTGTAAGTCAAGTCTGATTGACTTAGAGGATCCCCAGTTATTCAGGTTATTGTTATGTGCTTCTAAGTTCTTAATTGAGTACTTCCAGACTCTACAACCTGATCTTAAGAATCCTTCTTTTGAGGAAGTCCAGCCCATGAAAACATTTTATTTAGACCCTTTTATAGAGCCTGAACCCGAACCACAACTAGATGTAGTTGTCTTAAACAAAACAATATATAAGGGTGTGTTGGATATCTTCCTGGTCTGTGGCAGTTTCCTCTTCTTGTAGTTAGCACTTTTTGATCCAGATGACCCGCAGTTATTTTGGCTGCTACTATATGATTCTTCGAGGTGACTAATCTCTTCCATTGTCTGGCTGAAGACTTTAAACTTAGCACTTCTTGGGAGGTAACCCAATATTCTTACGACACGGTAATATCTTTCCTTACTCTTTTCTTCAAGTGGTGACAGTTTCTCATTGTTCATGCTTTTAATTTCATCTTTAGAACATTGAGGACAATGTTAGATTTAAGTTTGGGGGTATGGGAGAAACTTTTTAGTTGCAATAAATAAACTCCAGAGACTAGAAATTTATGCTTATTAAGGTTGGCACTAACTAATCTAAGTGGATGGAAGCATTTTGGTTGTAGGAGTTGAGGAACCAATCTGATTAGATGGAAACATCTAAAGAGTCTATTCATAAAAGCACAGAGCTCAGGTGTTAGAAAAAGAAAACATGGTAGTTTTGCCATATCCTCGTGATGGAAACATCGAAATAATCCTGATCACTTCTTTCATTTTTCTCTTTACCATTGCTAGGGTGAAATAGAGTGACTGAGGCACAAAAAAAAAAAAAAAAAAAAAAATGAGACCAGACCACTAGACCAACCGGAATAAATACAATAAAGTCGATCACTGGTACCCTTGTATATGCCAGCTGAGTTGACCTAGAGTTAGGATTATCGATCACTGGTCCCCTTGTATATGCCAGTGTGTTGATATTAGTCCAGACCAGTATCTCGGTCCATTAGGATAGGTTCACCTTAGTCAACATCATCCACATTTTCCTCTACATCCATCTTCTTAATCTTTCCATGTGATTGGTTGACTCCGGTTTATGATGTCCAGAAACTATCTGAGTAGAGCTCTGTCACTTTAGTAACATCACTCTTAAATTTTCTCGAAGAAGAAGAAGTACAAATTAAATCAACATCTTTAGTAGTAGGTAATAAAACTAGAGTAGAAAAATGAGCAACTACCGGTTTAGAAATAACTTGTAAACCCTTATCGAGCGAGACAAGTGGTTAGGATTGAACCAGACACATATCCAGAAATTTGTGGGCAGGAGATCGACTCGAAAAAGGGACCATGTATATTTAGCTTTCTCCATAGAGATTCAGCTTCATCGCCATTAGAATACTGTCAATAGCTATAGTCTTTACTTTATCAATATTATCATAAGGAGATTTTTCTTCGGAGTGATCCGTAATCGTGTCATAAATAACCACCATACGATTGGTTATATCTTCAATAGAGCCAAAATTATTATAAGTAGTAGTTGACTGGAGAGGCATTATTATCTCCTACTCTCATATTACTATAATACGAGAGTTGGTGTTTCTAAGAGAAAGTGAATGACTTGCTTCACCATATTGTTAGACCTTTACTTTAGCTTTAGTGCACAAAGCCTCTTTATGATAAATGATGCAACATGAATTACAAAAGGAACTTGGAACCACCAGGTAACGACATTCAAGTAGGAGTGGATCAATCCCACCCCTATTAACCAGGGGACTTTCAGTAGACAAAAGTTTTTCAACCAAGATAAGAACAGAAACTTCGATGTTTCTCCTTATGATCAATGATGCGACATGAAGTACAAAAGGAACTTGGAGCCACCATGTAACGACATTCAATGAGGAGTGGATCAATCCTACCCTTGGTAATGAGGGGAATTCCAATAGACATAGGTTTTTGAACCAAGATAAGAACAAAAACTTTCATGTTCTTCTTATGAAAATGATTGCCATATGGATCATTAGCTTTAAGACGTTCCCCAAGCTTTAAAGTGAGATTTCTTAGATCTTCAAAATCAGTACATTCGTATGCTACAAAACAAGCCACATTATCTTTTAAGTGAAAGTGGTGGAACATTTATTTGGTCACCCAGATAACGGAACCACCCTAATAACTAAAAGATAACCACATACATACCAAGGTCTTTTTTCATCAACCTTAATAAAATCAGTTTCAGATATGAAACGAATTAGAGCTTTATTCCTAAGCCCATTGAAGTTAGTAATACCATGAGTGTGGAGAAGATGCCATTCTGTGCAAATATACTGCAAACAGAGGTAGTTGGAATAATATTTTTAATACAAACATGACTAACCATACATCATTCCCAAGTATTATCAGTTTCTAAAAGAATATCAGTTTTATCTATGAAGACAAGCTCAGCGAGATAAAACGAATGATTAGTAGGGATAACAAGCTTTTCATTCATTTGAAAGGATAACTCTTGGATTATTTTTTCCTAAAAATAGGGGGATGGTGTCTTGATGGTTTTGGTGAGACCTAAACTGAGAGGTAAAGGGAAATATGGAGATAGTAATAGGTGTGGGTAATCAAATGAATGAGGAATTTGAAATGCGTGCATGGTGAGGACAGAGATGCAGGTGGTTGTCTTAAAATGAAAAAAAAATATATCTGATGCTTACATGTGATCAGTGAATGACAAGTCTAGTGAAGATCATCCTTTATCAGAAAAATGGGATACCATATACTCAAAACCTTAAAAATAGAATCAACACAAGGGGGTTGTGATAAGAATGAAAAAGCGGGGGTACAACAAGCACACCCAATAATTCGTTCAGCAATCTGTATGGACTAAACTTCAATATAATTTCGAGAGCACCAACTTAAAAGCGAGCTCAATCAAGAAAGATATCAAAGAGGTTTATCTCTATTTCTCCATACAATAAAAAAATCAAACAGATAGAAATCTATGAGCCTTATTGATATGAGAAATAACTTATACGGTACCAAAGACCAATGCCCAAGTGTCAATCAAGTTATGTACAACAATCAAGGTCGGATTTATCAACTAATTGAACTACGCACAACCGGTGATATTTCAATTATATAAACAAATATAATGCGGAAAGGAAATAACACAGACACCAAAATTTTTGTTAACGAGGAAACTGTAAATGCAGAAAAACCCACACTGTATTAAGCCGCTACAGACACTAGCCTACTACAAGTTAACTTCGTACTGGAATGTAGTTGAGCCCTAACCAAGTCTCACACCGATTAAGGTACAGTCGCGTTCCTTACGCCTCTAGAACCACGCCGGATTCTGCGCACTTGATTCCCTTAGCTGATCTCACCCACAACTAAGAGTTGCTACGCCCCAAAGTCGAAGATTCATAAACAAATCTTCCTCCCACAGATATGTCTATTCCTTTATTCTTTTTGTTCCGTCTTTTGATAAAATCAAGGTGAACATGAACCAACTAATAATCTGGTTTTATACTCCCGAATAGCAACCTAGAAATATTAGTCACCTCACAATAACCTAACTGATTAACATATAAAGTTATTACGGAATTACAAGAGTCTGAGACGAAGAACTGTTGTGATTACTTTTTATATCTTACCTATCGGAGATAAATCTTAAGTGAATCTTAGAGAAGATAAAATTCAATATGATAGAACAAGTAAGATCAGAATACGCAACTACAAAGAAAATAGTTGGATCTAGCTTCACGAATCCCAAATGAAGTCTTCAAGTCGTTAACCTATAATGGTGTTTATGGGTGAAAACTATTCCTGCCGGATTTGGTAATTTGGGGTGTGTGGATGAGGAATGAATCTAAACCCTAAACAAATGCATTTTAACGAAAATATTATATTATGAGTGCTTGTAGATTCGAAATCAATGCAAAAGTCCGGCCTAAACCAAGAAATGGCCGTTCCAGGACTTGTTTCGGTCACAAAGTGAAGGAGATGGGGTTGATCTTAGGGAGGGAAGCGAAGAAGGTGTTGAGATTGTGAAGGTGTTGGCTTGCTTATGACTTGTAACAGAGAGTTGAACATGCTTACAGGATGCAAGCTATCAGTTCCGGTGTCTTGTATCAACACTTGGTTTCTGTTTCTTGTCTGGACTTGCCCTTGTTTCTCCTGTTTGGAAAATAGGGAGGAGAACCTATTTATACAAGTCATTTGAGCCTTATTCACGTCTCTCGTGGGAAGTGGAGGAAGTGGAGTGATGGAGTAGTGGAGGTGTGTGTTGGTGTTACACGACCAGTCTTGCCCACTTCTCCTGTCATCTCTAACCGTCCATGACTTCCTAACACGTTCTTGTGATGGCGCGTTGCACGCTGCACGCTGTAAACCGCCAGACCAATACCCCAGTATGTATCCCCCAGTTTGTGACATGATTGATGTCAGGAATGTGTGAATCGTGGATTGATCGAATTTAGAATAGTGGTAAGTAGAGTTGTCGTTCACTCGGACTTGACGAGATTGATTTTAAGAATTAATAAAAGAAAATAAAAGAAAAATATATACAAATATTGTCACAAGATGAAGAGATGGGCTGGGACTCAGGATTCGGCCAAACTCATAACAAAGGGTTCAAATATTAATTCTTTTAACAATTATCGCTCAACAAATAAAAACATGGACTCTTATTTTTGCCAAGGTAGATTCTCAAAATATTAGTTATAAATCGTAAGCATGGGACATCAAACATTTAAGCAAGCATGACCCATCTAATAAAATAATAACTAATTTAATCAAATCATAATTCAATTTTTAATTAGTGCAAAAGTCATAAAAAGAATTAATTAAAATTACCCATGTATGAAATTTGTCTTCCTCCGTCGTCCCAATAATGGGGTCTAGCTCATCATGTTGGAAACACGCTCAAAAATCATTTTTATTGCTCAAAGGAGGTGTACAAATGATGAAATGGAGAAAAAAATTATATAACCGGGTTTGTAACAATTTTATTTGTTACAAACCGATCTGTTACAGAGAACGATAAAACAAGAGTGTCGTTGTCACTGTTTATTTAAGTCTGTCTCCTATACTATGACCCTCAGTCGCTGTAGCATAAACGACTGTTCCATGTGCGTTGAATGTTCTTGGTGTTCTTCACAGCAGCAGAAAATGGCAATTCTCTGCAGCTTGATTTTCTCGACTATGTGACGTTCTAAACTGCTCCCAATCTCTCCATAACCCCTCTTATCGACCCCAGAAACCTATTTAAACACCTTTGGAGCAAGAATAACTCCTCATTAATCCAAGAAATCCTCCCATTACTCGGCAGCAAAAATATTATTCTCGGGATATATTATTTCCATTTTTTGTAGCAGCACGCGTATACAACTACTGATTCTTCCTTATTTAACTCCTACACGCTTCTGCAGAGACCCAGCTCAATCCAAACACGATCACAACACGCTGTAATCCCGTGTTTCTCTTCCTGTGCACAGCTCCCTGTTTTCTTCCAACACGAGTTTATCTAGCCAAAGACCCAAACCAAGCTTGTTAGGCCCAAAGGTAGCTACCCAAACAATCTCAGCCATTTAGTCTCCCTGAAACAACTTCGAAAACCAATTCCAAAATCTGCATGCGCCTATAATATTTTCCCGCCTAAACTGAATTTTTGAAATGAAGAGGATGAAGTGCCCCGATCCAAAACAGGGGCGCCTTTATCAGCTGGGGTGCCTGGGGTGCCCTTATCCAAAATGAGGGTGCCTTTATCACTTTTCTCCCGGGGTCCAAATAACACTTTTTGAGCGACTTTTTCCGCACAAGTGTATTTCTCCAAAAACACCTACACACACATAAAAACACCAAAATTAGTACAAAAATCGAGACTAACAATAGAGACAATGAGGACAATTCAGACACAACAATGTGTCTATCAAATACCCCCAAACTTATTATTTGCTAGTCCTCGAGCAAATTTATTCTAGAAAATAAATAACATTTGAACCCCTAGGTGGCCCTAGTGGCGGAGTGTTGTCTCCGGAGGGTTTACCAGAGGTGTACCCACAAAACCTTTACTCCAGACCCTAGATATCTACGCAGAACCTTGGAAGGCACTAAAGAATCTCCATGGTTGGCATACTTATTGATTACAAGAGGAAGTACCCCGATGCGAAATTCCAATTGCTGTAAATCGACATGAGGTTATTTCTCTAGCCGTCTCTTATTAATCTTAAACGCACGGCCAATCCTCGTTCTGACATGCGAAAATAAAGTCGTACCGTTAGGCCTACTTTAGATAGTAATGTAGTTTTTCCCCCTGAATCTTCTGAAAATACTAAACCAGATTACAACAAACCTTGTCCACCTATTACTCAACTTGGTAAATTATCTCCTCTTTCCAATCAAAGCTCAAATTTTTCAAATTATTATCATGTTAACCTTATGGGAATGATAGAATATTCAATCATAGTTTCTTGGATAAACATGGTGTCTGCAAAAAGAAACTCTCATGAGGCTGGCCTTTGGACCTGATGCCTCACAGAATAGTGGTGAATTAAACTAGTTCTCCAGTTAATGGTAGTGTTGACTCTACCAATCAGGTAACCACTTCTTCTAATAAATCTCCCCTCTCTGATATTGTTAATTTCTTAAATGTTACTCCTAATTTTCCTTTCCCTATGAATAATGCGAAAATGTTATGTTGGAATGTGCGAGGTCTGGGAAAGAAGCCTGTTAATGAAGAACTTAGCCTCCTTCTAAAATACACAAATTTTGACATAGTGTTTATAAGTGAAACTAAAATGAAAAACATTAATGTTGTTAGAAAATTAAAGAATGCGGATTTCCCTTACATTTTTATTGTTCCTTGTATGGGCATAAGTGGAGGCATTAGCTTGGAAGAAAGAAAAAAAAGAACGCGAAATTGGGGGATATAAAAACTAATTGGGGGATATGAATTACTTCCCCCAACCAATAGTGTCTCCTAAGGGGTGGTTTTGTGGTGCAAAAATACTAAAATATCCTCAAACTTAAAATCAAAAAACAAACCATATCCCCCATTTCCATCTCCACTTCTTATTAATCTCTTTCAGGGTTAGAGCTTTGAAACCCAAATATTCCCCACTCTCTTTCAAATTCTTTACTCTCCCCACTCTCTTTCAAATTCTCTTCTCCTTCTCTGCCGGCTCCTCACTTTGGAAACGAATTTTTTTTTTTTTAATTCGGAAGTGATGAAGATCATGCTGCAGGTGATGAAGACCATGCCGGAATTGATGAAGACCATGCTGGAAACTGGTGCCGACATGCTTGGTAACTAACATTCAATGCCTTAACTAAGTACCGGCATGCTCAATAGAAATCTATCAATGCCGGTAGTTAAGTGAAAAAAAAATTCAACTTTCTGGATACTTTACATCATGTGCCGGCATAAAAATTATAGCAACATACCATGCCGGAAACCGGTGCCGGCATGCTCGAGAATTAACTAACTGTGCCGGAAGTGGACTGATCAAAACCAGAAAAAATTCAAAACGAAATATTTTTTTACATCACCGGAAGTGATGAAGACCATGCCAGAATTGATGAAGACCATGCCGGAAACTGGTGCCGGCATGCTTAGTAACTAACATTCAATGCCGTAACTAACTACCGGCATGCTCGATAGAAATCTATCATTGACGGTAGTCAAGTGGAAAAAATATTTAAGTTTCTGGATACTTTACATCATGTGCCGGCAAAGAAATTCAAGCAACATACCATGCCGGTAGCAGTACCGGCATGCTTGATAATTAACTATCTGTGCCGGCAATGGACTGAAAACCAGAAAAAATTCAAAACGGAATAGGTTTTGAATTTCAGAACCAAAAAAAATTTCTACGAGGGGCTACGCCCCCCGGACCCCCCAGACCCCCTGCATAGCGTTCTGAAAAAAATAACTTCTGTACCGACATAGTTTTTGGGTTGAATACTATGCCGGCTTGAATCAAAATGGGGGATAAGCTCGGTCCGACATGGTACATGGTATGAATACCATGCCGGTACGAATGGTTCCGACATTGTATTCATACCACGTCCATGCCGGTACCTAGATTTTTCAGCTACAAAAATGGTGGATTCAAAGAAAAAAATCAATTTTTCAACCTCTCAGCAGCAATTCTCTCTTCACAATCATCCTCCATTTTCCCCCAAAAAAGTTCCCTCTCAAATACTTTTTCTCTCCTTATACTCTCACCTCACTCACCCAAAATCAAATAAAAACACACACTAATCATTTATCAAAAATCTTATGATTTTACTAATGATTATTAATCACTTTTCCTGATTAGTGAGGGGTAGATTAGGCATTATTAAAATACTGAGATAAGGGGTGACCTTGATTTTATATTTGGATCCGGTTTTTGTCCTTTTCCTATATCCCCCAATTCCTTTTTATATCCCCCAATTTCGCGTTCAAAAAAAACTGATCTTCGCATTATTACTTCTAGTCCTAAGAGCATTTATGTTACCACTACTGACATCATCCACTCCAAAATTTGTCATCTTCATTTTGTCCATGGAAAACCTAACCAAGCTCTTAGAAATGATTTTGGTCAGGTCAATGTGAATTACCATTATCTCCTTCCAGTGATCTTATTATCTTTGTTGGAGACTTAAGTTCTTTATTAGGACCAGAGGATGAGAATGGTGGTCTAACGTTAGAAGATGATGATTTCAAAAACCTTAAATTTTCCGTGACATCTTTGATTTGCATGATCCGGACTTTTCTGGGCCTCGTTTCACTTGGTCTAACATGTAAGCTGTATCTAATCTAATTCATGAAAGATTGGGTAGATGCTTTATGAATCAGTGTGATGCTCTTCTAATTTCTAAGTTTTGAATCAGTAATCTGCATGGGAATTCCTCATACCATTGTTCTATGCATGTTTTGGTGAAATTATTATGCCTAAACCTTTGCATTTTATGGGCATGTGGATTGAAGAACCCACTTGTAGAGATATTATTGCCAAGTCTTAGCATGCCAACATTGTTGGTTCTCCTGCTTACAAATTTTTGAATATTACCAGAAGATGATTTATTTCATTCCCTACGATATTTTTTGGTATTCATCGGAATTGGTCTCTCACTTTAGACCAGTTAGTCTTTGTAATTATTCTTATAAACTTTTATCTAGAACCTTGGCTGATAAACTTAAACCCTTTACGGATAACTCATTTCCTAAAAGAAATATCTCTGATAACATTCTTCTGGCCAATAGTTTACCTATAGTGTTTATCATTTAGGGGTAAGGATGGTCAGCTGCTATTAAACTTGATATGTCCAAAACATATGATGACCCTTTCTGGGGAAAATCCTTAAAAAGCTAGGCCTATGTTATCATTAGATTCACCTCAGAATCCAATGTCTCTCCAATGTGTCATCTTTTGTTTTACTTAATGGGATCCCATTTGGCATCATCAAGCCCGAGAGAGGTTTACGGCAGGGAGACCCTCTATCTCCATGCTTATATATTCTTTGCTCCGAGGCTTTATCTGCATATATTAATAAACTCACTAGAACTGACCTTATTCATGGTATTGTTCATGTTAATGCTCATTTCCTTTTTCTTGTTTGTCGTCTTTTCTTGCTAAGACTACTATATGTGCAAAGTATTCTTTTGCCTGTAGACATGAAATCAATTTTGACAAATCTGGTATCTTGTTATAAGGAAAATCTAGATCATGTGATGAATCGATTATCTTCCATTCTGAAAATTTATAATCGTGATCTTGGTGAGAAGTACCTCGGTACTCCTATTACTTTCCACAAATCCAAGCTCATTTGAGTATCTTACAGTCCGTAGATGCGAGAATTACTTCTTAGTACCATAAACTTTTATCTCATGCTGCCAGAACTTCTCTTGTTAAGCATGTTGGCTAAGATATTCTTATTCATCAGATGACTGCCTTTCTTATTCCTAAGCACCTTTGTAAGCTTTGGTGGGGAGAAACTATAGACCCTAAAGACAAAATACTCCACCTTCTTGCTTGGGATATTCTTTGATTCCCTAAATCTTGTGTGGGTTTAGGATTTAAAAAATTGAGTTAAACAACCTTGTTATGCTTGATAGAAATGCCTAGAAGTTAGTGAAATTTCTGTCTAAGTAATGTTTAAAAAGCTAGATACTTTTCTAATATTGATTTTCTTAGTGCCAAGTGTCCTAAGATTTTCTATTGGACCTGAAGATGTCCTCACACCATAAAGGACCTTATCAAACCTAGCTTGTATTTCTTAAATTGTGGGGGATGTCAATTTATCGACCTTTGGTGTGACAGTGGATTCTGTCATTAGGATCTGGTAATGCCTAACCCTCGAGTACCTTTGAACCTTGACCTTGAGGTCTCTTATTTTATCAACCAAGACACCAGATCTTGGAATGCCACTACGGTACAAACCTACTTTAACAATACTTGTTTAAAAAAATTGTTACTATTCCCTTAAGCTAGATCTGTAACCCTGATATGAGGGTTTAAGAGCTTTCAAAGAATGACAGATTAAGCTTTAAATCTGCTTACTTGGGGCCTTAGAGATCTTCAGCCTTCCCCAAGTACGTATCTTTGGAAGCGCATTTGGAAAAACACAGTTCCTCCCCGAATCCAATTAGTTCTCTGGAACACAGCTAGGAATGCTAGTCATGCTCGTCTTACAGACCAGAACGCTTATTGGTTTTACTGTTTGTCCTACGTGTTATGTTGATGATAAATTTGTTATGCGTGTTCTTGTTCTTTGTCCTTCTGCTAGACATGTTTGGTTCAATTCTCCATTTTTCGACCCTACTCATGTTAAATCCTTTTTGATTGCTTTCATTTTGGTTTTTTGACCTTATTTCTATTGTCACCACTTGGGAAGAGAGTGAAAAGAGAGAACAAGTAGTAAATCATCCGGAGGCTTCTTCTAAGATGGATTACAGCTAATACACTTAAGTCAAGATTGAAATAAACTGTCTTTGTCTTTTACAACTCATCACGATAAGATTTGGTCAATATTTATCTGACCTATAGGTAGTAGCTTCTTTTTCATCCGTACCCATCGGCAGCTATCTGCTCCACCAACTCTTCCATTATTCCTCATATTTGCCCATAATCTCTATAAACGTCTGTAGATTCCTAGAAATGGGGATTCATGGAACTGAGTTTGAAGACAGAATTTCCTAAACATTTCAATTGGATGAAAAGTTGGTGATTCCACTTGTTAGACCTAAAGCTTTATCGAGTGAGTTTTTAAACATCATTAGTGTAATAGTAATAAATAATTAAACTGGAAACTACAAAATGAGGACAAAATAATCCTAGAGAGCATAAGGCTTAGTCCTATGGGCTAGATATCTAGCTGCTAGATTGGCCATCCACGTCAGCCTGGACAACCTCCCAAGTCTCATGGTATTGCTAATCTAGCAGCGAAACGCTGAATAGAACAGCGCTAAACGCTGAATGGTTCGGAATTACATAATTTTATTTTTTTAAAAACTAATCATTATCTCTCTCTCCACCTTTTTCCTCTCTCTCTTTCTCCAACTTTTTCCTCTCTCTCCCTCTTTTTTCCCTCTCTCTCTCCCTCTTTTTTTTCTCTCTCCATCACATTCTCTCTCAAAAATTAGTAAAAAATATAGCGCGCCGAATGGTTCGGCGTTTATGTCACTTTTTGAGCGCCGAACGGTTCAGCGTTTCAATCTCCCCGATAGTTAGACTGCGAGTAGGGCTGTCAATGGATATTCGATATCCGGTAGCCGTTTCCGGATATCCGGATTCCGTTAGGTTAATATCCGACATAACGGTTATCCGATATCCGATAACCTTAACGTAACGGATATCCGTTTATTAACATAACGGTACCGGTTAAGGGAGTTTCCGTTAGGTTAATATCCGATACCGTTAGTGTATAACTATATCATAAAATTTTCGGAAATTTTCGATACCTAATACCCTTTAGGTTTACTCTTTAGCCATTTGATTACGTCTCTCCTAAGTAAATATCGGAAATTATCGAATATTAATGGAATTTATCGGAAATTATTGAATATTATCGGAAATTGTTGGAAGTTTTTTGTATCATGAGTAGATAACGGAAATTATCGGAATAATATCCGATATCCGATAGCTTATCCTTAACCTTATCGATATGGAATTTTTGAATTCCGACGGATATTATCGGATACCGGATATCCGATAACCCTTAACCTTAACCTTATCGGTATTGCCAATATCCGATGGATTTTTATCCATTGACAGCCCTAACTGCGAGCACTTGCTTGGTGAGAGAACTATCAACTATCACTGTTAATTTTTTTCCAAAACTTTTTTCTTGATTTGCAACACTTTTTGGCCAATCTAGCACTCCAATCTAGCCCATAGGGTTAGCCTAATAGAGTGACAGGCGTGCAGCTAAGTTTATCGATCAGTCCAAACGTTTAATTGTCTTAATTAAAGTTTCGGTTCTTGTCAGGAGCAGGAAGATGAAATGTAATATCCATCACCACACACGTGTAATAACCAATAATACACCTTCCCATCCATGCATCGCGACACGAGTTTTTCATGCATTTCGGTTCCGGTATACTGAAAAGGAAATCAATTCATTGTTCACTAATTATGGTTTTCACTTTTCCTTGTCGTTTGAAACTACAAAAAGCTTTCCGCTACTCCAATCATCGTTATCCTTAGAAACTTAATTTCGATTAGCTTTTTAGTTGCTACTTATTGTTTGAGAAAGAGATCATATATGGCGACCGGTAATACTGGTAGAGGGCTGATTAGTACGCTCTTGGCAGTGATCTTTGTGATGTACTTGATTGTGCTTGGTCTTGCTAGCTGGTCCCTGGACAAATACATCAACGG
Source organism: Papaver armeniacum (assembly GCA_023531295.1). NCBI lineage: Eukaryota > Viridiplantae > Streptophyta > Magnoliopsida > Ranunculales > Papaveraceae > Papaver > Papaver armeniacum. The sequence continues at coordinate 440,944 of JAJJWW010001518.1, read as the reverse complement.
CGAGCAACATCATCCTCGTACGTATATACACTACTAGGCCGCTGCAATTGTGTTTTCTAGTAATTGTTTCTAGCAGCTTTTTGTCACATCACTTTAACATACCTTACTTACAATTACACACACACATATATCCTATAAAGAGACGAACGCTTATGCTCCATGATTCAGGAACTAGATAATTAGGAACGTAACACTCAAATTTTATGTATCAAAGAAAACAAACGATAGATGACTAGAAACTGAATCGAACAATATGTCATTTTTTTAATCATGGAAGGGAAGAGTATATTGATAAAAAGAATGAATAAAATGTTTAACTGATTGAATATCCAAAGTGTTACAGTATATGATGAGTGTTGGAACATGTAATTTGTAATGTTCAGAATGTTCTACACAAATATGGAAAAATCTAGAAGACAGGTCTCTAGAATATACTAGAGTTAGCCAAAGTCGGTCAAAACTTGGGTAAGTCAGTTAAACATGTCCTGGATTATTCTAGAGAACAAGAATATGAGGTCAGTAAAATACCTTAATGTAAAAGAAAGAAATGTTAGTGGCTAGAGTCTTCTACACAAGAGGGGGTGTTGGAACATGTAATTTGTAATGTCTAGAATGTTCTACACAAGTATGGAAAAATGTAGAAAACAAGTCTTTAGAATATACTACCTCCGTTTCAAAACAATAGACATAGACATACACCTGCCTATTGTTTTGAAACGGAGGGAGTACTAGAGTTAGCCAAAGTCGGTCAAAACTTGGCTAAATCAGTTAAACATGTCCTGGATTATTCTTTTTTTTTTCTTTTGGTACAATGTCCTGGATTATTCTAGAGAACAAGAATATGAGGTCAGTAAAATACCTTAATGTAAAAGAAAGAAATGTTAGTGGCTAGAGTCTTCTAGAAACACCATACGACTAGATATCTACTTTTTTTTTTTATTTTTTATTGATGAATTTTCAAAGTTGTTGTTGTAGTAATAAGATTCGAACTCTAAGACTCGTGAAGATTAAATTTAAGGATTTAATGAAAATAATAAAAACGAGAGTTACTGGGACTAGGATTCCACCGAGTTCATATCATAGGGCTCAATTATTTATTCTCAACAATTATCGCTCAATAAATAAAATAATATCGACTCTTATTTTGCCAAAGTAGATTCTCAAAATATTAGTTATAAATCGTAAGTATGGGACATCAAACATCTAAGCAAGCATGACCCATCAAATAAAATAATAACTAATTAATTCAAATCATAATTCTATTTTAATTAGTGCAAAAGTCATATAGAAAATAAAATAAATTCACCCATGTATGAAATTCATATTCCTCCGTCGACCCGATTGTCGGGTTTAGCTTCTCATGATGAAAACACACTCAAAAATATAATTCATAGCTCAAATGGTGTTTTTATTGTAGAAAACTAATAATACAATGAATCTGCAACGCTGTACTGGCGTTACAGAAGTCACCGTTACAAGAGATGTTGCAAATTCAAAATAAGCGTGCCAAACTGACTGTTACGAGTACTGTTTATAAACGACAGTTCTCTGCGACAGTCGGTGGATGTTATATATTCTTCTTCTTCTCTGCAGCAGCAGAGAAATCTGCTCTGCAACCCTCTGTTCTTCACCCATATCACTCGATATGCTTTTAAAACATCCCAACACTCTATTTATACCCAACAGGTCCTACAACCATCAACAGTAACTCCAAAATCTTCCGCAATCACTCTCTGCATTTTTCCGAGATATTATTCCGTTATATTTTTCTTCTCTCCATTCTCACGCCTCTGCTCGTGGTTTTCACACTCCAAACTTGTTACCAACACGTACCAGACAGATTCAAACATTCTTTCACCTCATGCAACTCCCAAAAACAGCTCAACCATCTCGTGGAGAAATAACAGATAACCCGAGATATCTGTTTCCACTACGCGTCTTCTTTCTTGCTCGAAAATCTTTCCAAACTCTTCTAATCAACGCAGAATATACTCCCACGATAAATCTCCTCCATATCAGCATGTATCTTCTAAGATAACACAAACAGAGTCTTCGTATATCTTCAAACTCTGTTTTGTAAAATCCACGTACACAGCCCATTGTTTCCCATATTAACGCACCCACCAATCCTGTTTAAGTGTAACAGGATATTTCCAAACAAATCTCGGAGAATCTTCACGACAAAATCTCTCAAATCACTGGCTGAATATCGAGTATCTATCGAGCATTTAACACTTTCCGTGTTTATGAAATCATGAGAAAATCCTTCCTTTTTTCGAACCAGAGGCAATTACCAGTCCTGTTTGACTTTGAAAACTAATTTCTAACCAAAACAAACGAGAGAATCTCAACGGAATCTAACCGAAATCAGTCTAGAGTATATCGCAGATGAAGAACTATTTTCCCGCCAAATTCTGTTCTTTGTGTTTTCATCAATCGGTGATTATCCATCCATATTTAACTGAATCAGAGCATATGACCATCTCTGTTTAGGCTCTAGGAACAAACCCATTTAGTTTCAGCCCTTTAGTCTCCATAAAACACGCCCAATTTCCAAACCCTAATTCTGTTTCCATTAAAACCAATTTCCCGCCAATTTGCAGAATTTGAATTTGGGAAGAAGATGTCCTCCCCCTAATCCTTTACGGGCGTCCCTTTAGCACTTGCCTTATGGAGTGTAAATAGTAAGGAAGGTGCCCCTTATCCGTTGAGGTGTCCCTTAGTATTTGAGGTATCCCTTAACCAACATAGAGAGTCCAATTAACACGTGTCCTCCGAGTGCAAATAACATTTTTTCGAGCCAATTCTCCAAGAGCTTATTCTTCCAAAAACAACTAAAACAAGTTTATTAGAGAAATAATGAGTCCTGGATATTGTAATTATGGGTGAAAAAGCATCGCGCTTTCGTGCTTATCAATTATCTAAGGAAAGATGATAAACTCCCGTGGGCTTATCTCCATGGATCGGCCCAGTCTAGAATATCTAGACTATTCTCGTTTTCTTAGTTACAAATAATAAACTACACAAAGCTTAGTTGGTCGGTCATAGACTCTAGAGTGTTCTATGTCTCTAGGTCATTCGGTCATGGTATAGAAGGTTATGTTCTAGACTAGTCTCAATTTATTTCTGCAAATGTTGTCTAGAAAGTTTCATTTCTAGAGTTTTTTGTTGGTCGGTGTACAAAGCCTATAAATAGGCAACGATGGTTCACTTGCAAACCATCCAAAACTCAAGTGAGTGAAGTAATCAGTAGAGTGAGAGCTAGAGTTAGAGTGAGAGCCAAAGAGCCTTTGTAAAAATATAGTGAGCCAAAGTGCTACACTAAAAACTCCTTTGTAACATTTCACATTTCAATTAATCAAAGCCTCACTTTCAATTAATCAATCTCTTTTCCTAAAATCATTTTCATAAACCCATCACATTTCCGCATTGTGCCAACAAATTTGGTATCAGAATTTTGAAACATTTCAATTTCTAACATGGTATCAAATGGCGCAATGCGGAAATGTGATCGGTTTATGAAAATGATTTTCGGAAAAGAGGTTAGTTAATTGAAAGTGAGGCTTTGATTAATTGAAATGTGAAATGTTACAAGGGAGTTTTTAATGTAGCACTTTGGCTCACTATATTTTTACAAGGACTCTTTGGCTCTCACTCTACTGATTACTTCACTCACTTGAGTTTTGGATGGTTTGTAAGTGAACCGTCGTTGCCTATTTATAGGCTTTGTACACCGACGAACATAAAACTTTAGAAATGAAACTTTCTAGGAAACATTTTCCGACTATACTAAGACTAGTCTAGAACATAACCTTCTAGACCATGACTGAATGACCTAAAGACATAGAAAAACTCTAGAGTCTATGACCGACCAACTAAACTTTGTGTAGTCTATTATTTGTAACTAAGAAAACGAGAACAGTCTAGATATCTCTAGACTGGGCCGATCCATGGAGATAAGTCCACGGGTGTTTATCATCTTCCCTTAGATAATCTAGATAGTTTTATATTTAATCATCACAAATTATCAAATATTTTTAATAATGAGTACGTGGAATGCATCACTACGTTGTTGTGTCTAAAGATTTTGCATTCCAGTAGATATGGTTTCGAGTAGATATTAGCATTAATAATAACTGTAAATACACGTGTGAGATACAATCTAAGGTTCTCGTAGAATTCCATCACTTAAAGAAAGGTCAAAAACTGCTTCTTCAAACCTTTGGTGAAAAGGTGGAGATTTTTTTATGGGCACCATACATGGATTTAAATTTCTAATCTCTGGCTGCCGACTCTCCCTGTTACAGATTTAGGTGGTAACCCGGCGACAAGTTTTATGCTGGTGTTTGCTCTCTTAGCTAGTGTATTAGGTATATCCTCCGTCATAACTGGTCTGCTCCACCATCGAATTTGGCGCAGTGAGACTCTGGGCAGTGCTTCTTCACTTGCTATCATATCCTTGGCCATTACTGCTCTCACCTTTGGGTATGTATGCATACAAAAACCGCTTCTCTCACTCTCTTTCTTACGAAGTTTGGCATTAATCAAAAGCTTTGTATATGTACTGATTTTTCTCTTGTTTCTTGGTGATCTTGTCAATTTTCCAGTCTTGCATGCAAGGAGATTGCTTTAGGAGGTCATAGAGGAAGGCGTTTGGTAATTTATAGTTTTAGTTTACTTTCATGGCTTAATATGAATCTTAATATAAAAGCATCCTTTATTCAATCCTATTGTTGGGTAGCTAGCTTGGTAGCATGGAATCAGTGTGATGATGGGATTTCTGAGCAGTCATTCTACAATTTCTAAGTTTCTGAGCAGTGTTCTACTTCTCGTGTAGATCATATTACGGCAACCATGCACATGCAGTCATTCTACCATTTCTAAAGACGCCATGTCCCGATATTATTTAGATGGATCACTTTCCCAGGGACAGAAGGAGTATTTATTTAGAGTAGGGAGTATTTATTTACATTATATCCCATGGGGGAGTGGCTGTTAGGATGATCTCCTGAATTTTCTGCCCTATGTGATCGCAAGCCACCAAGCCTATATAATACAACTTTTCTTGAACCAACATCATAACTTCAGCCAGCTGACAAAATTTGATGGACACCTCCTATTCAAATGCATATTTACCGCCTATATAGTATAAATTTTCTTGAACCAACGTCATAACTTCTGCCAGGTGACAAAAGTTGATATGTAGAACATCTCCTATTCACATGCATATTTACCGCCTTATCTCATCATCAACAGAGTAATACATAAAGTAGGGCCTTTTTCAATTCCTTATTTTTGCCTTTTTCTTTTTTATATCTTGGATAATTCTTATTTCTTGCGTCTATAGTAAGGCCATGTATGGCGATAAGCTCTTTCCGTATGAGTTAAATCCGTGATGGTTCATGTAGTCGCACCATTTCCAACTCAATACTCTTTAAACAAGCATGTTTTTGCCGTAGTAGACCGAGTAAGCTAATTTTAGCCAACACTTAGTATTGGAGAAATTGGCACCTCAAGCGCAGCGAAACACGGGGTTACAGAGGGTAATTGGTGATTTGAACCAAACATGAGAAAGATCATAAATAGATAGAAGATAAACAAGCACACAACCATATAATATAACACAAGATATAAGTGGTTCACCTTTACAGGCTACACCCACAATCATTACCAGAAAAACTTCCATTATAATCAAAGATCATTATGTGCTCTTTATGCAATTCAAGATAAGACCCAAAGAGTTAACAAGACATATCCAAAAATATTATTGGAGAAATCATAGAAACCAAATCTCTAAACCATTTTCAAACCAGCCTCGTATCTTCTCTTCCACACACCTTCTTCACATCTGTTAGTAACATAGGAAAAATATGGAACACTAGAAACTTGGTTTAGGGCGAAAGCCGTAAACCCTAAAATACCAAAATCCTCTCTTTACAAGTTTCTCTTACACAGATATTGACCGTCACAGTAGCACCTGGTCCTCTTTATCAAAGAGACCAAAATCCCGAGCACAAGGATTCCACTCTTTTAGGTTGGATGTCTATAAACCAACAATTCTAGTCCTATATATACACAACAAAAACTTGGCCTCCAAGTATCAATATCTTATTTGGAAACTAAACTATTTCCGAAAAAATTTCTATTCAAATTTGGAAATCCACCCCAGTATGGAAACCGAATATAGGAAACTCTCGGTTTTCCCAACACTTAACTGATAAGGAATCATTAGAGATTCAGAAGGATAAAAAAGAAATAAATTTTAATGCTGTTTATTTTTATTCCAACATGGAACGGTAGATATATCTAGTTTGTAGTATGTAAGCGCATTTGATTAACTAACTAATCTATTAACCTTTTTTTATTCAAAAGTGAGATTTTATTTAGATGAGGAACACGTGGGGTGTGTCCCTCGTATCTTCATCAAGTTGGATACAAATAAAACTTGGTTTTGTGTCCTATCACAACTCAGACATCTTAAACTTTCTAGAGTGTTTTACTAACAAGTGTGCTACACTGTTGCGCTTTCTTATTACATTCCTCATTTTCCATGTTTTAATACTACTAAGATAAAACTTAATGTCTTTTATATTGGCAGTTCCTCCCATCCGATACTTGTGTCGGTACCATTGATTGCAGTAGCTACATTTGATGAATCTGTCTCTAAAAAGGTGCAGTCTAGATGTAGATTCAAAACACAGCGTACCTGCCTCCATAGCTGCTATACATTTCTTCCCTTCAGCGCGTATAAATTCATTTTTGAAAATGCATTTCAATAAGCCCCTGTAGAATCTCTTATGATCAGTCATATACTACAATTCTTATGTAATAATGTAAAAGAAGTATTGAAATTGATGGTCAAGAATCGGTCCTCTGGAGTAGACTATCTGCTATCTTTAGGTAAAGGGTTAGAATTTCTAGCCAAGATAGACCTAGAGTTATCTTATAAAACAGAATGACCTATGTTTTGAGCTCTTCCATTGTAGGAGATAAGGTTTGGTTTATTTTAGTTTAGTTTAGTTTAGTTTTTTCTGAAGACAACCTAGCATCTCTCCTTCCATATTTCCCAAATAGCATCAGACGCTTAAATAATTCATTATCATTTATTGGGTTGTTAGTACTAAACCAACTCACAATCCAAGCTTGCACATCATCAATGTGGGTCATAAAGTTAATACCACCAGGGGCTGTAGTAAGAATCGCCCTGGTAAAAGTACAGTTCATGAGGATGTGATAGGTAGTTTCCCATTCTTATTTACAGAATTGACAAACTGATACTCCCCACTAATATTCTTCATAAATTTTTCATTGGTAGGAATATTATCATTAAGGTACTTCCATAAGAAAAGTTTGATCCTTGCAGCAGTTTTGAGCTTCCATAATTCCTTTCGTATTCTGTTTTCTACACCATGTTGATGTTGGTATCCGTGTTTCAGTTCCACCAACTTGTTGTATGCATATTTAACAATGAACATGCTATTGTTGGTGAGAGTCCAAACTAAATTATCTTCAACATTTTGAGGAATTCTGATCCGAAGAATCTTATCAGCAATATGTTTTTCAAAGAGTCCTTGGATGTTATCTACCTTCCAAGTTTTTTTTTTTTTTTTGCTGTCCAAAAGTTTATTAAAGCAAAAAAAAATGTAATTACAAGAATTATAAGGAGGGCTCAAGGCCCCCCACCCCCATAAACCAAAGGAGTTAAAAGAAAAACTGCAAAAATAATTCAAAAAGATCTAAAAAAACTAACACAAAATAAATAACATCGTGAGAAAACTCAAGGAAATTATTAACGTCTATATCCTACTCCTCTCAAGCATCCCTTATTTCCAATTATAAAGTTTCTCCTCTTAGACTGTAAACCCGAAAGAATTTCTGCCAAAAGCTTCGAGTCTCCATAATCTTCATACTCTTCATAAATGTCATCGTACTCGTCTTCATCTGAAGCTTAATTACCAGGAACAAGTTTAGTAGGAGATTGAACTTTTTTCTTATTTGAAACTCTATCCATTATCTCCATTTTTTCTTTAAAATAATATTTTCTATAGGCTGGATTTCTAATGAAATTAGTACGAACATCATCATTCTTAATATTGTTTGCTTATCTAGCTCCTCCTTGGTGAGAAGATTTTCATTCTTGTCCGAATCACGATGCTTCCTTAGGGCCTCCATTTTTTGCACGAAAAGCTATTTTTTTCCCTTCATCTACTGTGTCCAACTCATCTAAAAAATTTATCTCCTTATCATTAACTGTTCGCACTAACGAAAATATTATCAAAAAGTGTACCCCGTTCCTTAGAGTTTTTGACCTCAGCTTCCATAATAGATGCATCAGCACCATCATCCTCTAAATTCACATTTTCGGTTTCCAGAATTTCCACCTCCTCATCTCTAATACCAAGTTCTGCACCTAGAACTTCATATTTATTTTTCACACACATATTCCGAAGAACTGAGCAATTCATCCACCAAAGACGTCAAAATAGGCTTAAAAGTAAATTTAGTGGGCGAGTTTTTACCCTTTACTGGCGTCCAAACTGTTGAAGATGTATAACTTTCCTTGTTTTGTTTGGACACGGAACTACCATTCCCTGTCAAACCCGGAGACTCTACAATACCCAAATCTGAATTAGTCTCTAGAATATCCTTCCAAGTCTTTGTATTTGAATCAATAGGTTAGAAACCAAATTATATTCTTGAATATTGATAATAGTTTCTGCAACTGGTAGAATTGTGTCTTCAACTCCTAGAACCCATTTATCACTCCATATTGTTTAATCTTGCCATCACCAACATGGCAAAACTGAATCTCATAGTGAATTCCATACTTGTACATATTTTTCCTTGCCCAAGTAGCATTTTTATTTTCAGGTGCATTAACAAGAGAAGTATTTTACGTCTAAAGCTTTTACCTGCATTTGACCAAAATTTTTGCATAATATCCATGCAGATCTTTCCAACAAAGCTTGGTTAAAACATTTCATATCTCTAAATACCATTCCTCCATTTTCCTTATCAGTGCACAATCTTCCCATGCAAAAGTTATTATACCCTTCACATTTTCCTTGTTCCACCATAATAATCTTTGAACTCTTTCTAGCTCTTCAATGGTACTATCAAGCAATCGAAAAGTACCCATTTGATGTACTGGCAATGTATTTAGAACATGTTTCACTAGTGTTGTTCTACCAGAACGATTGACTAGCTTCCCATTCCATCTTGAAAATCTGTTCTTCATATTCTTAACAATTCTAGAAAAAGAACTCGTTTTCTTTATATTTAAGAACATAGGGATGCTAAGGTAAACTTCTTCGATACTCATACACTGGACTTTTAATCTACAAATTCTTGGATGTAGATTCATAAAGTAATAGACGATTGATTTTTGAAAGTTTATTTGTTGCCCTGAGCTTTCACTGAATTCCTGGATCACTTATAGAAGATTATTAACATTGTGAATAGTTTCTCTAATGAATTGAAAACAATCATCTCAAATAAAAGGTGTGAGACTTGAGGAGCGTATTTTGATATTTCAATTCCTTGTATCTTCTTTGAGTTTTCTGCATCAGTCATTGCTCTAGTAAATACCTTCATAGTTAAAAGAAAGAGGTATGGTGATAATGGATCAACCTTCCTCAGATCTCTTGTAGGTTTAAAAGAACAACATAGAGAACCATTAAGCTTAATGCTTATTTCAGAAGTACTAATATACTCTTCAACAAGGTCACACCAGAAACCCATCTTTAACATAATATTCTTTAAGAAAATCCACTTAACCTTGTCAAATGCTTTTGACATATTCAACTTCAGTGCCATACAATCCTTTATCCTTTTTTTTCTTCTTCAAACCATGGATAAGTTCTTGGGTAAGAAAGACATAATCTGATATTTGCCTACCAGATACAAATGCAGTGTAGCAAGTATTTTAATAATTAATTTATATGTTGTATTGCACAAGGAAATGTGCCTGGAGTCTGTGGAAGCTTCATTTTCCTTTTCGTACTTTTGAGAAGCTCACCAATTGAGAAAAAAATTCTGCACCATATCTACCGCATCTTTACCTACAATGTCCCATTGTGCACACTGTGTTTGAAGGAAACCATGTGGAAAACATCTGATCCTGGTTTCTTCCATGATTTCATGGAATTTAAAACATCATATATTTCTTCAGCATCATGAATCTTTGTGAGAAATATGTTATCAACTTCATTAATTTGCTTTGGTAACAAGTTAATGAGTCTGTCACTAATATTGGGGGTTAGTGGTAGTGCTTACTTGAATGAAGTGTTGATTTAGAAATAACTCCATTTTTTTTTCTACTCACACATCAGTTTTTATTGTTGTCTTTTAAAGACTCAATTTTGTTCCTTGATCTCCTATGGTTAGCCATCATATGAAAATGTTTTGTGTTGTTTTCCATTTCAATGATGTGACTCTCCCAAGAATTCTGTCTCCAAAATTGACCTTCTGTTATTCTTCAATTTGTTGTTCCAAGCTTTGATCAAGAGTATTTTTGCCATCTATAGAAGAACCTTGTAGATGCATCATTTGTTGTCATAGATCCTTAATTTTTATGTTGAATTGTTTCCAAAAGTTTTCTTGTTTCAAAGGGAAAGATATCTTCTAGTACAACTTAATTTCTTCTTTAACTTGAACGCAAAAGAACCTATTACGTCATTGGACAAAGATGAAATAATTTTGATCCTTACAAGATTTATCTCTTAATCAACATTCAAAGAACTTCCAAGATTTATTTTCCGTGGAAGTAGCAGCAAAAAGATTAAGAAGCACATGACAATGATCCCTATTTGTGGTAGATAAAGAATACGTGAGTCTGGAAAAAGGAGTGGCCAATCTGTACTGATTAGAGATTTATCTATCCTTGACTTAATTCCTCATGTGCCATGCTTTTTACTTGTCCATATAAAAAGATTTCGATGAAATACAAGATCATGTATCCCGGCATCATCAATTAGTTGTACAATCCTAGAAGATGTAGAAGATGAAGCATTGCTAGAATTTTATCTTCTATGTTTAGGGTGATATCTAAGCACTATCCAAGGTACATAAGCAATTTGGAAAAGGATTAATTAAGGATTTAGAAAAGGATTAATTATATTATATTTGGAAAATTTAAGGGCCTAACAAAATTTAAAATCTTGTTTGAATCAATCTTTGTTTCGTATAAGAATATTATGTCAGAATTGTAAAACTTATTCAAATCTTTAATATGGTTCCTAGTGTTTTTTTTCTTAAAATCATTCCAGTTCCAATTTATGATATTCATTATGATTGAAGGTAAATTGATTTCAGAAATACCAGCTAACAACGAGTGTACAAAATAATACTGCAGTTTGATATATTCAGACTTATAAGAATAATTTGATAAATGATAATGGGAATAAGTCTAAGAGTTACCTGAACTTCCACTGTTGTATCTTCAAATTGAGTATCCCTTTGGATGATTTTGGTATCTTCAAATTGCGTATCCCTTTGGATGATTTTGTAAGATGTAGAAGACTCCATTAGATTCCCATTACCAATCACAGTAGGGATGTTAAGAGTTTGGTCATGGGATGTTGATTAAGAAACAAAAATTTCTTTGTCTTTATCCTAATCTAGCAAAGTCTTCCAAAGTCTCTTCACTAAAATTTGTTGTAGGGATAAGAAAATCAACTTGAATATTGTATTCAGGTGGCGCAAATGGTGTATATTTGTCACCTTTTTCTAACTATGCTTAGGTGCTTGAGCAGAGATTATTTTTTGAATAACTGGATTCTTTCGAATTCCTTTTGGACTCCCAAAGTAACGAGGCTTTTGATTTGTTGTTTCCAGTAAACTTGTAGCAACTTTTGAATGTTGCACAACAAAACTTTTTTGACAAATCCTGTGGTTGTTTCTCATAAGAGTAACGAATCCATTTTGTAAACCCTGCAGAGTTTACTGCCAATATACCTTTTCTCAATGGAGTTTGAAGAATGATTTTTGAAAAAGCGGGGGTCTAACAACCACACCAAATATTTCGCTTAGCAATTTGTATGGACAAGCTCCAATATACTTTTAAGAGAATCAACTAGACAGTCAGACTCAATCTTAATAAAAAGTATATCAAAGAGTTAATATCTCAATTTCTCGATTCAATACTTACTCAAGCAAATAGAAATCTGCGAGTTTAATTGAATACAAGAGAAATCACTTGAACGGTACCAAAGACCAATGTTCAAGGATCAATCAATTTCAATCAACAACCAAAGGTTGGATTTCCCAATTGATCGATTCAACGCACAACCTGTGATATTTCAATAATATAACAAAATATAATGCGGAAAAGAAATAACACAGACACCAGAAGTTTTTTTAACGAGGAAACCGCAGATGCAGAAAACCTCGGGACCTAGTCCAGATTGAACACACATTGTATTAAGCCGCTACAGACACTAGCATACTACAAACTAACTTCGGTTTGGACTGTAGATGAACCCCAATAAATCTCACACTGATCCAAGGTACAGTTTCGCTCCTTACGTCTCTGATCCCAGCAGGATACTACGCACTTGATTCCTTTAGATGATCTCACCCACAACTAAGAGTTGCTACGACCCAAAATCGAAGACTTTAATAAACAAATATGTATCACACATGACCAATTGATAAATCAAGGTGAACAGGAACCAATTGATATACCGGACTTATATTCCCGAAGAACAGCCTAGAAATATCAATCACCTCACAATAATCTTAATCGACTAGCGAAACAAGATATTGTGGAATCACAAATGATGAGACGAAGATGTTTGTGACTACTTTTCTATCTTGCCTATCGGAGAAATTAATCTCAAGCTAATCCTTAAGATTATACTCAAATACGATAGAAATAACAAGATCAGATCACGCAACTATGTAAAATATAGTTGGGTCTGGCTTCACAATCCCAGTGAAGTCTTTAAGTCGTTAAACCTACAGGGTCTCGATAAAAACCTAAGGTTAAAGGAGAATCACTCTAGCTTACAACTAGTATCACACAGGAGGTGTGGGGATTAGGTTTCCCAGTTGTTAGAGTTCTCATTTATATAGTCTTCAATTCAGGGTTTGCAATCTAAGTTACCTTGGTAACAACGCATTCAATATTCACCGTTAGATGAAAACCTGATTAGATTCAAGCTAATATCTTTCAACCGTTAGATCGAACTTAGCTTGTTATAAACACATGAAATGTAACTTCATTTTGGTTTGAGTAACCGTACCTAAATGTGTACAAGTCGTTGGTTCAACGGTAGTTAATCATAGGTTAGCCATATGAGCACTTTCATATCAACCTTATTCTTCTTTACCACAACTAGTAGACTAGAAATCAAGACTTATAGTTTTGGCAACTAAACTTGACAAACAAGCTTGAGATAGCAACACTTGCGAGTTCGACCGAGCAGTGCTCTAACAATTTTCACATAGACTTTCACAGGGTCACCAGCAGCATGAATGCCTTCTCTTGGGTCTATAACACGAACTTGTCTCATTATTCTTCACATGTCTTCAATTATTTTCACTTTCATAAACTCCGGCAGCAAACCTTTCAATTGAATCTAAAATTTTAAATGCCCCAATCAAAGTGTTCGTAGATACACCCTTCATAAATAGTCATGCAAGACAACCAAGTGACCATCAATTCTCCAAGGTCTTGTTTCAAAAACTTTTTTGAGTTAGGTCCAGTTTTTGAACTTAAAGACCATCTTATTTGGATCTATCTCAATAACTTTGGCATCTTCTAGAGGAATGAAGTTCCAGGTGAACTGCGGTTTTTTTCCAACAACTTTGTCATTCATTTTTTCTTCTATGATGATTTCTTTGATGAAGCATATGTCCCACTGACCTTCTCTAACATCTTCCTCAAATTCATTATGGTGAAACAATTTCTTCAGATATATCTCCTAACTCCAGAGTTGCATTCTGGAACTTCGGAGTAAGATCACTAAAAAATTCATGAGACTCATCTGCTATGGTGATGTTTTTGATGATCTCCTCCATAGAAGAGTTGATTATTATAGAGTTTTGGATCTAAACTTTTAGTTTTATGGGTTTGAAGAAAAGGTCTATTGATGATTTGTTGGATATCCGGGGTATGATTGACACTCCGGCCTAAAAAAACTGGAGTAACCAAGGAAATTAAGCAGCTGGCTATAGACTGGTTGAAATGACGGGGGAATAGATTTTCAAATTTATAACGACCTTTCTGGTAATGGACTCGAAGTTTGATAGGTAGAATCTTAAATATGAAATTCAAAAAATCTTGTATCGGATTGCCCCCGATTTAGTGACTGGTCGGAGCTTCTATCTTGGTAATGGAAACTATGGAGAAATCTCTTGCTTGAATGAGCATTTCAGCAACCACGTCAAACATTATAACCATCATAAACACATAGGCAAACGCCTGCTAGACAAGCGCCTTATAGATAACCGACATTTTGGGTGATACACAATTTGTCAATACACGTGGAAGAAACAATAAAGTTAGTTAAACATAAGACAAATCTAAGAAGGGAAAATAACTTTCGTATAAAAAGGATGATTTTCTATAACATCAACAACTGAAACCCATGTGACAACTAAGAATTCGTTTTTGAAAGGAGGATCTAAAACTAAAACGAGTAAACCAAAAAGAGAAGACCTAATGACTTTTTTATGTGGGAGCAATCAAACATCTAAAATATTAGAAAATTTTGAACACTATTGATAAAAGAAACATGAGCAGAGCTTAAGAAAAATCAATTGATGAAAGGATTCATATGATGAAAAGAATCAAACGCTAAGAATTACAAACTGAGTTAACTCAGTTTAGTCGCCTGATTTGCAGGGACTCTCTTCCCTACCGTCCTGTTTTTATTATCAGATTATTTATTTTAGACATTACTAAAATTATATGGATAAGGGGTGCTATGAATTACTTCAAAATATCCAGTTTTTGTCTTATTCAAAACTATCCACCAATTACTTTGAATATCCCCCAATTGTGGGTTCTTTCCAATTAGAATTATTTTGCATGGTGGTCATAAGGTAAAGCAGAGCCGCAGAGCTAACAGATCCTACAACTAACACTAAAAAACGAGCATTCCACCATTACCACAAACTTATCTTATGCACACCAGGAACAACACCAGCATCACCAACTCTTGCAAAAGAACTTTAGAGCATGCTTTGCTTCAAAATCTCCAACGGAGGACCCTATGAAATGCACACTTTTCATGAATGTTTGATCATGAATCAAGTTCCCCTTCTTTATTACCCAAGAAGATTAATTAGGGTTCTTATTATGTTGAATTTTTAGTTTTTTCTGAAACTAGGGTTTGTATGTTCTTCGGTTCTTAATTTCAATGAAAATGTTTATTATGCTTAGTTGTTTGAAATTTGATTGTGTAGCAGTTGATGAAAGTTTTTTTCTTTCAGTCCTCAATCTCACAGTTTCATATATTCGGCAATGTAATTGGTTGTGGATACTAGTGACTTTTGGGATTGATTTTGGGTGTTCATAATAGATTTTTTTTTTTTTATGAGATGGTTTTTATTTTCTGGATTTGTTTTGATTTGGGGTTTTCTAGGTTAAGGTTGACCAATGGTGCTAATCCAATTTCATACGGTTTAACTTTGAGAATTTTGCAGAATACTCTGATTTAGAATTAATTTGGAATCCTTTGGGTGATCTTTGAAATTTTAGCTACATATAATAGAGAGTAGGAAAAGAAAATGTTAACTGAACACCGTAAATTTCAGGCGGCTACAAAGTTTGGAAATTTTGAAACCACAAGAACCAACCTTATAGTCTTCAATCTTTTTTCAGCAATATAAAATTATGGCCTTTCCTTTTTTTTTGCTCTTCTTAACTTAGCTTATTATGCTTATACACAATGTTTATCGTTTCATATGAATGATCACTTTGTTTTGTTTACGGTTGCCATTTTAGTTTTACTAGAAGTAGGATCAAACTAACATTAAATATGTCTCTTCATGTGCAGCAAACCCTGGAGGCATTCATAATGATAGCTACAGTGGCACAGTTGTTATACATGGGGTTGTTGCATGTTGGCATGGTGAATGCTAGATACGGCCCTAGTTATAATCACCCATTTGGGAATATGCCGGACAGAACTAATGATCCCGTGGTTGTTTAACATTTTGAATTTTGGCTTTGCATCACACATGAATATTTAGCTAGATTTATACGAGAAAATGTGTGTGTATATATATTCACATATCAAGGTAATAAGGACATTATGGTTCACCAACTCTGGGAAAATGTTTTTTTTTCCTTTTTTAAAAACATTAGTGACTAATATTATATATATATTGGAATAATTGCTGGATTTTCCTGTAAGAAAATTACAAAACAAAAAAAGTACAATGTCATAGATGGGTTTCCTATTAGGTTGCTCTTTACAGTTATGTTAGATCTTCTAGGTGGTTTTACCTTAAATTCTGTGGTCAATGCTTCAATGTCAGGAAATAATGTTTTTCGGATAATAAAATAGTTATTTCTTCTTGGTACCTGATATGCCACTACAAATCGAAACACTTTCGTTTATGGTTCTTATAGCGAAAGAAAAATAATCACAATTATTTTGAATGAGTGTTGTTGTAAAAAGGATTAACCAGCACTATATAAGAAGAGATGAAGTAATCAAGTGATCAGGACATGTGTTCCCAAAGGTCAAGATTGGTCAACCAAGTAGACAAAGCACGACTTCTAAGAAACTTAATAGTTATCAATCATGTTAAAGCATTATTTGGTCAAACCCGTGACATGAATTTGTCAAATTTAGATGGTAGTATATTATTTCTAAAAATCTAAATAAAGTCAATTTCGATACCTTAGTTTAGAGTTAGGTATTAGAGATATAGGATGAATCATATCGACTTGCATGAAGATTCAAGATGTGACCGAAAAACACACGAACACTTCCATGAAAAACTATCTTGCTTATGATTTATCCCTTATTACGGATCTATCTACGAAGAAATACTCACTCTTTGTGATAATACCTGTGACCGTAAATATAAGTTCTTGCACAACCTTAACCATTGATTTGGTAAAAGTATTGAAGGAAAGGTAACAGGAGTGATGCGTGTCGTAACCATAATAAATTAATCAATATTTTTCCACCTAATTAACAAGTAATATATTGTAGTCAAGTTTGTTCCCACGAGGAGCAAGAGTTTTTAGTTCACAAAAAGGGGGTTTTCTTGTTTTATGTTTGCAAAAAGAAAGTAACAAAATATTTAAAAGTTTAAGTTGAAATCAATAAGAGAGATTAGATCAAGGAATCCTTCTTCGTTGCAAAACAATGATTCAAGTTATGTTCTTTTCCAATTTTTATTAGTCACGGATCATCACCAACCGTAGGTTAACAACTTCGCTTAGCTAACCTCAAAATTCCTCGGTTCACTGAGTAACAGGTCCGCTTAGTTATCAGATTCTATTCAAAAGAACCACCTTGAGGTTCGCTTACAAGATGTAATTCAATGAACGCATTAAGATTTATGAATTTAGGTTTGATACTAGTAGTTACACTCGGTTTGTTCGGTCCACTTGCTAACGTTGTTTTCACACACAATTGCTCCACGGAATCCCTCCGCAAGGTCTCGTGTTTTCTACTTGTGTAAATAGTCAAGAAATGATTACTTATCCCCTAACTTTTACTAGCTTTAGATCAATTAACAAAACAATTTAGTTGCGCACCTAAACGACCTATCAATCAAGCATAAACATTCTTATTAGAAAAAACAAACGATAATCATGTGAAGACTTCAAAGTAGATTTAAAACAAAACTCAAAACATGTCAAGAACTAGGAATTCATCCCTAATCAATAATAAAATTAGCTACTCATGGTTTGGAGTTCATAAAAAAAATTAAAAGAAAACAAAACAAAACAAAACCAAAGTGTAGTGTGTGTAAAGGTGTAGAAGTGTAGAGGTAAAAGTAGAGAACTTTTCAATTTATATGCTTCAATTTGCTTACAATCTTGTTAGGAATAGACTCCATTTCCTATAGTGATTCAATTTCCAAGTCCAAGTCTTTCCAAATTCAAGCCTAATTCTTCATCCAATTCCAAGTCTATGTCTTCATTCCCATGAGAAAAGCTCACACAAAATTTTGTTATTTTGGTTCGGCAAAATAGTCCTTAATATCACCAGAATCCGGACGGAAAGTCACCACCTGGATATTCTTCTCCGTTGACGGAATATTCCATTAGAGTTAACGGTTAATATTGTCAAACCGTTTGTCAAGGGTTAAGGAAGAGAGTCTCAATCAGCTGAGTCAGCTGTCTTGATCAGGATTGACTCGGCTGACTGGATCTTTTTCACTGAGTTAGGTTTTACGATTCATGTGAAACTCTGAGTTGACTCGCCATAGCAGAAAACTGGTCGAGTTTCCTATGTTTTCAGGTTGTTTTCCCAACCAAATTCTGGCCTCACTTATCTTCAATTCCTGCACAACCTTGTTTATGGGTAAAAACTGTTTCTGCTGGTTTTGGTAAATTTGGGTGTGTGGATGAGAAACAAATCTACACCTAAACAAATGCACTGCACGGGAGTACTTTACATTCGAGAGATCAATCTGTACAATCCTGGCCTAAACCAAGAAATGGCCGTTCCAGTCTTGCTTCGGTCACAAAGTGAAGGAGAAGGGTTGGTCATAGGGAGGGAAGCGAAGAAGGTGTTGAGACCAGAATGGTTAATTCTGAAGGTGTGGCTATTTTATGACTTGTATCAGAATTTGGAACTGGCTTGCGGAATGTAAGCTTTCAGTTCTTTGGTATTTTTCTGGATACTGTGTTGTTGTTCTCACCCAACTTGTTTTCTGGTCGAAAATAGGTAAAACCTATTTATACAAGTCATATTGAACGCACCCTGATCTCGTAGAAAGTGGGAGTGATTGAGTGATGGAGAAGTGGGGTCATGTGTAACTGTCAGAAACCACGTTCCCACTATGGAGGAAACTGGTTAGTTTACACCCACAACTTCTTGCCGCCACTAACTGCCCTACTTTCTGACACTTTCTTATAATGGGCGTGTTGCACGCCGCACGCTGTAAACCTCCAAACCAATACCCTGATGAGTATCCCCCAGTTTGTTACATGTTTGATGTCTCGAGTGTTTTCATGGAAAACATGTAGCAGTTTGCTATGTGTGGCAAGTCAAAGTCAGGAGACTTGCCACAGGAGAATAGCATGTGATGCTATTTGGCTTGTCTTAGTTGGTCGCCCAAAACTTTCCATAGGCCTGTCAATTCTATGGCGAATTTGGACGGCTAAGATCGTAACTCATGAGAAATGATGGCCATTGATTATGGCCACATTCTGTTGGCGCATGATGGTAGCACAGTGGCGTCATAGGCACATGCCAATGGTGTAGTGGCATATAGTGGCATGCCAGTGGCATATTGGTGCCTGGCGTAGCCGTGGCAGCTATTTTGGCATATTGGTGTTAGACCCAAATATGGCTCCGGCAACATTGTCCTTGTTGCTATATCAAACTTAAGGCCTTAGGAGAATTACTTGACTTAGTTGGCGTGGCAACTTTAGCTAAATTAGGGTTTGGCATATCGAAACCCTAATTAGCGTGTGTGGCATGGCCGCAGCATGGTGGCGCCTTATGCAATCGGTGCCATGGCCACATTAGAGGAATTATGGCTGGCCATAATATGGTAACAACCACATGCGCAAGGATGGACACGGGTGATTATAAAATGGCGTCGTTTTTAAGGTTTGGCGGGTCCCACATGGCTCGTGGCATGTTGTAGGGCCAAAGTAGCATAATTGGGCCACGACTGGAATTTAGGGTTTCGACTAATGCCACTAAGGCAGAGCCGTGTCTAGAATACCCTAATTGGAATATGTTATGGCGTTTGGCCACGAACAAGAAGTGGGTTAGCACATTGGCGCGCTATTTATGGTACGTTGCCACGTTCGGCATGCTTATGTGGTAAAGTGGCGCGTTTGGCATGCCAATTAGCGTATTGGCGAGGCATGGCATGTTCGGCATGTTACTAGTATGCCGGAGCGGAATAGCACATTTGGCATGTTTGGCATGCCAATTAGCGTATTGGCGCGACTTTGGAAAGCCAATTTGGCATTGTGACCATCTGGCGCAATTTTGCCTCTTTTAATACTGTGGCGGGTTTAGAGTGACCTGATTGGTCGATTAAAAAGAGAGGAAAGCCGAACGTGGGCGTGGCCACACTTCTGGTGTGCGTGTGGCGGATTTAAAGTGACCTGATTGGTCGATGGGAAATAGGGGCTGGTTGAGCAACATGGGGTGTGGCCAATTGCAAGTGGCACCGGCTGGCCTATGGCATGGCCACACCTCCCTTTGTTGCTTCTCCTATTCCGCGGCTCTTTTTATTCCTTGTTTTCTAATTTTGGGTAGGATTTTGCACCTATTAATCCATGGCGGATTAATTGCCTAGTTTGCATAGGCTTAATTTCGACATGCGAGGTCTAATATACTGTGCAGGGAGCAAAACCCTAATTTTTGCAAATTAGTTAGGATAATATCTGAATCTTGTGAATTATCAAAAAATTGATTGAATTCTATGTGTTAACACAGAGTTCTTTTTAAGTTTATTTGCCAGAGAGCAGTATGCTTTCCTATTGAATACTTTTATGCAAGGAACTTAACCTTGATACTTGGAAATTCGTGCTACTCTGCTGCGAGCGAACACAAATTGTCATGCCACATCAATATTAAGGGTTCAGCCGGGGAACACAGCACAGAAAGCATTAAAGGAAATTTATATTAACTGAATAATACAGGCAAGGTTCCAAAATTTACAGAATATCTGGGATTGTTGCTACATGAACCATTGTGGATAAATTTCATGTGAATATATTGAGTTGCTCAATAAATGTGCCAGCGAAGAGGTTGAACACTCGTCACTTTACATGGGCATGTATCTTTGCAGAGTGACGGCATATTAAATGCAAGGTTTTACAATTTTAACCCTGAACTAAAAACCACCATCAACATTAAGTCCCCTACTTAGCACGTAACAGTGGCATTGTTGCGGGGTAAGCATGAGATGGTGACATACAAGGATAAAAAATCGAAAGGCATGACATGAAGAGATTGCCGAGAAAAATTCGACTGACCTTGGCAAGAGGCATGAGTAGTCTATGATCTTTGCATTGGCGGTCTGGCCACAAGGTGCTGGCGCTTGGCGTACCTCTGGCTTTGCTATAGCGTACTTCTGGCTCGCTTGCTGAGATTGGTGCCATGGAACATGGACACCGCGGGCCCCAAAAGGAAGCCTTATTCTACCCGACTTCCAAAAATGCTATGCACATAAAAGACATTGCCCGCCTTTATTCCTTATTCCATTGGCCTTTCTTCTGTAGTGGCGAGCTTCTTTCCATCAGCAGCCCAGGTGAGTGAATCATCCCAGATAGATATGTATCTAATCAGCTGATATCCCATATCTGTAGCCTTCATGTACGGTAGGTAAAGAGTTTTTTTTTCTTTTCAGGTTTCATCAGTTTGTGTGATATAAAAGAGAACTTCGAGCTTTTCTTTTCATATCGATCACCACAGGATCGTGTTCATCTCTTTTTAGGTATTGTTCCATATCTTCTTGCAGTTTTCTTTTTGTCTCCTTTCATTACGTAGGTTATTGATGTAGACATAATACTTTCATGTAGTATATGATGGGAACTCCTAATGGTTATTCTTCCAATTCTTCGGAGAAAAGTTTTGAAGTTGACAAACCCAGGGTTTCTGCATCTGAGGAGGTATTAGACAAAATCGATCCTTTGTTCCGTGAGGCTGGTCGGATTATACAAGGTATGCCTCTCACTCATCTATGCCTTGTTCGGATGCGTGCTCAAGCTTTCATGGCTTCGATTGACATGGAGGAGAAGTGGACACATGATGAAGCGTTCCATCGCGTCAAGTCTCAGTGTGGTGAAGCATCTCAGTAACCCAGTGTCAGGGCTGAAAGATTTGCTGCTCGACTGAAACTGCGAAGGGTCGAGCCTAAGAAACCTTCAGGCAAGATCAAGTTTAATTACCCTGTTCATGACGGTATCGTAATCCTCGACTATGATGTTGATGAACCAGAGCATCCTCAAGAGGCTGTTGGAGCAGTTTCTGAGAAGGATGTCGGTGCGGCCCACGCGAAAGAGACTGAAATGGCTTCTGGAGAGGATGCCGAGACTACTATTGGAGAAGATGCTGGCAGCCGTTGAAGAGGGCTTTGGAGAGGATGTTGGAGCAGGCGTTGACATTGATAACTAGTTTTTTATTCTGTTATTTCCTTCCGTAGAAAAACAATCTTTTCGTAGCTTGTAGATGCTTTTGATACTTCAAGTTTTTTTTTTGTTCATGTGACTAGAGCCATGCTTCTCCGAGTAATATTCTTTCATTTATGCTGCTTTGATAATTTCATATTTTTAATTGGATGAATGAATAAAATCTTCCGAAAGAATCCCAAAACCTCTTTTGCGAAAAACGAGTTCTTTCATTCTTCTAGAGCGATTCAGCGGACGGGAAGCCAAATCACATAAATAGCGCAGCAATAATGCTAGTAGGCGTGTCACATTCTCTAGCTACTTCCATATAAACACCTCGCATGTCGCTGGCAACAGTAACTCAAAACAGGGGAAAACAGTAGCAATAGTTAAGGATTTAACCAACCTCTTATTGGATTTTCCCTTGCAAATTACACAGGACGTGACATGCCGCCTGGGTATGTAGAAGCATGAGCTGCCACAAGCTGGTAAACACGTCATGAGAAGTAGATAAACCTCGTCAGGAGAAAGTTGAAGCCAGACGTTCTTGAAGGAAGGTGTCCGTGCCGTCACTTGATGATCTTCTTCCTTGCATATTCCCCTCTTCAGTATTTTTTTTTTGAACAAGATATTTTTTGTGGGGTTTGATTTTTTCTGGTTTTTAATTGATGGGTAATGACTTTGTGGGAGTTTGGATTTGCTGGGTACTTTTCCTTTGAGATGATTCAGGAAAACTTATTTTGAAATAAAGATGCTTTTAATTAAAATCGAAACCCTAATTATGAATGCAAGCAGTGCAATCATTTTGGAAGAATTACAAATATTGCAGGAAAAGGGAATTTGCTGAAGGAAATACTAAGAAGAATTGTGAGGTAAGAGGCGGCGTAACACTTTCAGTCTTACAAGGGTTTGATCCACTGAGCGTGTATTACTACACCTTCCAACTTGTCGGCGTTGATGAGCTTGCAGTAACCTCCCAAAATAAGTTATGCTACTAAGTATGGTTCGTCTGTGGAGTTGGACGAAGGAGGTTGAGCGACAACTTTTACTATCATATCTCCAACTTGGAATGGGTTTTGATGTTGCGCGGCTACTTGATTCTTGGGTTTATTATTCTCGACTAAGACAGCCTCCAAATTTTTGATGAAACACTTAAAAGGCCCAGCATCCCATTCACATCTCTTAGTGACGCTCGGGTTGATAACTGGACCGAGTCCCCATGCCTGGCCGAGAGGAGAAGTGACTGGGTGCAGAAAGGGTTTTTCAATGAGACTTACTTGTGTTCGGAATCTACGGATGAATGTCGACGGGCTCTCTCAAGGTAATTGAGTTACATTGGTAAGTTGTTGATACGGCAACATGTAATCTTCAGGGTTGGATGGCTTGTTGGAAATTCTTTCGGGTATTGACACCAGCAGAGGGGATACTCCTAATTTGTCTTTATTGCCATGTACCCACGAGCGCCCCAGAATCATGTCATAATTTGGGTATTCTTTGACAATGTGGAATTTGCCATGTGTTAGAGCATCTCCCACCTTAATTTCGAGGTTAATGTAGCCATACGCGTCTATTGCTTCTCCTTCCAGGTTTTTGACCACAATTGGGGAATGAGTAGCTTTCTGCTTTGAAATTCCTACATCTCTCAGAGTCTTGACGGTAACAATGTTGAAGTCAGAGGCCGCGTCAATCAGTGTGCCATCGAAATCAGCATTCTTCAGGTAAGCCGTGGTCAGCAGTCCCGAGTTGCACTTTCCAACAACACTTCCTGAGAGAGGTTGGGATTTCGGAGTGGATTCTTTAACAACAAAGAGTCGCTTGCCCGACACAACACGATTGAGGGCTGTAAATATGTCTTGACGCTGCGCCTTGGAGAAATATAGGATTTCGCACACACGCTGCATCATGGACTGTACGGTTTTGTGAACTGAAAAGGCGAGGGTACCCAAATATACCTCAAGCTAAAAATTTTCCTACCTAAAAGTCCTTTCTCCGAAATTGATTGTCTATGGACTGAGTCGAGACAATACAACTAATCGGTTCACACTTCGTGTGATCGTCTATGGATACGAGATCGAGACAATACAACAATAAAGTATGTTTACTTGATACAAAGGTTCGATCTTAACCAAACACAATAGGATTGCTTATCAAGTAAATAGGAAATAACGTTTGTGTGATTTACTTTAATTATAATAAAACAATTATAATGCGGAAAATAAAAGTAAATGACACAGCAAGATTTTGTTAACGAGGAAACCGCAAATGCAAAAAAACCCCGGGACCTTGTCCAGAATTGAATACTCTCAGGATTAAGCCGCTACACAAAATTACACCTAACTTCGTATAGTTAAGACCAAATAACCAACCCTATAGTTCACTTAGTTCCGTCTGTATTCCCACGCCTCCGACTTGTGAATAAGTCACGTACTTGGAACAATTCCTTTGGTTCGTATTCCAAACAGTAAAGGAACAACAAATCTTTTTGGTATCAACTCTATTCAACCAAGTGATATGAGTCGGACAAAAGCTCTTCTGTTTATCTTAACATAAACTCCTTTGTCGGGTCCTTAGAAGTATCTTATGTTCAATCACCCAAAGGTAATCGTTTAAGATTAAGCCAATCAATACCTTTAATCACAAGGAAACGTATTGATGCCGATCTACTCAATTAATCAATCCAATTTACCACAAGGATAAACCGATTATTAATTGGATCCTATTTTACCGAAACAAGTATTGTGCACACCAAAGATTATAAAACCCAAGTCAGATCTTCAATATCTTCTTTGTCTTCAAATCTTCTTAAATCTTCAATAAAAACCTGCACACAATCACTTGAATCTCTTGTGATCAATCACGCACAAAACGGAGTCTCGTTAACAATGGATTATCACAAGATCATCTTTAGAACTAACAACGAGTCTAAAGATACCATCGAAACTCGAACTAGTTTGAGTGAATCTTATATCGGAGAAGATTCTCAAGAGTAAACAAACTAGGTGCAATCAGAATTCAACCACCGTTAGTCAATCAAATCAATCGAAAACAAAGATAAACCGCAATTATCTAGTTTCCCACCAACGGGTCGCGCTAGAGCTTCTCAATACCAAAGAGGACTTTAAACTGAGCGGCCATAAGAGATTTCGCCTAATTAGGTTACTCTCCTCTCCGAATAGGAGGCTACACCAGTAACAACAACAAAAGAGTAAATCTGTTGTTACGAAGGATTAGTTTGCTAGAAAGGCAAACTTCGTGTATTTATAGACAAGGAAGTTTGGACACCAAAGAATTTCCAAAACCGAAAATATTCTCAAGATATTCATAAAAGCACAGATTCGGTTTTCATAATTCCTGGAAATGCTCTGTCAAAAAATAACGATCGAAATCTCTCGGAAAATCTAATTAGTAAATGCACATTACTAATTCTGTAATTTCCCTACAAAATGAAATTAATAACCTTAATTAAAAGATTCTTAACTTACTTATGTTTCGATCCTAGGATTCTCTTCTCTTAGCCGTGAAGGAATATCTTTGAACAATTATAGAAATAAACATTCACAGCACGTGTTCAAAGTTTGTCGACATCTTAACTTTGTAAGTTCTCTTTCACACTTACAACCTTGAAACCGATTTTCCACACTTCCAAACAAGTTTAGAATTGGTTCATATGACTTTCAATCACTATCATGGGTTTACGGTTCTACCGAAACAAGTTTCGGTTCTACTTCCATGTGAGTATTGTGCATAGTCACACTAGCTTCCCAAAAGTTCGGTTGACTAGGTACTAGGATCGGTTCCCCATATATATATGGTATCTAACTTATATGTGTTGCACATGTCCATAGGATCGGTTCCCCTTTCTGCTATAAACCTTGCTGCACCCTATACAAGGATCGGTTCCCTTTCCCTTACTAGGATCGGTTCCCTTTCCCTTACAAGGTCAGACATACAAAATCCGATCATACCACAGGTGATTACTTAAGATCGGTTTTACTAATAAAAGTTATACCAATACATAAGTCAGGCCTTTGTGAACATTTCTACCAAGAACACAACAAGTTGTGAGCGGTTATACTCTATCACACATATTGGTTGTTCATAAGATATGCAGTGAATAACAAAACCAATAACACCTGGCAATTTCCTTTTCGGTTCACAAACAAGTTTATGAACTTAGTTCCTTAGAACACATGTAAACATTGTTCCCTAGGATGAAATCCTCACCTCATACCCATACATAATCAAAATAGCATTCAAATGATTATGGCGATGTCTTATCTACAAAGTTTAATGGTTAAGAAGTAAACCTCGTATTGTATTCCTTAATACTATGTCTATCTAGAGTTCAAATATGCTTCGCAGTTATGTTTTCAATATGCACGACTTGAAAGATACGTTAGGGAATGAAACAGTTCAAGTCAAATATCACTAACCTCAAGTGGAAGGATGATTGTTGTCGTTGTAGCTCCTTGCTTCTTCACATCTTCAAGTCTTCGCAATACTTGTAATGTCTCATATCCTAATACTTTCAAGCTAACCTCTACAAAGTTTAACTCTAGTACATAATCAAGCGACTCTTAACATGAGTTTTGATTCACTAAAATATGACAATCAAACTTGACATACCAACGCTTGGTGGGTTCAACCGAGCCATGCTCTAACAATGTCCCCCTTTGTCAATTTTAGTAACAAAACTCTTACATCATATGGATAAAAAAAATTACAATAATTCATTACAATCCGCTTGATTCTCGATTCAACAACAAAGTGAAACGGCTTACATTCAATCCTTGAAAATGTCGTTGTTGACATTATAATAACTAAGCTATTACTCCCCCTAAGGAAGATAGGTAGATATTCAATCCGCACATCTTTTTTATACCAATCATATGACATGTTACTCCCCCTTAGTCTGTGCTTTCACTCTTTCGTTAGATAAAAACATTCAAGTACCAATGTTCTTTTCCCTAGCGATGCCAATCATTATAAATATCAATGCCAGCATCACCTATTTACTCCATATATTTATCCCCCTTTTTGTCACAAAAAATGACAAAGAAACGAAAAAATAAAGGACAACACGAAAAGAATCTTACAAATCTCATAATAGACTTGCAAACCTGTAGAGTTAGACACGAGGGTTCCACACATCATGTTCTGATAACCAATATCAAAACCGAAACTACAAGTAGTCTTATTTTGATATGTTACCAAGGAAACAATTGTCCGAAACAATTTTTCCAATTTCGTTTAGCAAACCAAAAACAACTAAGCATATTAGTCCCTTTGCTAAACCGATTGTTCAAAAATAACCGCTTAATTCGATAAGTCCAAAATAAAGATAAACTCCATTTTTCTCATCAGGTTCTAATTATCCATAAACTTAGACCTTTCAATTTTAAACAAGACAAGTACTAGGTTAGTTAACTAGCATTTCTTGTTTAGGCATTCGATTAGACTTGAATAACCGAAACCTCACTTCGATAAGTCTAACTAAGATCAGAATTAACTTAGTTTCTTATCCGGAATCGAATTGGACTATACAACTCATCCCATACACATATTATTTCGTTAAGCCATAAATAATTCATACAAACCAAAATAAATCAACTTGCATAATTATTCACCTCAACCGGAAGCAATTGAAACAACATAGACATTATAAGCACCGCAATTGCACCGTAATTTTGTAAGCCTAAACGATTGATACCATACAAAAGCAAGATAACAATAGTTTTTCTTAACCGAAACCAATTGAAACACACATCCACACACACATCATGGAATAAATATCAATTGAACCGAAATTTTGTTAAGCAAAAGCAAAAAATATATATAATATAAACTCAGGCTTTTCTTAAACATGAAAACAATTAACTAACAAGATTGTTACCTCAAATTTCGTATCCACTTATCCAATATGATTGCATCTTCGTCCAGGGAGAATTGATATCGAAATATCACCATGTTGTCAACCTTATGCGTGAACAAAAGAATAAAAACACACCTCAACCTTTACCAGAGAAAGGTTGAAAACCGGTTTTAACAATTGCAAGCAAAAGTTGAAAACCGTCGAAACACATATGCTTTTATGCTAAACCAAAAACGATTCAACATATTATGACTTTTTCACATATTGTTTCTATTAGAACCCCTCATAATCCTTTGATAAAGCCCACCTACAAGGGCTAGAACTTAATCCTGCTAAATCAAAAAGTCACCCAAACCATGAGGGTTCACAATATATGAGATCGAATATTAAGGTAGTAAAACCGAAATCAAACATCCCATAAACATACATAGCAATAAGGTAAAAGCAATTAAGCACAGGCTATGTAAACCGAAAACTATCACAAGAAAAATTACCAATCAAATAATTGTATTCATAATAGACCAATACAATCAATGAAATAAATCAAAAATTGATGTCTATTAAACTAGATTAAGTATTACAGCAAATAACTTAATCTCTTAGAAGACTTCTAATTGTTTACCGAAGATTCTTCGGTGCTTTGATTCTTAGATCTTCTCTTCTCTTTCAGATGATTGAGACTTTTCTTCAGGAGATTCAATTCCACAATCGACTTTAAGAGGTTCGATTCAAGCAGTTTTTTCATTCGCTACTTCAGCTTCCAAAAGTTCACGAGTAACTTCAAAGTCCCCCATTAACGCAAACATAAGCTCAAGAGAGATATTACTCTTTTTATGTTCTTCTGAGAAGTAACACTTGAATTCAACATGAAAGGTTTCAAGTTTTCGTAGTTGAGATTCAATATCAATAGTATTTTCACCCATCTTTGACCGCAGACAAAACGAAAAAGAATATCGGTCCAAAAGATGGTTTATATAATAATTCAGACTTGATTCCCAAGTATGAAATACCTAATTGTGGTATCTTATTTGCGAAAATATACTCTTGGAAACAACACGAGTATTTTCGAACCAGTATGACCAAAGGGTCAGAAAAATTTACCAAAAACTTTGGTCAGGGACTTCCCAAGGATAGAAAGATACTCAAAGTATAAAAATATTTTTAAATATTCAAGAATCTATTATATGTTTTTCAAATACTTGTGCTCCTTTTAAGAATTTCCCCTTTTATTTGGGCTGAGCACATCAAGGGAAATCTATAGGCCAACATCAGTAATTGGTGAGAGCTAATGATAGCTCAGAATCTGTGGAACAAGATCCATCATGATATTTCTGAATATCTATCCTTTTGGGATTCTTCCAAGAATAAACTTCTCTCATAGTGTCACAACAGAAGTGATCTGATTTAACAGAATAATCATCTTGATGATCATAATTGTGACATGAAGTTATGTGAGTCATGTGATAAGCAGAACTCTTGTACCGATCCAGGAATTTTTTGGAATATGACATCATCATTTGATGAGATTGTTTCCTGGATCTAATCTTAGACAGTTGATTAACAACAAAACAGCATGATCTGAAATCATTCCCTTTTGTGTGTAGGAGTTGATTATTACAATTGTCTGAGAGATAATCATTGTCACCATTGATGACTATTAATTTTGACCGGATACTGGTCAAAAGATTATCCCTAGAAATCCATTCATCATGATTCTTGTGAGAGATATGACAATAGGAATCACAGTGTTGTATATTAGTTAAGAGATTCTGCAGGTTAGAATCACATATCCTTGTTTTAACTAACATAACTCCTTTGGCTTGAGAAGATTCAAGACCATTAGATTCAGCACCTTCATGAACCAAGAAATCTCTGACGGTCTTTTCGGTAGATGGATAATAGGTATTATCCTTTTGATTATATTTTTCAGCAAGCTTTCTGAAAAACTTGATTTCATTATAGTCATCTGAAACTGACCTTTTTGCCATATCGGCTTGTTTTTTAATTAACAAATCACGGTTAATATTGTTATGTTCCACAAGTGAACTTACAGTACAGAGCTGTTTATCAACTTTTGAAAACAGACTTCCTTTAAGAAGTATATCATCTTCTCGCTCAACGTTAATTGAATCAGACATTAGATTCAATTCTTATAGGTTGGATCGCACTAAACACAGATTGTTAGATATTTTCGTGTTTGCCTGCTCTGATACCAATTGAAAAGTCGAGGGTACCCAAATATACCTCTATTGATGGTGGATTTTCATTTAAGGCTAAAATTGTAAAGGCCAAAATTATGCGCTGACATCCTGCAAAGAATAAAGCCACTCATAAGTGATGAATACTTCTCCACTTTACTAATTCACCTAGAATAGAGCATGTGGCAACAATCCCAGTATTTTGTGAATTAAATACACAAAATTCATCCAGGTTGGAGCATGTAGCAACAATCCCATATACCACAATGAATTTACTGACATTATTAATTAATGCATGACCAACCTTGTATTTCCCGTACTCATTACGGTGTGGCATGACGACTGAGTGTTGTTCTCGTGAGCAACACGAATCTCCAAGCATTAATAATGAAGCATGTACGAAATACCCATACTGGCTACAACTCTCGGTGTGTTATACTAGCCCGATTGAGCATGTTTGAACTGGAATCGACCATATCGGTCTCGAAACGATCACGACCATCCAACTTCACCAGCATGATTGGATGGCTTAGATTGAATCCATGACCCTAAGCAGGTATTGGAATATTCACTACCGACCAAACGCGGGCCCCGCATGGTCAGCCCAAAGGGTGGCATAGCTTGCCAAACCGTCCAAACCAAAACAGTATGGACGAAAAACCCTAAATTAGGGTTTGCGGCACATTACATGTATCGCAAAATAGTCTCAACCATCCATCTTCGAAGGCATAGATGGAGGGTGTAGATGTAGATTCAAAGGGCCCCGAGCATGTCAACACAAACAACGTGGGCCCGCCTACATACCTGACTGATCGGTCAGGACCAACTATGGTTGGTCGTCTTGATTCGTGCGCCCCAAACTGGGTATGACACACGGCCGACAAAACTTAATTAGGGTTTGTGTCGCGATCACGAGCGTCCATTTTCTCCTACACGAATGAAGGGTCCGAGGAATAGACTAAGCGGAGTCCTAAGTATCAACACGATCACTGTGGGCCCACCTATCTCCACACCCGATCGGCCAAGACCAAACTTGGCTGTACACCTTGATTCGCCCGCCCAAGATAGGCGTGGTCACACTTCCCAACCACAAACTGATCTCGACCGCTCAAGTTTACCGGACAAATTGAGTGGCTTAGATCACGTTTCTATGGGACGATGAAGTGCAGGTATATACACCATTCCACCGTATGCACGCTGGGCAGATCATCCAAGATCGACCAAGCTTGGTCGTCTTGGAACGCGCGCCCAAAATTGGCATGATGCGCGGCTTTTGCGGCACCATATTTCTGTTGTAAATCGATCTCGACCACTCAACTTCGCCGGACAAATTGAGTGGCCCAGATCACACTTTCACGAGACAATGAGATATGGGCGCCTACACCGTCATGTCGCCTACACACATGCACGATCGGCCTGTCAAAATTGTATCCCAAGCTTGGATTCGACCAAGTTGAAGAGTGATGCTTGCGCACCTCTTCAAAAACCCTAATTCCATCAACGGTCGCAGATGAGTGTCTCAAAGATCATCTCGTCCGTCCAACTTCACCGGCTTGGTTATACAACCACAGTCGGGAGTTAATTGGTCGGTGAGGCGTCATGGTGATCACCACCCGTCACTTTACCACACCATGATGCAGTACCTGCATAGAATACACACGATACTTCACAAGTATCGACTTCCTAAATAACTTAGTTATTTAATCGAGCATTACATGATACTTTCTGTGGGTCCCACGATCTACACACTCGAGACATCAATCATGTCACAAACTGGGGGATACATACTGGGGTATTGGTCTGGCGGTTTACAGTGTGCAGCGTGCAACGCGCCATCACAAGAACGTGTCAGGAAGTCATGGACGGTTTGAGATAACAGGAGAAGTGGGCAAGACTGGTCGTGTAACACTAACACACAACTCCACTAATCCATCACTCCACTTCCTCCACTTCCCATGACAGACGTGAATAAGGCTCAAATGACTTGTATAAATAGGTTCTCCTCCCTATTTCCAAAAACAAGAACAAGTCCAGACAACAGAGGCAAGTGTTGATACCCTCGTATTCAAACACCGGAGGCCGATAGCTTACATCCTGCAAAGCCGGTTCAGATTTACGATACAAGTCATACATAGCCAACACCTTCACAATCTCAACACCTTCTTCGCTTCCCTCCCTAAGATCAACCCCATCTCCTTCACTTTGTGACCGAAACAAGTCTGGAACGGCCATTTCTTGGTTTAGGCCGGATTTGCACAGTTTGATTTCTCGAATCTACAAGCACTCCCGTGTAGTGCATTTGTTTAAGGTTTAGACTCATTTCTCATCCACACACCCCAAATTACCAAAACCGGCAGAAATAGTTTTCAACCATAAACAATTGGCGACCACAGCGGGAGGTTAATCTCTCGGTTGTAAAGTCAATTTCTTCAATACCATTCAATCAATTTCGAGATGGTTGGTCTTAGGACCACCTCGACGGTCTCAAATCCTGATGGTTCCTCCAACGAAGATACCCCTCCTCCTAACGGCGTATCTGACGGCATGATCAGGAGATTTCCAACATTAAGCGAACTAGCACGGGTACAGGAGATTCACACGAAGAACATGGATCTAATCAAAGAAGTGGTAAACGGCATACTTGATCTCCTCATCAAGATGACATCAGAGATGAGCGTTCCGGAGATCTTTACATCGGGGACTAGTTCCCCTCAGATCAACAGTTTTACTACGAACCAGAGACCAGTGGATCAGGAAGCGGCATCTCTAGTGTAAAGCTTGTGTGAACTCTTGCACCTCTCGAAGAATCAACGGGCAGAGACGTTTGCTACAGTTAATAAAATAGCTCTGGACGTACACCTGACTCCTTCTCGTCCAGAAGTCCTAACTGCATCGGAAACATCTGTAAATAATGTTACATTTACAGAAGACGACATGATGGCAGAGGAAGGTCACAACCGGGCCCTACATGTTACCGCACGCCTCAAGGATTCAGAGTTCAGGAGGGCCCTCATCTACACAGGAGCATCTTCGAATGTGATTACTCTTAAGACTCTCAGGACAGCCAAGGTTATCCCGTGCAAGATTGTACGGCATCCCACCACAATGACGGACTTCGAAGGAAACCAGACTAGCACATACGAGTATGTCAATCTGAATTTATCAGTAGGACCCTTTCAGTCAAAAGTGAAATTTGAAGTCATAGAAAAAGAGCCGGACTACCATATGATACTAGGGAGACCGTGGCTTCATGACAATAAGGTCATCCTTTTAACATATCACCAGTGCCTGAAGACCATGCTAAATGAGGAAGTCATCCGTATTCCTGCATCATTATCTCCGTACGCACCAATATGCGGAGTGGAACTGTTCGAGCCAAAAGAAACTCCGCATGGAAGGTCAGACAAAGTCCTGTGCACCCCACTACCCACGTGGGCTTCAATCCAGGAAGAAGACCGACTTGCATCACTAGGGGCTAAGCACCATGACACGCCTTTTCTGACGAGGCGTCCATCTTTATCCGGTGAAGCTTCAACCCATTCTCACACCAAAAGGGAACGCACTTTCGAGGCAAACCGTAATCAGAAGGGGAAGACAATATACCGGCGCCGCTGTTAGCAATTAGCAGGAGAGACTGGCACCCAGTCTCTCCACCCAATTGAATGCTGCAAGAACGACTAAACACAAGAGGAGGTATTGGACGCTCCGCGACAGCTACAAGATGGCACCATCTCCACAACTGATGAGCTCGAGACTGTTAACATCGGGAATGAAGAATCTCCCAGGCATGTCTCTATCAGTTCGACTCTGTTCGTAGATGAACGTGCGAATCTTGTCCAACTACTCAAGGAGTACCAAGATGTGTTTGCCTGGACATACGAGGAAATACCTGGTCTAGACGAAAAATTGATCACTCATCACTTACATGTCATACCTGGATCCAAGCCAATCAAGAAATCTCCGAGGCAATTCAGACACGAAGTGGAAGAACAAATCAAGGACGAAATTCAAAATTTGCTAGTTGCTGGATTCATCAGACCTATTCATCATCCGACTTGGTTAGCTAATGTGGTCCCAGTAAAGAAGAAAAACGGACAGATTCGGTGCTGCGTGGATTTCAGAGACTTGAACAAGTGCTGCCCCAAGGACGACTTTCCTCTGCCTAACATCGACATGTTAGTAGACGCCACTAGCGGACATGGCATGTTTTTCTTCATGGATGGTTACAGTGGCTACAATCAGATAAGGATATATGAGCATGATGCAAGTAAGACAGCCTTCCGAACCCCTCTTGGCAATTTTTACTATACTGTTATGTCATTCTGTTTAAAGAACGCCGGAGCAACGTATCAACGTGCTATGACGGCAATCTTCCACGACATGATGCATAAACAAGTAGAAGACTATGTAGATGATATCGTGGTCAAGTCAAGGGCTCGAGCAGATCACACCAGCGTCTTACGGCAAGTGTTTGAGAGGTGTCGAGAATACAAATTGAAGATGAATCCTTTGAAATGCGCTTTCGGCGTCTCTTCAGGTAAATTTCTGGGATTCCAAGTAACTGTAGAAGGGATCAAGGTAGACCCGTCCAAAACTCAGGCTATCCTCACAATGCCGCCCCCACGAACTGTGAAGGAGCTCCATAGTTTCATGGGAAAGGTGAACAACATTCGACGTTTTATACCTGGTCTAGCCCAACTTACCGCCTCATTCACCCCCTTGTTGAAGAAAGGAGCCAGCTTCGTTTGGACCGCAACCCAGCAGGAAGCTTTTCGAAAGATTCAACGAATACTGTCATCTCCAGCCATCATGAAGTCTCATGTACAAGGGAAGACGCTGTGTCTCTACACTTCCTTCAGTGACACCGCCGTAGGGGCTCTACTCGCTCAGGAAGACGACGAGGGAATCGAACGTCCCATATACTATTTCAGCCGAATATTAAGAGATGTTGAACTCAGGTATCCCAAAGCGTAGAAAGCATGTTTAGCTTTGATCCATTCCATTCAGAAATTTAGACATTACCTACTATCCAACAAGGTGATACTCGTGTCTAAATCTGATCCTGCAAAGTTTTTACTTTCAAAACCGGTCTTGACGGGAAGGACGGGCAAGTGGCTTCTCCAAATGTTGGAGTTGGACATAACATGTACGTCGCCTAAAGATATCAAGGGTCAAGCAGTGGCGGACTTACTAGCAACATTCCTTGGAGAAGGCACTACAGGGCCACACGAGGATCTTCTTGGAGAATTTCCAGATATCTCTGTTTTGGAAGAAGAAGTATGGCTCTTGTATTTTGATGGCTCTGCTACCCCTAGCAATAGTACTGGAGGAGCGGGCGTGGTATTAGTATCTCCAACTGGGGAAGTATTCTCACACTCCTTCAAGCTGGAATTCGAATGCACCAACAACTCAGCAGAGTATTAAGCATTCCTCATAGGGTTGTCAATAGCTAAGCAAGCAGGAGTCACGCGTCTGGAGATAAGAGGTGACTCCAAGTTACTGGTGAATCAGATGAATGGAGTATACACATTGAAGGAAGTAACGCTAGCTCCATACCGATCAGAAGCACAGAGGTTACTAAACTATTTTTCCGATGCAACCATAACCCATGTTGGTCGGAGCAACAACAAACACGCCGATTGTCTAGCAACGCTAGATTCCAAGTTAAAATTCGAGGGTTTGGAAGAAACCCTGACAGTAAAGAGGAGAACCATAGAATCGACATGGCTATCGCAATACAAAGACACCAAGACCGACGATTGGCGAACTCCAATCATTCAAGAGCTCAACAGCTCACTCTCCCAAGGAAAGGTCAGTCTCAAAACCCTGCAGAACTTCTTCATGCTTCATGGTATGTTGTATTATCGGAACCCGGATGGTTCCCTGTCAAGATGTCTTGGGGATGACGAAGCACAACTACAGCTGAGTCGTGTTCACAATGAAATTTGTGGACAATCACTAGTGGTAACGCTTTTTACCGATGACTTCAACGCACAGGCTATTACGGCCGAGAGATGGAGACTCAATCCAGACTACTTCAGAAGTCCTGCTCAAATTGCCAAGCACCGCCACATCAATTGGAAATTTTTAATGTGAACCACACTGGGGACTGGAGAGAGTCATACATTAGCTATCTCCGTGACGGAACAACTCCTACCAATCAAAAGGATGCTATCAAGATAAAGCAAAAGGCCAAGCGGTTCGTATTCCACGAAGGGATCCTGTATCGCAAGAGCTTCGGAGGTGATCTACTACGATGCCTGGCTGGGGAAGAAATCCCAGTCATGCTGAAGGAGACACACGAATGAGAACATCAATGGAAGAGGAAACTGTTTCTCCAGATACACGAGAAATACTATTGGTTGACCATGGAGGATGACGCAGCTGCTTTTGTTCAAAGCTGTCACAAATGCCAAATTCATGGGAACCTTGTTCATGCGCCTTCCACCCCTTTGCACTCGATAAGCAGTCCATGGCCATTTTACAACTGGGGACTGGACATTATCGGGAAAATCAATCCGCCATCATCAAAGCAACACGAGTATATCATAACTGCGACAGAATACTTCACCAAATGGGTAGAAGCCATTCCCCTGCGAGGGACTACAGGAGCAACAATTGCGGCTTTCATTAAAGAACATATCATTTGTCGTTTTGGTGTGCCTAAGCATATCATCACTGATAATGGCACTCCCTTCGCCAATAAACAGGTACGAGAGTTACTTGAAGAGTATGGCATTAAACAAGTCTTCTCCACCATCTACTATCCTCAAGGGAACGGACAAGCTGAAAGTACCAACAAGACATTGATCCGGATCATCAGTCGAACAATACACGATAATCCTAGGGAATGGCATGACCGATTACCAATGGCGCTATGGGCATACCGGACATCACCCAGAAGATCCATTGGAGTTTCCCCATACTCACTTGTTTACAGAGCGAATGCAATTCTCCCAGCAGAGATCAAAATCGCATCAGCCAGGATTGCAGCGGCAACCGAGATCCACTGGAACGAGGCTGAAGCCTCTAACTCTAGAGTAGCGGAGTTAGACACTATGGATTTCAGAAGAAACAAAGCAGAAGAACGCACTCAGGTGTACAGGAATAGAATTTCCAGGGCATACAACAAAACTGTGAAATCACGTATTTTCAAAGTGGGAGATTTGGTCTTGAAAACGGCCAAGCACATCCAACAAGACATGTCTGCACCAAAATTCTCACCAAAATGGTAAGGTCCTTACACAGTCACCAAGGCTTACAATACTGGTTACTAAAAGATCATTAAGGTGGACGGAGGCAGGATGGAAGCAGTCATCAATGAAAAGTGGCTCAAGGCATATCATGCCTGACCATTATCTGCTCTGTCAACAATACATGCATTTATTTTCATTACATGTTTGAATCATCAATTATATTCAGAGATGCATCAATGAAAAAACCCGTTTCACCAATCAAAAAACCAATGCAATTTATTCCGCAAAGACGTTCAAAAAACTTTTGACATAAACGTCATTAACAATGAGGGAGTACAACTGAATACGACTTAGAGGAGGCCATCTAGAAGATTATAGTTCCTTGAGAGAATCATCTCCAGTCTAGCTTGATATCTTTCTGTCCTTTTCTTCAAGTCCTGTACTGCCTGCTCTACCACCTTTGATTCTGCAGCCAGAGCCTTCTCCTCTTCCAAGATAGCTTTCGCAGCAGAAACAACATTTACGAGGATACCCGCTCGATCAACCTTGATCATATTAAGATGCTGCCGCAACCATCCCACGTTGAACTCCATGGATTCGCAGGTAGATACCATATTCTCCCACTTTTCGAGGCTTGATTCGGCTACGTTGCGGATAGAAATACTCTCCATCTCAGCAATCATGGGAAGAAGGCAGTTTACCGTGGTGACCAAAGTAGATGAACAGTGCCGGACCACATTCCTGGTTGCAATATGACCGTACTTTCTCCATAATTTTGTGTACAGAGGCACAAACTCCTTCCGCACTAAGAATCCACCGACATCTTGGTAGCTGGAGGATAAACATTTCATGCGAACATCGAATGAAAGACCTGCATTAGGGTATTCATAAGATGAGATACCCATATCAGCATCCTCGAGGTCCACAGGGGTAGGCGTGTTTGAGTTTGAAGGAAGAGGACTGGTTAAGTCGTCATCATCGATCACCTGTCACACATGTTCCGGTGGGGTATCTCTCGCAAGAAGGAGAGGATTATTCACCCGATCATTATGAACAACAAGAAATTGTTCGAAAAGGAAAAGGAGAAGAACCTAAGATGATCTTCTTGACTCGGAGAACACGAGCGGGTGATTCATCATGAAGCTCGAGACGCGGTCGTGCACGTTTAGCGGAAGATCCTGGATGGTATGAAGAAGACGATCCACTGTTGTTCGACATGATGAGAAAACGGAGTTTCTTCGAGAAAACCCTATTGTAAAATAGTAAAAGTGGTTCAAAATCTCTACACATGCATATATGCTGAGGAAACCCTAAAGGAAGATTAAAACGATTACGGCGAAGCCTGCCCGATATATGGGGATTCAACACCGACCAAGTCAGGCTTTTTTCTTTTGAACCCTAATAAAGAATCAGAAGAGCATCAGAATACGAGCGATTCAACCAGCAGTGTGTAAGCACCCACGCCCTGGAATCCCAGTAGAAGAAGAATCTTATTCCTAACTCAAACACCTAAGGGAGGAAGCCGTCCATCAAGGCCTGTGGTCACGCACGTATGGAGGATTTCCCATGATTGGTCAGAATCCCTCCAGGTAGACTTCCTTTATCTTGTCTTCTTATGTTTGTATATGTCACCATCTCATGCCTACCCCACAATAGCGTAACCATTATGCGCTAGGAAAAGGACTTAATGTTGATGGTGGATTTTCATTTAAGGATAAAATTGTAAAGGCCAAAATTATGCGCTGACATCCTGCAAAGGATAAAGCCACAGATAAGTGATGAATACTTCTCCACTTTACTAATTCACCTAGAATAAAGCATGTGGCAACAATCCCAGTATTCTGTGAATTAAATACACAAAATACATCCAGGTTGGAGCATGTAGCAATAATCCCATATACCCTGTGAATTTACAGCATTATTAATTAATGCATGACCAAATTGTATTTCCCCGTACTCATTACCGTGTGGCATGACGACTGAGTGTTGTTCTCAGCAGAGCAACACGAATCTCCAAGCATTAATAATGAAGCATGTACGAAATACCCATACAGGCTACAACTCTCGGTGTGTTATACTAGCCCGATTGAGCATGTTTGAACCTGAACTGACCATATCATTCTCAGAAATGATCACGACCATCCAACTTCACCAGCATGATTGGATGGCTTAGATTGAATCCATGGCCATAAGCAAGTATTGGAATATTCACTACCGACCCAACGTGGGCCCCGCATGGTCGCCCCCCAAAAAAAAAAAAAGGGTGGCATAGCTTGCCAAACCGTCCAAACCAAAGCAGTATGGACGAAAAACCCTAAATTAGGGTTTGCGGCACATTACATGTATCGCAAAATAGTCTCAACCATCCATCTTCGAAGGCATAGATGGAGGGTGTAGATGTAGATTCAAAGGGCCCCGAGCATGTCAACACAAACACCGTGGGCCCGCCTACATACCTGACTGATCGGTCAGGACCAACTATGGTTGGTCGTCTTGATTCGTGCGCCCCAAACTGGGTATGACACACGGCTGGCAAAACTTAATTAGGGTTTGTGTCGCGATCACGAGCGTCCATTTTCTCCTACACGAATGAAGGGTCCAGGAATAGACTAAGCAGGTCCGGTAAGTATCAACACGATCACTATGGGTCCACCTATCTCCACACCCGATCGGCCAAGACCAAACTTGGCTGTACACCTTGATTCGCGCGCCCAAGCTAGGCGTGGTCACACTTCCCAACCACAAACTGATCTCGACCGCTCAAGTTTACTGGACAAATTGAGTGGCTTAGATCACGTTTCTATGGGACGATGAAGTACAGGTATATACACCATTCCACCGTATGCACGTCGGGCTGATCGGCCAAGACCGACCAAGCTTGGTCATCTTGGAACGCGCTCCAAAAATAAGCATGATGCGTGGCTTTTGCGGCACCAGATTTATGTTGTAAATCGATCTCGACCACTCAACTTCGCCGGACAAATTGAGTGGCCCAGATCACACTTTCACGAGACAATGAGATATGGGCGCCTACACCGTCATGTCGTCTACACACATGCACGATCGGCCCTGTCAAAATTGTATCCCAAGCTTGGATTCGACCAAGCAGAAGAATGATGCTTGCGCACCTCTTCAGAAACCCTAATTCCATCAACGGTCGTAGATGAGTGTCTCAAAGATCATCTCGTCCGTCCAACATCCCCGGCTTGGTTATACAACCCTGGTCAGGAGTTAATTGGTCAGTGAGGCGTCATGGTGATCACCACCCATCACTTTACCACACCATGATACAGTACCTGCATAGAATACACACGATACTTCACAAGTATCGACTTCCTAAATAACTTAGTTATTTAATCGAGCATTACATGATACTTTCTGTGGGTCCCACGATCTACACACTCGAGACATCAATCATGTCACAAACTGGGGGATACATACTGGGGTATTGGTCTGGCGGTTTACAGCGTGCAGCGTGCAACGCGCCATCACAAGAACGTGTTAGGAAGTCATGGACGGTTAGAGATGACAGGAGAAGTGGGCAAGACTGGTCGTGTAACACTAACACACAACTCCACTACTCCATCACTCCACTTCCTCCACTTCCCATGAGAGACGTGAATAAGGCTCAAATGACTTGTATATATAGGTTCTCCTCCCTATTTCCAAAAACAAGAACAAGTCCAGACAACAGAGGCAAGTGTTGATACCATCGTATTCAAACACCGGAACTGATAGCTTACATCCTGCAAGCCAATTCGGCTTTTTGATACAAGTCATACATAGCCAACACCTTCACAATCTCAACACCTTCTTCGCTTCCCTCCCTAAGATCAACCCCATCTCCTTCACTTTGTGACCGAAACAAGTCTGGAACGACCATTTCTTGGTTTAGGCCGGATTTGCACAGATTGATTTCTCGAATCTACAAGCACTCCCGTGCAGTGCATTTGTTTAAGGTTTAGACTCATTTCTCATCCACACACCCCAAATTACCAAAACCGGCAGAAATAGTTTTCACCCATAAACAACCTCAAGCTAAAACTTTTCCTACCTAAAAGTCCTTTCTCCGAAAGTGATTGTCTATGGACTGAGTCGAGACAATACAACTAATCGGTTCACACTTCGTGTGATTGTCTATGGATACGAGATCGACAAAATACAACAACAAAGTATGTTTACTTGATACAAAGGTTCGGACTTAACCAAACACAATAGGATTGCTTATCAAGTAAATAGGAATTAACGTTTGTGTGATTTAATTTAATTATAATAAAACAATTATAATGCGGAAAATAAAAGTAAATGACACAACAAGATTTTGTTAATGAGGAAACCGCAAATGCAGAAAAACCCCGAGACCTTGTCCAGAATTGAATACTCTCAGGATTAAGCCGCTACACAAAATTACACCTAACTTCGTATAGTTAAGACCAAATAACCAACCCTATAGTTCACTTAGTTCCGTCTGTATTCCCACGCCTCCGACTTGTGAATAAGTCACGTACTTGGAACAATTCCTTTGGTTCGTATTCCAAACAGTAAAGGAACAACAAATCTTTTTGGTATCAACTCTATTCAACCAAGTGATATGAGTCGGACAAAGGCTCTTCTGTTTATCTTAACATAAACTCCTTTGTCGGGTCCTTAGATCTATCTTATGTTCAATCACCCAAAGGTAATCGTTTAAGATTAAGCCAATCAATACCTTTAATCACAAGGAAACGTATTGATGCCGATCTACTCAATTAATCAATCCAATCTACCACAAGGATAAACCGATTAGTAATTGGATCCTATTTTACCGAAAAAAGTATTGTGCACACCAAAGATTATAAAACCCAAGTCAGATCTTCAATATTTTCTTTGTCTTCAAATCTTCTTAAATATTCAATAAAAACCTGCACACAATCACTTGAATCTCTTGTGATCACTCACGACAGAACGGAGTCTGTTAACAATGGATTATCACAAGATCGTCTTTAGAACTAACAACAGTCTAAAGATACCTGTCGAAACTCTGAACTAGTTTGAGTGAATCTTATATCAGAAGAGAAGGTTCTCAAGAATAAACAAACTAGGTGCAATCAGATTTCAACCACCGTTAGTCAATCAAATCAATCGAAAACAAAGATAAACCGCAATTATCTATTTTCCCACCAACGGGTCGCGCTAGAGCTTCTCAATCCCAAAGAAGACTTTAAACTAAGCGGCCGTAAGAGATTTCGCATAATTAGGTTACTCTCCTCTCCGAATAGGCGGCTACACCAGTAACAACAACAAAAGAGTAAATCTGTTGTTACGAAGGATTAGTTTGCTAGAAAGGCAAACTTCGTGTATTTATAGACAAGGAAGTTTGGACACGAAGGAATTTCCAAAACCGAAAATATTCTCAAGATATTCATAAAAGCACAGATTCGGTTTTCATAATTCCTGGAAATGCTCTGTCAAAAAATAACGATCGAAATCTCTCGGAAAATATAATTAGTAAATGCACATTACTAATTCTGTAATTTCCCTACAAAATGAAATTAATAACCTTAATTAAAATATTCTTAACTTACTTATGTTTCGATCCTGGGATTCTCTTCCCTTAGCCGTTAAGGAATATCTTTGAACAATTATAGAAATAAACATTCACAGCACGTGTTCAAATTTTGTCGACATCTTAACTTTGTAAGTTCTCTTTCACACTTACAACCTTGAAACCGATTTGCCACACTTCCAAACAAGTTTAGAATTGGTTCATCTGACTTTCAAGAACTATGTGATTGATCAAACCAACATTCAATCACAATCATGGGTTTACGTTTCTACCAAAACAAGTTTCGGTTCTACCTCCATGTGAGTATTGTGCATAGTCACACTAGCTTCCCAAAAGTTCGGTTGACTAGGTACTAGGATCGGTTCCCCATATATATATGGTATCTAACTTATATGTGCTTCACATGTCCATAGGATTGGTTCCCCTTTCTGCTATAACCCTTGATGCACCCCATACAAGGATCGGTTCCCTTTCCCTTACTAGGATCGGTTCCCTTTCCCTTACAAGGTCATACATACAAAATCCGATCATACCACAGGTGATTACTTAAGATCGGTTTTACTAATAAAAGTTATACCAATACATAAGTCAGTCCTTTGTGAACATTTCTACCAAGAACACAACAAGTTCTGAGCGGTTATACTCTATCACACATATTGGTTGTTCATAAGATATGCAGTGAATAACAAAACCAATAACACCTGGCAATTTCCTTTTCGGTTCACAAACAAGTTTATGAACTTACTTCCTTAGAACACATGTAAACATTGTTCCCTAGGATGAAATCCTCACCTCATACCCATACATAATCACAATAACATTCAAATGATTATGTCGATGTCTTATCTACAAAGTTTAATGGTTAAGAAATAAACCTCGTATTGTATTCCTTAATATTATGTCTATCTAGAGTTCAAATATGCTTCGCAGTTATGTTTTCAATATGCACGACTTGAAAGATACGTTAGGGAATGAAACAGTTCAAGTCAAATATCACTAACCTCAAGTGGAAGGATGATTGTTGTCGTTGTAGCTCCTTGCTTCTTCACATCTTCAAGTCTTCGCAATACTTGTAATGTCTCATATCCTAATACTTTCAAGCTAACCTCTACGAAGGTTAACTCTAGTACATAATCAAGCGACTCTTAACATGAGTTTTGATTCACTTAAATATGACAATCAAACTTGACATACCAACGCTTGGTGGGTTCAACCGAGCCATGCTCTAACA
The DNA here is from genome assembly GCA_023531295.1 of Papaver armeniacum. Classification (NCBI taxonomy): domain Eukaryota; kingdom Viridiplantae; phylum Streptophyta; class Magnoliopsida; order Ranunculales; family Papaveraceae; genus Papaver; species Papaver armeniacum. The sequence goes on along the minus strand of JAJJWW010001518.1, from coordinate 396,629 downwards.
ATCTCCCCTTTTTTCAATTTTAGTGACAAAACTCTTACATCATATGGATAAAAAAAATTACAATAATTCATTACAATCCGCTTGATTCTCGATTCAACAACACAGTGAAACTGCTTACATTCAATCCTTGAAAATGTCGTTGTTGACATTATAATAACTAAGCTATTACTCCCCCTAAGGAAGATAGGTAGATATTCAATCCGCACATCTTTGTTATACCAATCATATGACATGTTACTCCCCCTTAGTCTGTTCTTTCACTCTTTCGTTAGATAAAAACATTCAAGTACCAATGTTCTTTTCCCTAGCGATGCCAATCATTATAAATATCAATGCCAGCATCACCTGTTTACTCCATATATTTCTCCCCCTTTTTGTCACAAAAATGACAAAGAAACGAAAAAATAAAGGACAACACGAAAAAAAAATCTTACAAATCTCATAATAGACTTGCAAACCTGTAGAGTTAGGCACGAGGGTTCCACACATCATGTTCTGATAACCAATATCAAAACCGAAACTACAAGTAGTCTTATTTTGATATGTTACCAAGGAAACAATTGTCTGAAACAATTTTTCCAATTTCGTTTAGCAAACCAAAAACAACTAAGCATATTAGTCCCTTTGCTAAACCGATTGTTCAAAAACAACCGCTTAATTCGATAAGTCCAAAATAAAGATAAACTCCATTTTTCTCATCAGGTTCTAATTATCCATAAACTCAGACCTTTCAATTTTAAACAAGGCAAGTACTAGGTTAGTTAACTAGCATTTCTTGTTTAGGCATTCGATTAGACTTGAATAACCGAAACCTCACTTTGATAAGTCTAACTAAGATCAGAATTAACTTAGTTTCTTATCCGGAATCGAATTGGACTATACAACTCATCCCGTACACATATTATTTCGTTAAGCCATAAATAATTCATACAAACCAAAATAAATCAACTTGCATAATTATTCACCTCAACCGGAAGCAATTGAAACAACATAGACATTATAAGCACCGCAATTGCACCGTAATTTTGTAAGCCTAAACGATTGATACCATACAAAAGCAAAATAACAATAGTTTTTATTAACCGGAACCAATTGAAACACACATCCACACACACATCATGGAATAAATATCAATTGAACCGAAATTTTGTTAAGCAAAAGCAACAAATATATATAATATAAACTCAGGCTTTTCTTAAACATGAAACCAATTAACTAACAATATTGTTACCTCAAATTTCGTATCCACTTCTCCAATATGATTGCATCTTCGTCCAGGGAGAATTGATATCGAAATATCACCATGTTGTCATCCTTATGCGTGAACAAAAGAATAAAAACACACCTCAACCTTTACCAGAGAAAGGTTGAAAACCGGTTTTAACAATTGCAAGCAAAAGTTGAAAACCGTCGAAACACATATGCCTTTATGCTAAACCAAAAACGATTCAACATATTATGACTTCTTCACATATTGTTTCTATTAGAACCCCTCATAATCCTTTGATAAAGCCTACCTACAAGGGCTAGAACTTAATCCCGCTAAATCAAAAAGTCACCCAAACCATGAGGGTTCACAATATATGAGATCGAATATTAAGGTAGTAAAACCGAAATCAAACATCCCATAAACATACATAGCAATAAGGTAAAACCTTGCCCACATATATATGGTATCTAACTTATATGTGTTGCACATGTCCATAGGATCGGTTCCCCTTTCTGCTATAAACCTTGCTGCACCACATACAAGGATCGGTTCCCTTTGATGTACTGCACCCCTTACTAGGATCGGTTCCCTTTCCCTTATAAGGATCGGTTCCCTTTCCCTTACAAGGATCGGTTCCCTTTCCCTTACAAGGTCAGACATACAAAATCCGATCATACCATAGGTGATTACTTAAGATCGATTTTACTAATAAAAGTTATACCAATACATAAGTCAGGCCTTTGTGAACAGTTCTACCAAGAACACAATAAGTTGTGAGCGGTTATACTCCATCACACATATTGGTTGTTCATAAGATATGCAATGAATAACAAAACCAATAACACCTGGCAATTTCCTTTTCGGTTCACAAACAAGTTTATGAACTTACTTCCTTAGAACACATGTAAACATTGTTCCCTAGGATGAAATCCTCACCTTATACTCATACATAATCACAATAGCATTCAAATGATTATGGCGATGTCTTATCTACAAAGTTTAATGGTTAAGCAATAAACCTCGTATTGTATTCCTTAATACTATGTCTATCTAGAGTTCAAATATGCTTCGCAAATATGTTTTCAATATGCACGACTTGAAAGATACGTTAGGGAATGAAACAATTCAAGTCAAATATCACTAACCTCAAGTGGAAGGACGATTGTTGTCGTTGTAGCTCCTTGCTTCTTCACATCTTCAAGTCTTCGCAATACTTGTAATGTATCATATCCTAATACTTTTAAGCTAACCTATACGAAGTTTAACTCTAGTACATAATCAAGCGACTCTTAACATGAGTTTTGATTCACTAAAATATGACAACCAAACTTGACATACCAACGCTTGGTGGGTTCAACCGAGCCATGCTCTAACATGAACAGAGTCCCCAGAGAGCACGCAGCTCCTGACTGGAAGATGATCTCTATGAACTCCTTCATTGCCCAGTTGAAGTTCTCCTGCCTCCACCTTTTCCTTGAAAATATGTTTCAATGTATTGCATTCATTGGTCGGGTGATGAACGAACCTGTGGTAACGGCAGTACTTGGGATTTGCCATTTCCTCTTCAGTAGGTGGGCGCCTGATAGGAGGAAGCTTGATGGCATCATCTTGAATCCATGCTCCCAAGAGTTCAATTACTTCTTCGATTGAGAATGGGAAATCTAGGGCAGCTTCTCCGGCTTCTTGGTGCTGCACAGCGGCTTTAGCCGCGGCCTTCCGAGGTGGATCCTCCTGATGTGCTGGTGCTGCACGCTTGGGTTGTTGTTCTGCTGCTGGAGCTTTTCTTTTTCATCCTTCACCCACCACGCTTACAGAGGAGCCAGTGTTATATTGCTTGTTGATGAGGCGTCTGTTTCCTCGAGTTTCCAGCCTAGTTCTTTCTAGCAATGCTGGCGCTGTTGTGGCCGACCGCTTAGCGACTTCGTGAAGTTCAGAGAACGTCTGGAAGCGTAGATTCTCCAATAAGGCGCGATAAATGGGAACCATGCCATTGATTCAAGAGTCCACCAACTGTTGTTCAGTTACGTTTGGGTCGTGACAATCTAGCGCCTGAAATCTGTATCTCTTGACATAATCATTTGGATGTTCATTATTTCATTGGAACATCCTTCCTAAGTCTGAAAAGGTGATTTGCTCAGACAAAAAGAAATACTTCTTGTAGAAAGCTGCAACCATCTCGCTCCAGTTGGATATACTGTTTGGTGCAATGTTGTTATACCGGGTGTACGCTCTTCCAGTAAGTGACTTTGAAAATTCTTTCAAGTGGAGGACATGATTGTATTCGTGCTCACCCTCAGATTTTAGAAATCGAGAGATATGTTCAAGCTCATTACCAGTGCCGTCATAAAGGGAGAATTGAGGAGAAGAATATCCCCTCGGAAGAGGAACTCTTTGCACATCAGGAGGATATGGAGGTTGATGTTGGTGCATGTTCACCGGATTTTCTCTGTCTCGATTACGGAGAAGTCGTTCCAAATCTTCAGGCGTGATGAAATTGGATGGCTGATCCCTCTCCAATGGGCGGGCCTCTTCATCTACAAGGGTACGACCTGCTGAGGTACTGGCGCCAGGAGTATTAAGAGTGTTCCTCATTGGCTCTGGTTGCCGTGGTCCATGCGGTAGCCGCTCCGTTAGTGTCTTGAGGAAAGTAAGTACCTCTTTCTGAGTTGAAGCCATGTCCGTCTTAGCTTTAGCAAGAACTTCATGTCTTTCCATCAAATTAGCTATCGTAATAGGGGGTTGGCCTCCTCTGGTTCCTCCAGTCTCTCGTCCCGATAGTGGAGTGGCGGCAGCTCTGGTGATAACTGGGGGCGCCACGCTTGAAGAAATATTAGGGGTGGCGGCAGCTTCTCTGGCTCTGGTGATCGGAGGTGTAACGCCTGAGGGAACATTTCCTGCGCCGCTGGTGTTGGTCATGATGACAGGTGGTAAATTGATGCCACTGGAAGGGACGTTGATACCAAGGACGTTCTCAGCGCTGGTGGCATCAGGGCTTGTGGCTGATCCGGATCTAAGCTCTACCATCTTGGAATTGGAATTGAAAAAATGAAATCGAAAATCGAAAATTGATATTGCAACCGAGAGATTAATCTCCCACTGTGGTCGCCAGTTGTTTATGGGTAAAAACTGTTTCTGCTGGTTTTGGTAAATTTAGCTGTGTGGATGAGAAATAAATCTAAACCTAAACAAATGCACTGCACTGGAGTACTTTAGATTTGAGAGATCAATTTGTACAATCCTGGCCTAAACCAAGAAATGGTCGTTCCATTCTTGCTTCGGTCACAAAGTGAAAGAGAAGGGTTGGTCTTAGGGAGGGAAGCGAAGAAGGTGTTGGAGACCAGAATGGTTAATTCTGAAGGTGTGGCTATTTTATGACTTGTATCAGAATTTGGAACTGGCTTGCGGAATGTAAGCTTTCAGTTCTTTGGTATTTTTCTGGATACTGTGTTGTTGTTCTCACCCAACTTGTTTTCTGGTCGAAAATAGGTAAAACCTATTTATACAAGTCATATTGAACGCACCCTGATCTCGTAGAAAGTGGGAGTGATTGAGTGATGGAGAAGTGGGGTCATGTGTAACTGTCAGAAACCACGTTCCCACTATGGAGGAAACTGGTTAGTTTACACCCACAACTTCTTGCCGCCACTAACTGTCCTACTTTCTGACACTTTCTTATAATGGGCGTGTTGCACGCCGCACGCTGTAAACCGCCAGACCAATACCCTGATGAGCATCCCCCAGTTTGTGACATGTTTGATTTCTCGAGTGTTTTCATGGAAAACATGTAGCATGTTGCTATGTGTGGCAAGTCAAAGTCAGGAGACTTGCCACATGAGAATAACATGTGATGCTATTTGGCTTGTCTTAGTTGGTCACCCAAAACTTGCCACAGGCCTGTCAATTCTGTGGCGAATTTGGACGTCTGAGATCATAACTCATGAGAAATGATGGCCATTGATTATGGCCACATTATGTTGGCGCCTGATGGTAGCACAGTGGCGTCATTGGCACATGCCAATGTTGTAGTGGCATATAGCGGCATGCCAGTGGCATAGTGGTGTCTGGCGTAGCCGTGGCAGCTATTTTGGCATATTGGTGTGAGACCTAAATATGGCTCCGGCAATATTGGCCCTGTTGCTATATCAAACTTAAGGCCTTAGGAGAATTACTTGACTTAGTTGGCGTGGCAACTTTAGCTAAATTAGGGTTTGGCATATCGAAACCCTAATTAGCGCATGTGGCATGGCCGCGGCATGGTGGCGCCTTATGCAATCGGTGCCATGGCCACATTAGAGGAATTATGGCTGGCCATAATATGGGAATAACTAGAGGCGCAAGGATGGCCACGGGTGATTATAGAATGGCGCCGTTTTTAAGGTTTGGCGGGTCCCACATGGCTCGTGGCATGTTGTAGGGCCAAAGTAGCGTAATTGGGCCACGACTATAAATTAGGGTTTCGACTAATGCCACTAAGGCAGAGCCGTGTCTAGAATACCCTAATTGGAATATGTTATGGCGTTTGGCCATGAACAAGAAGTGGGTTAGCACATTGGCACGCTATTTATGGTACGTTGCCACGTTCGGCATGCTTCTGTGGCAAAGTGGCATGTTTGGCATGCCAATTAGCGTATTGGCGAGGCATGGCATGTTCGGCATGTTACTAGTATGCCGGAGCGGAATGGCACCTTTGGCATGTTTGGCATTCCAATTAGCGTATTGGCGCGACTTTGGAAAGCCAATTTGGCATTGTGACCATCTGGCGCAATTTTGCTTCTTTTAATACTGTGACAGGTTTAGAGCGACCTGATTGGTCGATTAAAAAGAGGGGCCAGCCAAACGTGGGCGTGGCCACACTTCTGGTGTGCGTGTGGCGGACTGAAAGTGACCTGATTGGTCGATGGGAAATAGGGGTCGGTTGAGCAACATGGGGTGTGGCCACTTGCAAGTGGCGCCGGGTGGCCTATGGCATGGCCACACCTCCCTTTGTTGCTGCTCCTATTCCGCGGCTCTTTTTATTCCTTGTTTTCTAATTTTGGGTAGGATTTTGCACTACTAATCCATGGCGGATTAATTGCCTAGTTCGCATAGGCTTAATTTCGACAGGCAAGGTCTAATATACTGCGCAGGGCGCAAAGCCCTAATTTTTGCAAATTTGTTAGGATAATATCTGAATCTTGTGAATTATCACAAAATTGATTGAATTCTATGTGTTAACACAGATTTCTTTTTAAGTTTATTTTCCAGAGAGCAGTATGCTTTCCGATTGAATACTTTTATGCAAGGACCTTAACCTTGATACTTGGAAATTCGTGCTACTCTGCTGCGAGCGAACACAAATTGTCATGCCACATCAATATTAAGGGTTCAGCCGGGGAACATAGCACAGAAATCATTCAAGGAAATTTATATTAACTGAATAATACAGGCAAGGTGCCAAAATTTATAGAATATCTAGGATTGTTGCTACATGCACCATTCTGGATAAATTTCATGTGAATATACTGAGTTGCTCAATAAATGTGCCAGCGAAGAGGTTGAATACTCGTCACTTTACATGGGCCTGTCTCTTTGCAGAGTGACGGCATATTAAATGCAAGGTTTTACAATTTTAACCCTGAACTAAAAACCACCATCAACAAACCTGTAACCTAACATACATCTACAATTTTAAGCATTAATTCGTGCACCAAATTGCTGCTACTTCACCAGCATACAGCCTTCGTATCACTACCATCACAAACCCACATCTCCGTTTCTGCCTTCTTCTTCATAACGACCAACAACACCTACTCCATCATAATCTCAGCTGCATTCTTTTCTCCGAGCAACACAAATTCAACAGCTTCAATTCAAAGTTCATCCTCTCTGTGTTCTTCTTAATTTCATGTCCTCGATTTCCATTTCCATTTCCTGCAATGTTTCAATCTCCACTGTAGCTTCAATTTCAGACCTCTTAACCCATCGATCTATTCACAATTACAGCAGCAACTCAACTCATCAGAAACCCATCTCCAATTCAAACCCATGAATAATTCAGTGTCGTTCTTCTCTTTTGGTGGCAGTAACACCAATTTCTTCTTATGATTTTCGAATCGAGCACAAACCCAATCTAATTCTTCTTGATAGAATAACTTCAAATCCCTTTTACCAGTTCATCATCAAACCCTAATTTCTTCATTTCATATTCATGATTTCACAGTACCACCAAAAACCGTTCCTCAATTCAATGACAAAACTCATCATTTTCTTTCTCTGATTTCTCTACCAGCAATAGCCGCCATTGCTGTCTTCTTGTATTTCTCGATCTGGTCTCTTAGAACCAACAGCAGCAGTGGCTGCTTTCATTTTTTTCTTTTTTCAATTTCAGAATACAAATGATTGATAAGAAATTCTTATCAATTTTAGGTTTAGGTAATGATTGGGGCAGGATTCAGACACCCCCATCTCTTAAGATAAGGGTCACCCAGATGACAACCCCCTTAACCTTGGGTAGTCGGTATTTAGTACTCCTTCAAATAGAGTTGCCCCTTAACCTCAGCTTGACTGCCACTAGTATTTTCCTATGAAATGATCATTTTTCCCTTTTGGCTTAAATTAGGATGCTTCTTCTTGTCTTCCGCATGACTCCAAAATACCTAAACTCAAAACACACGTAAAATACATAATTTACAAGAAAAATAGCAAAGAAAGCATAATCAATAGATATTAAATCAAGGTGTATTCTACACCTATCAAATTCCTCCACACTTAGACTTTGCTAGTTTTTGATGGCAGATTTTCGACAAAGGTCAAAATCATAAAATCATGATACTGCATGTTTCTGACCCGACCTCAGGAACGCATGTGACGATTCATATTTTATGATCTGTGAACCGTTTCACGATCTCTGACCGAGCGAACATTACTCTCAGAGCCATGATGAATATGTTTCTCGAAAGGCCTCCCAGTTGAGCGTTCGATGCTGCACATTTCATCATGACCTCTATGTAGAATCAAATGATTGGGCGGTTCTCTGGATATAATTATTTGTTAGAGAGCTTAACGCCTTCAGGACGTCATGTTACTCGATGTTCCCTGACTACATAAAGAGACCCACCTCTACATAGAATAATGATTGGGAGGTTCTTTAGACATAATTGTTTGTTAGAGAGCTCAACGCCTTCAGGACGTCACGTCATGCGTTGTTCCCTGACTATGTAGAGAGACCGTGTATAGAATCTTGATGATTGGGCAGTTCTCTAGACATAATTGTTTGTTAGATAGCTTAACGCCTTCAGGACGTCACGCCGTTCGTTGTTCCCTGACTATACACCCCTCAAAACACATATGATGCTTCAACTATCTCCTATCTCGATTCTGCAAATAGATTAATACTATCGTGACATTCATCCACTGAATTCCTAGAAAATAATCTATTATATCTCATTACTCCATTTCCTGAATCCCTCGTCTGGGTTCATGGATTAGTAATAGATAACCATTTTATCTCATTACTCCGTTCCTTGAATTCTCCGACTAGATTTCATGGATTAGTAATAGATATTCAATTCATTTTATTACTCCGTTTCATAAATCATTCTCCGCTGAATTTCATGAATTAGTAATAAATACTCAACAATCGGGTATCTGGACTATCACCGAGCCAGTCCTAAGAAAATGGTGCAAGTGTACTCAATGATGATGCACGGACGAGCATTCAAAAATATGGACAAATGAGGAAACCTACGCAAAATAGGAGAGATATAATAATAATAATGATAATAATAAAAAAGAGTCGTCTAGGGACCAGGCCCACTGGCCGGCCGGTCATGCCGCCATGGCCGGTCCCCACGCCTCTTCCTTTATTTTTTTTCTTATTTTATTATTTTCATAATCTCATGAAGACTCATTCATTCGAGCAAATTTCCTTGTTTGAGAAAAACTCACGGTTTCTCCATATTTTCCTTAAACGATGAAAAATAATAAAAATAGGGGAAGGTGTCACGGGACCGGGTTACCTAGCCGGCCGGCCATGTCCTAGTCGTGGCCGGTACCACACCTTGCAATCCCTTGTTTTTCATAATTATTATTTCCCTCATCTCATGAAACTCCAGTGTTTGAGCAAAAATGATAAGTGTTTAATTTACATGTTTAGAATGTCAATTCCATACGTGTTTTAGCTATAATTCTTGCATATTACTTGTTATTATAATTATTTTCTAGTTTTGTGTCAAATCAGGTGAATCATCCTAAGAAGAGTGAAAAGAGCTGCAAAAGAGATATAAAGTGAAGTTATCAATGATCCAAGTGTCTAAAGCCGAAAGAAGTGGAAGAAGTGCGACGAAAAAGAGCAAACTAGATCGAAAACATAAGAAGGACTAGAACACCAAGTTCAAATCATCCAAATTCAGGATTTATTATCATCATCTTGAAGAGAATTCAATTATGAAGTGAACAGCGAAAGAATGAGGTCATTCCGAGTTCGGACGAAGAAGTTACGGCCAAAACAGTCGAGACGAAAAACAACGATCTACAACACGACTTTCGGCATTGCTAAAGCAATACCGAAAGTGGCCATATTTCGGGCAGAATAGGTGTATTTTAGACCCCAACTTTCGGCGTTTCTTTGGGGTATTCTACAATGCCGACTGAGACAAACCTATGGGGTCCCTTTTGATGTATTTTGACTTCCAAATCAAGGAAACACGGTCCCGGATGGATTCTAATACCTAGATCTCATGAAAACTATATAAGAGGACTTCAACAACAATTAGAGGATCTCTAAATCTCATATTATACTTTTGTTCTTCATAAAATATTTTAGGGTTTATCCCTTTAGGGGGAAACCGGGTAATTGTGTAATCATGAGAAGCTAAACCTTTGTTGATTAAGGATGAATTCAATGTTCTAGCGTGAAGCTTTATTATTATAAAAATCTATTCAGAGTTTTATCATCTTATCGTTTGTTTTCACTATAATTAGGGTTCATGATTGATTTCTAGATTGTTCAAGTGTACAATTGGATTAATCTTTTGATCATTCTATTGCTAGTAAAGGGGTAGGATATCCGTGTAATTTTTGAATAATCCTTACACAAGTAGAGAACGTGAGACCTCGCAGAGGGATTCTGTGGAGCAATCGTGTGTGAAGACAACACTAGTAAGTGGACCTTGCGCTAAGAGTCTAACTGCTAGGATCAACCTAAGTTCACATAACTTAAAGCTTCTGTTGGGTTACACCTTGAGTGCGTTACTACTTGGTGGTTCAGTTGGATAGAACTTGATAGGCGAGCGCTTCGTATCCGGTTACAAGAGGAACTTTAGGGATAGCACTGATCTAGTTGCTTTCCTACGGTTGGTGATGAATGGTTCTAACGAAGATAGATAAGTAAACTATTGAGTCAACGTTTGGTAACGGCGAAGGACTCCTTGGTCATCCCTTTCATCTTATTCTTGTTTTATTCTTTTTATTTACTTTAAACCAAAACTCCCTTGTATTTTACTTTATTTTGCTGATTAAATAACCTATCAATTACACAGCTCTCTGTGGGAACGATATCTTACTACCCCTATATTACCGGTTAATTAGTGGGAAATATCTCGATTAATTTGTTGTGGTTACGACACGCATCAAATGTTGGCGCCGCTGCCGGGGAGCAGTTGCTAATTGATTTGTTATTTGTTTAGCTTGTTTTTGTTTTTTTATTTTTGCTTTTATTTTTTCTTTCGTTCTTGTGAGTCGTCATGTTTTCTTATGGAAATAACATGTACGGAGCACAAGATTACAAATACAACAGTGGTAATCAATATGGTTTTCAATCTCATTTATATGAAAACTACCAACCATCCTATGGGTATAATCAAAACCAATCTTTTGGCTATGATCAATATCCCACGGAAACTTATGGATATTCTCATACATGTCAACAACCTTATGACGGGCATGTAAGTGAACAATTACTAGGATGGAAGGATAGTTATGTTTCTGATCAATTGTTTTCTAGTAATGTGCAGATGACATAGAGTTTGGGACTAAAAAGTTATGATACTGAATCCAGACCTACTCCTCTTTATCGTGTTTTTCCTTCACTCTTTCCAAAAGAGGAGATTGTGCATAACGGTGGAAAGCGTGTTAACATCAGAAAACTATATGCGTGATACAACCAACTGGAAGAAGCCGATGCATCACAAGAAACTCTTGACGAAATTAACAAGGCCATAGACATGGAATTCGAACGTCGTTGGGATGTTGATGATTTTGAGGTTGATAATGATTCTGATGAAGATGAACAACCTCTTGAAAGTCCTTGCAACAATGATACGATTATTCAAACTCCGGATCATAATAAAGATCCTTCGCCTATTCAAAAGGAGGAGATTGGGTATGACATATCTATTATTATAAATGGGTAACGTACTCAAACGAAGAAATTAGGATGTGCACCGATGAACTAGACTTTTTAGGAGATGATTCAGATTCCGATGACAAGGTTCTTGAAGAGATGGCAATTGAGAATGAAACCAAATTGATTGATTTCGTGGAAGACCCAATTGAGCTAGATAATAATAGTTCGATAGAGGACCACGATATTCTTGAGGTAAATAATTCACTGGAGATAAAAGATGAGGATCTCGAACAAGGTTTGTCTAATCCTTTACATAATTCTAAATCTATTGATCCTTTCCATCCAATTGAAGTAGCTTCTCAAAGAGTTATTAAGCCAACTTTTAGGAAAATACCTCACTTAGGATTGGAGTTGTGTGCTTCCAAAGTTTTAACGGATTATTTTGCTTCTAAGTATCCACCACTTGATGTGTTTGATTCTAATAGTTTGCAGGTTCGCCATGCTGAAGAATCCTTTGAAGTACCCATGTTTTATGTTCTCTATCCACTTTCGAATGTAGAAAGGACTAAGTGTGGGGAAACTTCAATAAAGTGATAGCTTCAATATTAATATCTTGTGTTAATATTTTTGTGAAGCTGTTATTAGAATTGCAGATTATTGTCTGGGAGGAATACCAGATTTTCAGATTATTGGTTCACGGACGATAACCAGAGGGTCAGGCTAAGGACGTTAAACTAAGCGTTGAATGGGAGGCAACCCATTGGTTTGTATTTTCTATCCTTTTGTTTTTAGTTTTCTTCTTTTGCATATCATATTAGGATTTCCCACCTTGACTTTACTTAGGACGAGTCAATTACATTGAGGACAATGTAGAGTTTAAGTGTGGGGGAGTGTTTGGATATTTTGCATATAGAGTTTTTAGCCTTCTTGAGTCGATTTTTTCAAAAGTGTTGTAAATATTTGCATAAAAACCTCCAACTTGTAGAGATTTTAGAGTCACTAGCATACTTCTAGGTATGTTTACATAGAGAATTCTGACCGACATAACTGAACTTGGAAGTGTTAGGGAACTACGTTCAGATTTCTTTCTTGTTAGAGTGTTAAATAACGGATTTTGTAGTTGCGGGAAATCCTACAATACATCCCTCACAAGAATTCATAATATTCAACACATCTTTAAGATCAACAATCACACTTTTTATTAATTGAGTTAAAGAATTTTACAAAGGGGAAATGAAATCAAGAATACAACTATTGCTATAGACTTTCTCTCTCCTCAAAACTTTCCCTCCACTCTCTAAAAAGATCTCTCTTCTCTTAGGCCTACTCGGCCCTTTATATAGGACATTACATAATGGATGACAGCTAAGCTGTCCTTTATTTTCGGATCTGGCTTGCGACATTCTCGCAAGTATTCAAATGTTAAATATCTCAATGCTCCTAAATCTCGCTAGGTCCTCACACCTTTCTCGTGTTCAAGCTGTCGTCATCCGTTGCGTCATTTTTATTACAATCTGCGATATCTTCGCAGTGTGCTTTTTAACTCTTTCGCAAAGGTATAAATGTTGCGATATTCTGATCCTACATCTTGCCTCTTCTCATGTCTTCTCTGCGAAGAAGAGAATGTCATGATAATTAGTGCTTTCAAAATGCCGCAGCTGTTCATTTTTCACCGGATTTTCTGCCGACAAGATTCCATGAATTAAGCATAACCGCTTACTCATGTTAAATATTCCCCTATTCACCAGCACATTAAATGCTAACCGGTCATCATTTTCTTGACTATTTAAGAAGAGATCCATCATAAGAATATTTTCTTTCTTTTACTTCGTCTTCTTCATCTCTACATTCTCTGTGAATCTTTTTGTCGTCTGCAACTTTTTACTACTGTTCATCTTTCTGTAAATCTTCTCCATCTTTCTGCTACTATTCCTATGGAGCCATCAAGGTTTGTTGATTTTGCTGAAACTGATCTTTTTGGGATTGATCTCTTCTACTGAAATTGTCTTATTTGATTTTGTTCATCTTTGAATAATTGCCATACTGTTTCTGTTTCAGCAAAAGCACCCCTAGCACCAAGTTCACAATCCAAAACCCTAATGTTCCCAAGGGTTCTCAGCCAAAAATCGTTGTAAACAAAAGAAAACCTGCGAATAGCAAGGTATTAAGAAACACTTATTCTTTTAATAACAATATTGTTGCCTCTGTTTATTATTTGACTTGTGATTCGCAGGGTAATGGAAATGGCGATAGGCCCCCCAAAAGATCTCGCCACCTTAAAAATGTTAAAACTTCTGTTCCATTTCCTATGTTTAAGCTTTCAACACCTCCTGCGATACCTTCGCAAGCTGAATCCCCTCTCCTTATTCGCGAAAGTGTCGCCGCAGACTTCTCCCATGTAACTGACCTTTCTATAAATGAAATTCATCGTGATAACCCTGTTGCGAATGAACCCTTCTCTTCTTCTGCTGTCAATGCCTCTTCTCTTGACATTGCCTCAGCCCCAGTCATTAACCTTCATCACATTTCATCTTCGGATGACACATCTATGACGAAAGATGATTCAACTCTCCCATCTTCTGTCATCATCACTTCTTCATCCGAATCTCTCCCTTTTACTAAAGAAAATCTGAAAGGGATGGATATTGCTTTCAAGGTTTTATTAGATATTCTGGATGATGTCAAGAAAACCTCCATTGATCCTATCAAATCTGGTGTCTGCGAAATTTTGAGTAAATATTTTGGCTCTGACAGAATGGTTTCGCAAACATCCTTAGAAAAGGAAGTTGAAACTTTGAAGAATAACCTCCAAGCCATGACTTTGAAATGTGACACTCTTCTTCTTGAAAATCAAAAGCTTCCGAATGTTTCGCTGGATCGTGACAATCTTCGCAAGAAGAACGAGGAATTAAAAGGTATAACTTTCTCTCTCTCTCTTTTTTTTTTTTTTTTTTTTTTGAAATCCCTTGTTCGCCCTTTAAGCTTTAAACCAGAAACGAAAAATGGAGATATATCAGTTTGAATCCGTCGCTGAAGAAGCCCGAATGGATAGAGATGCTTGGATGGATCAATATAACCAATTAGATAATCTTCATACATACTCTGTTGATCAAGTAGATAATCTTACCAAGGAGAATGCTCAATTAGTTCAGATGCAAAACTTATTAAGTAATGAATTATCTCTCCTCTCTTACTCTTTGACTAAAGCTAATCTGGAGTTGGAAACTTTATCAGATGAGAATGAAACCCTATCTCAAGAGAAGCGAATTATTTTAAATAAGGTGGCGATCTCTTCGCAACAGCTTAACATTTGTCAAAAAGTATGTAATGAGCAAGAACAATCTCTCTGTTCATTGAGAAGTAAACTTAAAGAAGTTACTGTTGAGAGAGACAAACTTATTCAAGGTAGAATAACTTTAAGTGTAAAGGCAAGCCAACTCAAAGATCAATATTCCAAGCTAGAAGAATCCTACTCTTCTCTTGCGAAGGAAAACACCTGTTTATGGGTGAAAACTATTTCTGCCGGTTTTGGTAATTTGGGGTGTGTGGATGAGAAATGAGTCTAAACCTTAAACAAATGCACTGCACGGAGTGCTTGTAGATTCGAGAAATCAATCAGCAAATCCGGCCTAAACCAATAAATGGCCGTTCCGGACTTGTTTCGGTCACAAAGTGAAGGAGATGGGGTTGATCTTAGTGAGGGAAGCGAAGAAGGTTTTGAGATTGTGAAGGTGTTGGCTATGTATGACTTATATCGAAAGCTGAACCGGCTTGCGGGGATGTAAGCTATCGGTTCCGGTGTTTGAATACGATGGTATCAACACTTGCCTCTCGTTGTCCGGACTTGTGTTCTGTTGTGTCGGAAATAGGGAGGAGAACCTATTTATACAAGTCATTTGAGCCTTATTCACGTCTCTCGTGGGAAGTGGAGGAAGTGGAGTGATGGAGTAGTGGAGTTGTGTGTTGGTGTTACACGACCCGCCCTTGCCCACTTCTCCTGTCATCTCTAACCGTCCATGACTTCCCGACACGTTCTTGTGATGGCGCGTTGCACGCCGCACGCCGTAAACCGCCGACCAATACCCCAGTATGTATCCCCCAGTTTGTGACATGATTGATGTCTCGAGTGTGTGGATCGTGGGACCCACAGAAATTAGCATGTAATGCTAGACTAAATAACTAAGTTATTTAGGAAGTCGATACTTGTGAAGTATCGTGTGTATTCTATGCAGGTACTGCATCATGGTGTGGTAAAGTGACGGGTGATGATTACCATGACGCCTCACTGACCAATTAACTCCTGACCAGGGTTGTATAACCAAGCCGGTGAAGTTGGACGGACGAGATGATCTTTGAGACACTCATCTGCGACCGTTGGTGAAATTAGGGTTTTTTGAAGAGGTGCGCAAGCATCACTCTTCAGCTTGGTCGAATCCAAGCTTGGGATACAATTTTGACAGGGCCGATCGTGCATGTGTGTATACGACATGACGGTGTAGGCGCCCATATCTCATTGTCTCGTGAAAGTGTGATCTGGGGCACTCAATTTGTCCGGCGAAGTTGAGTGGTCGAGATCAATTTGCAACAGAAATTTTTTGCCGCAAAAGCCGCGCATCATGTCAATTTTGGGCGCGCGTTCCAAGACGACCAAGCTTGGTCGGTCTTGGCCGATCAGCCCGGCGTGCATACGGTGGGATGGCGTATATACCTGTACTTCATCGTCCCATAGAAACGTGATCTAAGCCACTCAATTTGTCCGGTAAACTTGAGCGGTCGAGATCAGTTTGTGGTTGGGAAGTGTGACCACGCCTAGCTTGGGCGCGCGAATCAAGGTGTACAGCCAAGTTTGGTCTTGGACGATCGGGTGTGGAGATAGGTGGACCCATAGTGATCGTGTTGATACTTACCAGACCTGCTTAGTCTATTCCTGGACTCTTCATTCGTGTAGGAGAAAATGGACGCTCGTGATCGCGACACAAACCCTAATTAAGTTTTCCCAGCCGTGTGTCATACCCAGTTTGGGGCGCACGAATCAAGACGACCAACCATAGTTGGTCCTGACCGATCAGTCAGGTATGTAGGCGGGCCCACGGTGTTTGTGTTGACATGCTCTGGGCCCTTTGAATCTACATCTACACCCTCCATCTATGCCTGCGAAGATGGATGGTTGAGACTGTTTTGCGATACATGTAATGTGTCGCAAACCCTAATTTAGGGTTTTTCGTCCATACTGCTTTGGCTTGGACGATTTGGCAAGCTATGCCATCCCTTGGGGAGGCCGACCATGCGGGGCCCGCGTTGGGTCGGTGGTGCATATTCCAATACCTGCTTGGGGTCATGGATTCAATCTAAGCCATCCAATCATGCTGGTGAAGTTGGATGGTCGTGATCGTTTCTGAGACTGATATGGTCAGTTCAGGTTCAAATATGCTCAATCGGGCTAGTATAACACACCGAGAGTTGTAGCATGTATGGGTATTTCATACATGTCTTATTATTAATGCTTGGAGATTCGTGTTGCTCTGCTGAGAACAACACTCAGTCGTCATGCCGCACCTTAATGAGTACGAAATACAAGGCTGGTCATGCATTAATTAATAATGTTGTAAATTCACGGGGTATATGGGATTGTTGCTACATGCTCCAACCTGGATGAATTTTGTGTATTTAATTCACATAATCTTTGGGATTGTTGCCACTTGCTCTATTCTAGGTGAATTAGTAAAGTGAAGAAGTATTCATCACTTATTAATGGCTTTATCTTTTGCAAGATGTTAGCGCATAATTTTGGCTTTTACAATTTTAGCCCTTAAATGAAAATCCACCATCAACATTAAGTCCCCTGCCTAGCGCATAATGGTTGCGCTATTGTGGGGTAGGTATGAGATGGTGACATACTTATGTGAAGAAGACAGGATAAAGAAAATTTACCCGGAGGAATTTTGACCGACCGCTAGCAGTTGTCCATGTAAACGCCGTTGTGCAAGCGCGGAATCCTTTGGTGGGACCGGTTTCCTTCCTTGCGTGTTTGAATCAAAAGAGGAATCCAAGCAAAAGAGGAATCCTTGTTCTATTGGGATTCTTTCAAATTTTGTCTATAAAAGGACCGACCTCTTTTCTTTTTTCTTCATACTTTTTTTCTTTTTTTTTTTTTTGTTCGGCAGCTCTCGTCCGTGATCTCCACTGCCGCTGCCGTCCGTCCATCTGCAACAAGGTAAGCGTTTTTTTTTTTTTTTTTTTTAAGGTAAAACCCTAGTTTGCTAGGTAAACACCTTTTGCAAGATATATACTATGCTTAGTTCTTCCACCAAGATTGATATGCCAACATTTGTTAGGATTTCTTAGTAAAACAAGCCGTGAATCCATGAATATGTTGTGTCTTGCCTCCCTTTTCATTGTTGCATACAAAACCTAGCTTCTTAGGTTGTAGCTTGGAAAGGAACTCGGCTTGAATTTCGTGAACATGATTCCCATGACATAAGAGAACCGTGTTGTGCATAAATATGGTCCCTCCATATATGCTCGATTGAACGTGGGTCCCATATCGTGTATGCCTGACTGAATGTCACCTTTATACCAGCCTCGTGCCCTTGACCAACACCGGACTTGAAACTTGGGCAATACCGGACTTGTGACTTGATTAATACCGGACTTGAAACTTGAGCAATACCGGACTTGAAACTTGATCAATACCAGACTTGAAACTCGATCAATACCAGACTTGGACCCAATCCCGGCCTTGTGTATTCTTACGTGAATGTGTGTTCTGTCGTGTGCGACCACACATCCCATGCGTTTTTTTTTTTATATAAGTATTGATTCCTGTCTTTTATTGTAGAATGAAGAAAAGAACTCCTGTTGAGATGTCTTCTGGAGATAATGCTGGTGCTAAGTCAGGAAGTGTTGACAGCTTCAAAGATATGTCGAACATTGATGATGAGTTGTTCATCTTGCCTTTTCCAAACATTAGGAAACATCCCTCTCATAGGATAGTCCTGCTCTCCGGTTCAGAAAATATGGAAGTTGATCCATCTTCTTCTTCGGCACTTGTGATGAGGTTCTGTCTTCGAAGAAATGAATATCCGCCTTCTCCTATCGACTTCAAGATTTGTCATACTTCACTGGGTTCTTATGAAGGGTGTATGAGACGCATGTTGAATAATAAGGATGTTAAAGCCAATTTGACCAAAGCGCAAATCCTCAATGCAGTCATGGCATCTGATACTCTTGAAATTAAGAAAGATGCTGCAGGCTTGATTACTTTCATTTCTCGGTGGCGCCCTTATACTCATACAGCTATATCTAGATGGGGAGAGATGATTATTACTCTGGAAAGCGTAGCTGCATTGATGAACCTGCCTGTCGCTGGAAGTTTTTATTACGAGCTTTCTGACACGGAACAACGTGATTATGACGCTATACTCCGAAAGGTGGCAGAGTTTGACTGGACAAGGAGGAGAAAAAAGACACAAGATGCTTTTACACCTGGTGGGTATCGGAGTGGTATCCTGTAGACCCAGAGCTGGATCAGGAGTTGGAAAACGAGCTCAGCGTGATTGCATTCTTGTCTTTGTGGCTATCCAGAGATATATTTGACGACGGTTCTAGAAAGAAAACCATAAGGGGTGTCCTAGTTAAGATTGCTATAAAGCTAGCAAAAGGTGAAGTTCTTCCCTTAGGTGCCTTGTTCCTTGGATCGTTGTATTCTCATCTGGACGCATTAGCAATGGATATGCATGTTTCCAACGGGTACAAGAAGGTGGAGTCGTATGTCCACTTTGCTTTTCTTTAGGCATTCTTGTAGGAACATTTCAAAAGTTATGCTCATGTTCCTGCAACTTCGCTCAACAATTTGTATGGTGGCTCGAGAATACTCCGTTGGCAGAGGAGGCATCCCAGAACTGGTGCGAAACTGGTGGACATCTTTGATAATGTGTCTTCTGTAAATTTCCGCCCATGGGGGCCGATCCACTCTTCCGTTGTTCAGCCGAAGACTTTTGCTATTGCTTCTGACGGTCCTGATGCTGCGTTGCGTACCGATGCCAACACTATGAAATTTGGAGAACTTATTTATCTCGCACAACCAGCATTCCGGAATATATCCCGTCTCTATTCAACGAAGCTCTTACTGTGACTCCGTACAACATTGACAGGGCTGCTCGTCAAATGGGATTTGACCAGGGTGTTCCATTTATCCGTCCGTCGGAGGCTCCGAAAGAACTTCTCCCGGGTATCTTTGATGCTGATGTGTTCTTGGCATCGCAGAGTCTTCCCTTCTGGCCTATTGGGAGAAACTCAGTGGTAACCGATAAGTATAAGGAATTTTGGAGGAAGCAACTGTTGGCTTTCCAATAAATCTCGGAGGATGTTGTGACAGATTCCCGTGGTGAGCCATCTTCTGACGTTCTGAAGAAGCATTTCCGGTTGAAGCCACTCCCAGACAAACGGACCAGAGCTGATGATTTCAGTCCCCAAGCAGGAGAAAGATCTAAGAGGCAGGCATGTGATTTGGTGATCCTCAATTCCTCCAATATGCAGGTATTTAAATCTCTTTCTGTCGATTCTTTTATTTCTCCAGAGCGAATTCTTCTAAGAGTGATCCTTGCTTGAAATCAGGGAATTCCGAAAGAGAATGTTTTCACAAGGTTGGCGCGCATTCAGAACGAGAAGTCTGGTAACATTGGCCTTCATGTTGAGAAGTCTGGCGACACTGATCCTCATGCTGAGAAGTCTAGTAACACTTCTCCTCAAAAGTCTGGTAACACTGATCTTCATGCCGAGAAGTCTGGTGAAACCGCTCCTTTTCCAGACAATGACAGAGATGACGCAAGATCGGTTGGACAAGGTACCTCCCTAAGTGATCTTGTTGATGGGTCCATAATGGAAATTAGCACCCAGAGTGAAGTAGACATAGGGAGGAATGTAAGAGAGGCAACATCCGCTATTGTTGAGGTGGCTCCCCTTGAAGAACGTTCTGAGCAGGTTCCAAGCAATAAAGCTGTCGTGGTGACTTCTTTTGAAAGACCTCCTGCAACTGACGAGGCTCCTGTGATTGGTGAAGTATTGGTAATGCAGCCTGGGGCTTTGTTCGATCCTCCCTTCACTGTCCCTTATCCAGGTCATGTGTTGGTTGGAGGATTCAGTGTGCCAGCTCGGTTCGAAGGGTTGTACACGGTGATATGGGAGAAGCACGGCCACATTGCTACAAATACGAAGCTCAAAAGTCATCTTGCATTGGTCAACCGCGTTCAGAAAACTTTATTTTCTATCCATGGGATGAGCGTCACGACTGGTCGAACAGTTTCTGAGGAGATGATTGAAGACTGGAAGTGTCATCGAGATATGTTTGTGCAGTACGACTTCAATGCTCCTTGGTTCTTCAAAGGGTTCTCCGAGATTCAGGAGCTCCGGAAATTACAAGATGAAGTCCCTTCTGCAGATTGTGTTACTCGCCAGGAAGAAGAGGTTGAAAAGTTGTCTAAGGAGTTGAAGCTGAAGTAGGCTGTACTTCAAAGGATGAAAGTCTCTCTTGCCCAGAAGGACGAGTTGCTGCTGAAGGATTTTCCTTGAAAGATTCATGCCACCTACTTGTCTTTTCTTTTAGATATTTTTCTTTTTGAGTGATGGTGAGGATTTCCTTTCATAATTTGACTTCCGGTTTTGAATTAATAGGTAATTGAATTGGCTTATTTTGAGATAGTTTTGTGAATAACTTTTCTGAAAGAGATTATTTTAAATGGGATTTGCATCTTGGTCATGAATGATTGCACATATCATATGAAATTGCAAATGTCGCATAAAAGGGAAGTATGAGTGGAAACAAACATGGCGTTTGATCATTGAGCCTCTTTCTCTATGTGCGGGATGCCAAGTCCCCAGTGAATCCTAAAACTATCTTTCTTGTAAAATTGTTGAATAGAACTTACTTGCTTTTGAAGCCTCACTTGTATCAAACCGAAGTAGCCTCTCTAAGGAAATTGTCCGCATTAATCTCCCAGATAAGGAAAGTTATTCCTCTGAATTAAGCTTCTTATGAACAATGCGTTTCAAAGCGTTGCATTCACTGGTAGGGTGGTGAAGGAACCAGTGGAAATGAAAATACCTCGGGTCCATTACTTCTTGATCAGTTGGTAGACGCCATACAGGAGGTAGCTCAGCCTCTCTGTTTCGTACCCATGCCTCCAGCAACTCCAAAATCTTTTCCATTGGGAACGGAAAGTGTAGGTACTTCGAGTCTAGCTTTTCCTGCGTTCGTGGGCGTTGTGGTGTCTCTACATGGCTTCGATGTGGAGCACGTTTCAGAGATGAAGTTGGAAGACTTGTGAGTGCCATCATATCCGCGGATCGCTTGCCTGGGTGGCGGGGTGTGGAAGGTGTCGTAATATCACTGCTGAGTGATCGAATTGAACGCTCCCATCCTCTATACTCACGTGTTCCTTGATTGATATCTCATTCCTCAAGCATTTCTTCACTTGGTTGAAAAGTCGATGCGGATTGGACAGTCTTCCGGGCTTCGACAAGAGTCTTGAGATATAAATCTTCTAGCAGGGATACGTAAGTTGCAAGCTCCCTTTCTTTATCCGGCAGACGTTATGGTACCCCGGACAAGTCTTTTCCTCTGTGGAGTTGCCTCGAGTCTTCGTTGTCGGCTGGGCCATGTTGTTCGTCTCTCCTGAGTCCCCTGTGATTACGCGCTCTTTCTGCATCTCCACTGGTAAAGGTGTGACTCCTGGCTAAGGATTCAGCATTTCTTGTACTGTCTGAGTAGATGTCTGCCGACCCTCCTTATAATTGTGTTGTTATATCATTCAAAAGGCGGAATGTTTCGCTCTGTCTTCTAGCGATACCCGCTTGATTTGCCAAGACATCCTCCAGCATTCTATCTACACTTCCCATGATATCTGAACCACATGTGGTCTCCGGGTGAGGATACATCGCGAGATGAAAACCGAAAAATTGAGAATTTAATTTTTTGCAGCCGAGAGATCAACCTCCCGTTGTGGTCGCCAATTGTTTATGGGTGAAAACTATTTCTGCCGGTTTTGGTAATTTGGGGTGTGTGGATGAGAAATGAGTCTAAACCTTAAACAAATGCACTGCATGGGAGTGCTTGTAGATTCGAGAAATCAATCTGTGCAAATCCGGCCTAAACCAAGAAATGGCCGTTCCAGACTTGTTTCGGTCACAAAGTGAAGGAGATAGGGTTGATCTTAGGGAGGGAAGCGAAGAAGGTGTTGAGATTGTGAAGGTGTTGGCTATGTATGACTTGTATCAGAAAGCTGAACCGGCTTGCGGGATGTAAGCTATCAGTTTCGGTGTTTGAATACGATGGTATCAACACTTGCCTCTGTTGTCTGGACTTGTTCTGTTGTTCTGGAAATAGGGAGGAGAACCTATTTATACAAGTCATTTGAGCCTTATTCACGTCTCTCGTGGGAAGTGGAGGAAGTGGAGTGATGGAGTAGTGGAGTTGTGTGTTGGTGTTTGTTTATGGGTGAAAACTACTCCTGCAGAATTTGGTAATTTGGGGTGTGGATGAGGAATGAATTTAAACCTTAAATAAATGCACTGCGCGGTGAGTGCTTGTAGATTCGAGAGATCAATCTGTGCAAGTCCGGCCTAAACCAAGAAATGGCCGTTCCAGACTTGTTTCGGTCACAAAGTGAAGGAGATGGGGTTGATCTTAGGGAGGGAAGCGAAGAAGGTGTTGAGATTGTGAAGGTGTAGACTTGCTTATGACTTGCAACAGGAAAGTGAACAAACTTACGATTGGTGTAAGCAGTCTCTGGGTGTTTTCTTGTTGTTTTTTTTTCTCTGTTGTTTGGAAATAGGGCGGAGAACCTATTTATAAAAGTCATTGAGTCTTATTCACGTCTCTCGTGGGAAGTGGAGGAAGTGGAGTGATGGAGTAGTGGAGTTGTGCGTTGGTGATACACGACCAGCCTTGCCCACTTCTCATGTTCATCTCTAACCGTCCATGACTTCCTAACACGTTCTTGTGATGGCGCGTTGCACGCCGCACGCTATGAAACCGCCGCACCAATACCCCAGTATGTATCCCCCTAGTTTGTGACATGATTGATGTCTGGAATGTGTGGATAGTGGATCCACGAAAGATAGCATGTAATCTTTGAATTGAATAATCTGCGTTATTCAGAAGTCGATACTTGTGAAGTATCGTGTGTATTTTATGTGCAGTCTTTGCATCATGGTGTGGTAAAGTGATGGGTAATGACACCTTACTAACCAATTAACTCCCGACCAGTGGATGTATAACCAAGTCGGTGAAGTTGGACGGATGAGATGATCTTTGAGACACCCATCTCACGACCGTTGATGAAGTTAGGGTTTTGAAGAGGTGCGCGCAGTATCACTCTTCAGCTTGGTCGAAACCAAGCATGGGATACAACTTTGGCCTAACCGACCATACATGCGTGTAGATGGCATGATGGTGTAGGCGCCTATACCCCATTACCTCATGAAAGCATGATCTGGGTCACTCAATTCATCCGGTGAAATCGAGTGGTCGAGATCGATTTGCGACCAAAACTAGTGCCGCAAGGGCCGCACGTCACGCCCTCTTCAAAGACGTTCCAAGACGACCAATCTTGGTCGGTCTTGGCAGATTGGCCTGGTGTGAAGGTGGTAGGCTGATGTTCACGCCTATACCTGAATATCCCATGAAAATGTGATCCGAGCCATCCAAATCTTCCGGCGAAGTTGAGTGGTCGAGATCAGTTTGCGGTTTGGGAGGTGTGACCACGCTAGTTTGAACGTGCGTTTTGGATTAGCCAGGCATGATATGCCTTGGCCGATTGGGTTAGGGAATAGATGGGTCCACGGTGGTCATGCTTTGGTATGACCGGACCGCTTAATCTAATCTTGGACCCTCCATTCATGCCGAGAAAGATGGACGCTCGTGATGCTCAAAACCCTAATTTTGGGTTTCAAAGCCGTGCGTCTTCTCTTGTTTGGGCGACGATTTTGTCACGACCAAACATGGTTGGTCTTGACCGATTGGTCAAGTGTGTAGGCGGGCCCACGGCGATCGTGTCGACATGCTCTGGGCCCTTTGAATCTACATCTACACCCTCCATCTATACCTGCGAAGATGGATGGTTGAGGCTGTTTTGCAACACATGTAATATGCCGCAAACCCTAATTTAGGGTTTTCCGCCCATAATGCTTGGTATGAACGTTTTTTGGCAAGCTAGGCCAATGGCCGACCGTGCGGGTTCCGCATTGGTTCGGCAGTGGATATTCCATACCTGCTTGGGGGTGATGGAATTGATCTGGGTCGTCCAATCATGCTTATGGAGTTGGATGACTGCGATCATATCCGGACTGATATGGTCAATCCGGATGCTCAATCGGGCTAGTATAACACACCGAGAGGGACTCAATCGGGCTAGTATCGAGAGTCAGCCTGTACGGGTATTTCGTACATGGTTTCATTATAGTGCTTGGAGGTTCGTGTTACTCGTAAGAGTAACACTCGATCGTCATGCCACACCGATAATGAGTACCGGAAATACAAGGCTGATTAGAAATTCACAGATGGGATTGTTGCCACATGCTCCAACCTGGAGGAATTTCATGTATTCACAGAATGGGATTGTTGCCACATGCTCCATTCTTGGTGAATTAATGAGGGAGTATCCAACACTTATTAATGGCTTTATCTTTTACAAGATGTCAGCGCATAATTTTTTCCGGATTTTACAATTTTAACCTCAAATGAAAACCCACCATCAACATTAAGTCCCCTGCCTAGCACATAATGGTTACACTATTGTGTGGTAGGCATGAGATGGTGACATATTTATATACTGAAATGACCAAGCTAAAGTGAATACATATTTACCGGATAGTTTCACATCGTCAAAGCGTTGCCTCGAACCTGGTTGGTTCTGATTAAGGATGCGAAGAAAACAGGACTTGATCTGGTGAGTCGCTTTGGTTCCTCTTGTATATATCTGAGCTCGGCCCCTTCTTCATGTGTACTTCTTTCATCATACACGTCTTCCCTCAGGTATATCTGATAAGCCTCGTTGATTGTTATCCCCAATTAGCAGCCTTCATAGGTGGTAAGTAAAGACTCCTTTTCCTCCTGGGATTCTGTCGACTTGCGAGATTATAAAGGATCATCTCTCTCGGTCGTTTATTCTACATCTCAGGTATTGCTCTGATCTTATGATTGACTGATCGATTGATTTGATTTTTGATTTTTTTATTTTTTGTGTGTGTGCGCTCATAACCTCCTCTCCTTTGCAGTTTATCATGGAAGCGGCGGGGAGGTGTGACCACGCTAGTTTGAGCGTGCGTTTTGGATTAGCCAGGCATGATATGCCTTGGCCGATTGGGTTAGGGAATAGATGGGTCCACGATGGTCATGCTGGTATGATCGGACCTGCTTAATCTAATCTTGGACCCTCCATTCATGCCAGAGAAGATGGACGCTCGTGATGCTCAAAACCCTAATTTTGGGTTTCAAAGCCGTGCGTCTTCTCTTGTTTGGGCGACGATTTTGTCACGACCAAACATGGTTGGTCTTGACCGATTGGTAAAGTGTGTAGGCGGGCCCACGGTGATCGTGTCGACATGCTCTAGGCCCTTTGAATCTACATCTACACCCTCCATCTATACCTGCGAAGATGGATGGTTGAGGCTGTTTTGCGACACATGTAATATGCCGCAAACCCTAATTTAGGGTTTTCCGTCCATAATGCTTGGTATGAACGTTTTTTGGCAATCTAGGCCAATGGCCGACCGTGCGGGTTCCGCATTGGTTCGGCAGTGGATATTCCATACCTGCTTGGGGGTGATGGAATTGATCTGGGTCGTCCAATCATGCTTATGGAGTTGGATGATCGCGATCATATCCGATCGATATGGTCAATCCGGATGCTCAATCGGGCTAGTATAACACACCGAGAGGGGCTCAATCGGGCTAGTATAACACACCGAGAGTCAGCCTGTACGGGTATTTCGTACATGGTTTCATTATAGTGCTTGGAGGTTCGTGTTACTCTGTAAGAGTAACACTCAGTCGTCATTCCACACTGATAATGAGTACTGGAAATACAAGGCTGATTAGAAATTCACAGGATATGATTGTTGCCACATGCTCCAACCTGGAGGAATTTCATGTATTCACAGAATGGGATTGTTGCCACATGCTCCATTGTTGGTGAATTAAGTGAGGGAGTATCCAACACTTATTAATGGCTTTATCTTTTACAAGATGTCAGCGCATAATTTTTTCCGGTTTTTACAATTTTAACCTCAAATGAAAACCCACCATCAACAGTGTTACACGACCAGTCTTGCCCACTTCTCCTGTCATCTCTAACCGTCCATGACTTCCTGACACGTTCTTGTGATGGCGCGTTGCACGCTGCACGCTGTAAACCGCCAGACCAATACCCCAGTATGTATCCCTGATGCGTGTCGTAACCACAACAAATTAGTGAATATTTTTCCACTCAATTAACAAGTAATCTGGTGGTAGTTAAGTTCGTTCCCACGAGGGGCAAGAGGTTTTAGTTGTCTTAATTGTCACAAAAAGGGGGGGTTATAAAGCAAAAGAAAATAAACAAAGCAATTCAAAGATAAATTTGAAATCAATAAGAGAGACAAGATCAAGGAATCCTTCTTCGTTGCAAAACAATGATTCAAGTTATGTTTTTCATCCACATGTTATTAGTCACAGATTATCACTAACCGTAGGTAAAGCAGCTAGATCAGTGCTAAACCCCTAAATCCCTTGTATCACCAGATACGGAAGTTCTCGACTACCGGATTCTATTTACAAAACCACCTAGTAGTAGATCACTCAAGATGTAATTTAAATAAACGCATTAAGATTTACGAACTTATTAGGTTGATATTAGTAGTTAGACTCTTAGATCAAGGTCTACTTGCTAACGTTGTTTTCACACACAATTTCTCCACGGAATCCCTCCGCAAGGTCTCGTGTTTGCTACTTATGTAAAGAGTCAAGAAACGATTGGTAGGCTTGAGAAGTGGTTTATTTTAATGCCTACTTGTTATAACCGCAAGTGCACGGTGTCTACAATGCAGCACTGAGCAAATACGGGTCGATCCACAGAGACTTGTGGTGCTATAGTTGATCTCTAGGCTTACTTAACTGAATTCTAGCAGGTGTGTAACAAAGATGTAGGTTATTGTCGATGCGACTGAGTTGTAGTGACTCTAGGCTAAGGTATCAAAAGGTTATAACAAATTGGAGAGCACCAGGGTGGTGAATCCACCTCTAATTTCATGTGCAGGCAATCTAACTTAAGCCAAATTCTTGAGCTTTCCATGAAAGCTCAAAACTAGATGTTTATTAACTAGTTTTTGCTAACTAACCCCTAGTATGAGCTGTCTTCTTACAGTACAGCTCATCACAGGCTTGTAAGCTTTATTAGTTAACTACTAATCATTCATAATATCACATAGAAGAATAAGACCTAATTTAGATGTGCTTGACATAGAAATCAGGGGTTTCATCAACACCCTGATAAATTAAATTAGAACATTCAAACAAATAACAAATTAAATCTAAAGTGGTGCTCTGGCTAGCCCAGGCATAAACTTCTAACATCCTCACCTCAGTTCTATTTATACATGCACTCCAAACCCTAATTCATTTTAAATTGAAAAGTAAATGCATACCCAATTGCCCATACTCTCTTGTCTTGTCTCTGAGCTCCATGCGTCGATTGTTGGAGAAACCCTAATTCTAGTTATCTCTAATTTAGCTTCTAGGGTTATGGAGAAGCTAAAAGAGAGATAGCTCGACCTAGAGGAGAGGTGAAGGTGGCTGAGGCGGCTGCTGGAGTTGTTGGTGTTGGTGTCAGTGATAAAAAGATGGTGGTGATGATGATTGCTCTGCAACAGGCATGGGAGGAAGAGGAGAGGGATGGGTTTTCTCTACTGAGGGTATGGAGAAGAAAGAGAAGAAGGAGGAAGAAATGAGGTTAGGTCGATGGGTTTTGTCGATGGTGTAGGTATAGTCAACTAGGGTGTGAGGCGGGCACAGCAAGGGACGATGGGAAGGACGCAGCGAGCGTTGGATGTGGCGGGTTAGACCTGAACGGCCGAGGGAGGATTGGGGCGATTTGGTGTTGAACGGGAGCAGCGAGAAATGATGTGAGCGAAGGAGCGACCGTAGGATGTAGCTAGGTGAGATCTCAACGGCTCGGGGTGGATGGGCTCGGATCCGGGTCATGGCTAGCTCAAGCCTATGTCTTGTAAGTTGGGTTGCGACTGATGCGCGCGCGGCTTTTGGCTTTCGCTCCATAGACGCTTGTCTCCAATTCTTTGCTCTTTTGGCTCCTCAGTTTCTCCGAACTTTATTTACTACCTAAAAACACAAAATTAATTAGTACAAATATTTATTCTTGAAAACAAAGAAAACACAGACTATGGGATAATATCTGATTTCTGAGCACAAAAGATGAGCTAAATGCCAATAAATAGATGTAGAAATATGCAATATTTGGCACTCATCAAATACCCCCAAACCTGAATTTTACTTGTCCTCAAGTGAAACAGATTAAGAAATCCTAATTATACCACCGTCGGGGTCTCTCGAATGCATTTAGCGTATGCACTAAGCCTTTAAACCCCTAGGTGTCCCTAGTGGACGAGTTGTAGTCTCGTGAGGGTTTACCGAGAGGTGTACCCACAAAACCTTCTCCAACTTCGAGTGTAAAAGAGTCTCAAGCATCCAAGGAGCTATGAGGACATAGAGTTTCGCATGCTAGTAACAAGAAGTTAGAACTACCAAAGAACGCATTCTCATCCTTAAGTGCTTTGAGCGAGAAGTAACCATACCATATGAAAGAATTCGGATTCGATTGTGATCATAAGCCTTGACTTCGCCTCACTAATAGGGTTTTATGATAATTGCACTCAAAAAGATCGCTTTTTTAGTCTCTCATGTGTGCAAAAGGGAATAAAGAGAGAAATCCCGCACACGTTGTAGGTAAGAAGGATAACCTTCCGAAATAATTTCTCGGAGACTCCACGAGTTGTGGACAAAAAGAATCTTTTTCGATGATCTCTAAGGAAGGAAATCAACCATTAGCAAGGGTGGGAGTACTCACTTACCTTCTCACCCGATCGGCAATTAATATCACTCTCTCAAAGATTCATAGAAACGTCTTCAATCTTCGGTCTTCGGTCTTCAAATGTTGATGACGAACTTCTGAACTTCACAAAAACTTGACAAACATTTTTTTTTTTTTTTTTTTTTAACTTGGAATGAAAATAACAATAAAACAATAATACTCAATTTTTCACACTTGTCTTGATTTCACAAACTTCATTAATTCTCATCCTTTTTTCTTTTCTTTCCTTTGTTGCACGTAAACCTTGGACTATATCAACTTTTCTTCAAATATTCTGATGATGCTCCGTTTGCTGACGATGATGTGTTTCTATGAATCTGTTGATGTTGTTGAGAGGGAGAGAGTGATGCTAACTGCAAATCGGTATTTAGAAGAAGTTTTCATCTTTAAACGTCACCCTCATGATTGACAAAAATTAGCACTCAAGAGATCAAAAGTAGTGCTGAAAATGGTGCGAAGTTGGGTAGCTCACCATTGCTACCCGGAATTGACGTACGGTGACACACACTCTAACAGCTTTTCTAGAAAGTTGCAAAAAATTGAAGGTTGGTGCCTCACTTGATGTAAAATGGGTAGTCTCCACTATGGGTGATCACAATTCTACTACCGAATATCTAAACAGCACCTAATTCGCCCTCCGTTATGGTTAAATCCAACTTTAACGCTCTAATCAACTAAGAAACCCGATTGCGTTCTCAAGTACTTCCAATTTCTGTTATTTCGGTCAGACTCTCTATGTAAACATAGCTAGAAGCATGCTAGTGACTCTAAAATCTCTAAAGTTGGAGGTTTTTATTTACAAAAAGAGTTTTTTTTTTTTTTTTTTTTTTTTTTTTTTAAAAGACTAAAAACTCTATATGCAAATGTACCCCCAAACCTAAATCAAACATTGTCTTCAATGTGTCAACAGATGATAAAATTTTAAACAGTCACATACCAAGAGAACTATGCTGATAAGAGAAAAGGGAAGAGATTACCGGTATGTCGGCGGGAGCAAGGTTAGAGCTTCATTTGTCAAGGCTAGAATCCAACATTCTCAGTGGAGATCATATCGGATTAGCACAATATATGCACAAGAAGACTCAACCGATTCAAGAAAGAAAAATTTAACAAGTCCTACTGGATTATATACAATGAAAATTCACCATACACCAACAATCTAAAGAGTTGAGGATCAACCCAAAAGACGATATGTACAAACATCAACAGCTTTACACAGATATAACATGAGAGTGCAGAAAAGATTGCATACGTGAACAAGTTACCCCCAAACCTAAACTTGTCAACAGATGTGTTCTTGGGCACAAAATCTTGCAATTTTAAAGGTACATCATGCAAAAGGTCTAACTCAAAATGAGTTTTGCTAAGAACAGGCAGATATACACATTCCAACTGTGGTTCCCTAAAGGTGTTATACTTTGATGCAAAATAGTCCAAGAGGACTTGGGAAGCACAAACCTCTAGGCCTAAGTTAGGCATTTTCAGAAAAGTTGGTTTTGCAATTTTGTTACAAACTACACCTAGGTTTGGTGGAGGAGTTTCAATCTGTGACTTAGGAGAGCAAGTAGGTACATCTAAGTTGTTTTCATGCATAAGATCATTTGCACCATCACACACTTTCCTAAAGTCAGACAAATGTAAATCATGCTCACCTGCATAGAACAATTCATCAATCTCCATGTCATACTCATCAGAGGAGGCAACATATTGTGACATGGACAGGGAATCAGACACAAAAATAATATCATGGTCCATAAGAACATTAGTGTCAACAGAAGATTCATCCTTTCCTAAGTCACAAACAAGTTGTGTAGCATGCTCACTTTCACTAAAGAATTTCACAAACCCAAGTTCAGAGTTAACATCACATGTATGAATGTTAGAAGAAGTATCATTCATAGGGTTCACAGAAGAGACGCTTAATGTCTCTGAACCTAAAGATTCCACTACATTTTCAAAATACACATGCTCTTCATATTCATCATCATCATCATCATAGCAAAAATTCATCTCTCCATTCAAAATTGTAGCATTTTTAGTGTACTCATCTACCTCTAGATTAGGTTCATATTCAGTGTTAGTTGCATGAGTAGGACTAGAAACACTATTTTCGAAATTATCAGGAATAACAAACATCCTATCATAAACTTCTTTCCAATCTTCATTTTGTAACTCAATCAGGTTCCTTTGAAGAATCATAGTGAGTTGTTCTATTGAAGGAGAGTCTTCACTAGTGGGTATGCATTCCTCATATGGATATTCACTGCATGGTTGTGCATGGGGTTCACTAGAAAAGGGAAATTCAGACATGTTGCAATATGGATGGTCATGCATTGTATTCAGTTCAAACCTAGCATTGTTTTGCTCTATGAGGTTTTCTTCCACTGAGTGCATATACGAGGTCGGGGGAGTATAAAATTGTTCATCTCCCCACTGTGGTGATTGATACATGTGTGCATGATGATTAGGGTTTGCATATTGAGGCTCATGACCTAGAAAAGGTTCATAATAATCCCTAAAACTAGTGACATCATGGTTTGTGGGTGGTTCATAATGTGAAGCATGCCCGTAAGCAAGCTCTCTGATGGATTTGTTTCCATCCCCAGTTGCAGACCAAAATCCTGACATGGTCTAGAAACTCAATTTGGGCTCAAAAAGAAGCACTATAGCCTAGCACACATCAAGTATACTAAGTCCAGAGGCAAGCCCAAGTTATGCAAATGCACGGCAAGTTACGCAAATGCACAGCTGTTGTGGGCTCAGTTTTGGTTTAAGTGGGTTTTGGTTTATGTGGGATTTGGTTTATTGTGGGCTTCAGTTTCATGCAGAGAACAAGTTTGTAAGTAGCCCAGCAGCTCAGCTTATGTGGGCTCCTTGTTTGGTTTTTGTGGGCTGGTTTGGTTTTTGTACAGCCCAGCAGCTGAACGGCCCAGCTATGCAGGCCAAGTTATGTGGGCTGAAGGTTGGCAAAATGCAGAGCCCAGGTCATGCAATTTGCACAGCCCAGTTGATGTGCAAAGCTTAATGCAAAGTGGGCTTTAGCTTGTCAGAGAACAAATTTATGTGCAACCCAGCAGTTGCACAGCTCAGTCTATGCAGAGCCCAGCACAAGTTGTGTGCTCAGGGTACTGGGGTGTGGCAAAGTGGCAACAGGGTTGATAGGGTAATTCTCAGGGTATGCAACTCAAATGGCTATACAAGCAATAATGGCTATCAAGGCAGAGCAACAATCAACATGTTATGGCTCAGACAACCAACCAATTCTCACCACAGGGAAGCATTACAGGTGGGATTTCCAGCGCAGAAAGTGCACACAGGCTATGATTATGACTCACAGATGCACAGATGCAGAAGGTGCAAAGGCAGATGAACTATTTAGCTCTTTTACCACAGGCTTAACATGCCACAGAGTGTCAATATACTCAGTTTTCAGATATTTGTGCACCACAAGTTTCAGGGCAGATAGCTTATACAATGCAAGTTGGTTCGCAGGGTTGCACAATGAGTAATCACACAGGTTTTGCACAGGGGAATGAGCGGATCAAGAGTTGTGGTGTTTGTGCGTGACATACACAGGTGAGCAGCTAATGCAAAAGCAGTTACTCAACATTCTACCAAGTGCCACAGGATCACACATATATGCACACAATCACACAGGGCAGATGGTTCAACAAGTCCAACAGGGTTGCAGATTTGCGCAATAAGTAGCCATTTAGCTAGCCGATATGTTACCCAGGCATAGAATCAACACAATTTAATCAGGGAGCCAATAATTTTTGAAACTTAAGCCAGAGATTATGCACACAGTTATGCAGATATGCAGGTTGAGTTGGGTTGATTTCTAGGGTATCAACAGGATAGAGTATGCACAATCTTAACAAAACACAGCTCAACTCACTCAGCTACAGGGGCTGGAGCTAAGCGCAAGTCTTGTCGAGGCCAAGGAGTTACAGCACAGATCACACAGATGATTGCTCAAGGCTGTTAACAGCTTTAGTTGACTGAATGGAACACACAAGGCATAGGATTTTAGATATACTTAGCAAAGTAGCTGGTTTATCATGCATAGGTACCAGGGCAATGCAAGGTAATGGCACAGAACACACAAGTCAACTCAACAAGTTCAACAAATTTTCATATGTGCACCATAATTAGCTACTCAAGTCTGTCAAAAAATTTGCAGGCTTACACAGCACAGTTAGGCACAGAGTCGCACTCTTAGCCCAGATGCATTCAAGGAGACTAGTTTGGCAAGGTGACTAGCTTGGCAATTGATCAAATGACAGGAAATGGCTCACAGGGTTTGTGGTATCAACAAGCTTGGTTGATGTCAACAGTCTGAGTTGATGTCAACTATCTCAGTTGACTTCAGCTAGGCTTGTAGCTAAGTTGGTTATCCAAGCTGCACTCAAGCTCAACAGCTACAGGGGCTGGAGCTGAGCTCAGAGTATGTTGATGCCTAGGAGATAAAGTCACAAAGGCAACTAGTGTAGTAGATTCCACTTTTCACAGGCAATGCTCAAGTTACACACAGCACAGGCAGATGAAATTATTCAGTGGTGTTTGCTTAGCAAGGTGGCTAGTGTATTATGCAAGCATGGATTTCAGGTATGGAGCAGCACTTGGGATGGCAGCTGGTTTATCATGTGAACAAGGCTCAGAATTGGCCACATACAAGCTAGGCATACATTTATGGAGTAATGGCTCACAAACCAAGATGCTCAGCACAATTTTCAGTCATGCACAATTTAGCTCAATTTTAGTGCGCAAAGTAATGAGGCAATGCTTCAAAGAACAGGTGACAATTCATACATATGCTCATCATGTTAAAACTCAGCTCAAAGACAACACTAGTTTAGCATGCATCACAGGGCAATACAAAGTTCAAAATTCTAGCTCATTCACAGGCTAACCTCAAAGCCTGAGCTTTTCCTTGTCTTCCTTCCTTTGGCTTGCACAGCAGCAGCAGCACAGGTACCTGCTACTCAAGAAAGAAATCTCAGCTCCCAATATTGCACAGTTTAAACATGAAAAGGTGCACTGATGCACAGTTACAATGGAGCAGATCTAAGCTTAGACAAGAATTGCTAAGATGCTTATGCTGATGTGTCACAGGAGGATGAAAAGGAGTTTGAGTATCAGTGGATTAACAGAGTAAGGCATGCATAAGCTCAGGGCTTGTTGTGTCAACTCACTCAGTTGACCTCAACAGTCTCAGTTGCTGTCAAATGAATATGACAAGATATGCAGTGCAGCTGAAACGAAACAATGGTGAATAGCCAAGTCAGATGCTAATTGCAATGCACAGATGAGGATGTATATATGCAAATATGCAGTTAAGATTAACTAGAATGCAATGATACAATTAGCAATATGCAATGGATGATGCAGGGAAGGAAAACTACAGCTAAGTTATACTAAAACGGGGCTAAAAGCAATGCAAACATATATACAGGGGTGAAAATTCAGTGAAGACAAGCCAATAATCAATCACAGCACTCGCCAAGTCCCCGGCAGCGGCGCCAAAAACTTGGTAGGCTTAAGAAGTGGTTTATTTTAATGCCCACTTGTTATAACCGCAAGTGCACGGTGTCTATAATGCAGCACTGAGCAAATACGGGTCGATCCACAGAGATTTGTGGTGCTATAGTTGATCTCTAGGCTTACTTAACTGAATTCTAGCAGGTGTGTAACAAAGATGTAGGTTATTGTCGATGCGACTGAGTTGTAGTGACTCTAGGCTAAGGTATCAAAAGGTTATAACAAATTGGAGAGCACCAGGGTGGTGAATCCACCTCTAATTTCATGTGCAGGCAATCTAACTTAAACCAAATTCTTGAGCTTTCCATGAAAGCTCAAAACTAGATGTTTATTAACTAGTTTTTGCTAACTAACCCCTAGTATGAGTCTGTCTTCTTACAAAGATGTGCTCATCACAAAGCTTGTAAGCTTCATTAGTTAACTACTAATCATTCATAATATCACACAGAAGAATAAGACCTAATTTAGATGTGCTTGACATAGAAATCAGGGGTTTCATCAACACCCTGATAAATTAAATTAGAACATTCAAACAAATAACAAATTAAATCTAAAGTGGTGCTCTGGCTAGCCCAGGCATAAACTTCTAACATCCTCACCTCAGTTCTATTTATACATGCACTCCAAACCCTAATTCATTTTAAATTGAAAAGTAAATGCATACCCAATCGCCCATACTCTCTTGTCTTGTCTCTGAGCTCCATGCGTCGATTGTTGGAGAAACCCTAATTCTAGTTATCTCTAATTTAGCTTCTAGGGTTATGGAGAAGCTAAAAGAGAGATAGCTCGACCTAGAGGAGAGGTGAGGGTGGCGAGGCTACTTGGAGTTGTTGGTGTTGGTGTCAGTGATAAGAAGATGGTGGTGATGATGATTGCTCTGCAACAGGCATGGGAGGAAGAGGAGAGGGATGGGTTTTCTCTACTGAGGGTATGGAGAAGAAAGAGAAGAAGGAGGAAGAAATGAGGTTAGGTCGATGGGTTTTGTCGATGGTGTAGGTATAGTCAACTAGGGTGTGAGGCGGGCACAGCAAGGGACGATGGGAAGGACGCAGCGAGCGTTGGATGTGGCGGGTTAGATCTGAACGGCCGAGGGAGGATTGGGGCGATTTGGTGTTGAACGGGAGCAGCGAGAAATGATGTGAGCGAAGGAGCGACCGTAGGATGTAGCTAGGTGAGATCTCAACAGCTCGGGGTGGATGGGCTCGGATCCGGGTCATGGCTAGCTCAAGCCTATGTCTTGTAAGTTGAGTTTGGCGGTGCGCGCGCTGGAGTTGGCCCATAGACGCTTGTCTCCAATTCTTTGCTCTTTTGGCTCTCGGTTTCTCAGAACTTTATTTACTACCTAAAACACAAAATTAGTTAGTACAAATATTTATTCTTGAAAACAAAGAAAACACAGACTAATGAATAACGACAGCAAAAACATAAAGAAGACGTGAGACTGGCGAGGTTAAGAAGTATCGTCAGAGTGAATGTTTATGCAGGTACGACACTTCGCGAGACATTCCCAAAAATAAAGGGGAGCTTAGGCATCCACTATGTATTACCCTATATAAAGGGCTAAATGAGTCCTGTAAGAGAGAGAGATCTTTTTGGAATTGTTAGGAAGTCATTAGGAGAGAAAGTTTAAGAGTGTTTTAACTTCTAAGTGTAATTCTATTTTCCCGTGTAAACACTGTCTTGTAAGTAATCTTGCACGGAGAGAAGAACTAAGAAGAAACCGAGAGATCGAGGATGACATTGAGAGACACTTACATTGAACAAAGCGGCTAGCTCGCGAGAGAGAAAGGCTAAGAGAAGAAATGGAAAATCAAGAGATGGAGGAGGCAATCCGGCAAAATAACCATGATAACCGCGAAAGAAGAAGGGAAGGAATCGTTAATAGAAATATTAATGAATAATATGAGGGCGCAGTGAGAGCCGAGACACCAAGAAGAGAGAACAACCGATATCATGGCGTGCGAATGAAGAAAGAAACGAAGAAGAGCGTCGCAGGAAAGGAGAGAAGAAAATAACGAGCAAGAAGGTCAAAACTAAAAAGACCAAAGAGAGTGATTCTCGAGGCAAATGAACAAATCTTAAGAAATCAATAAATGAGAGGATTGGGTGAACAATAAGGGAAGGAGGAAGGAAACAATTGGACGGCCATCGCATGGACAATAAGATGGAGAACCATGTGTAGCGAAATGGCGGGATTGAGGGAGATATCTATCCTCTCATTTGTGAATGCTCTCTTGCGACTAACTTGTTATACATTCAAATTTTTAGAGTCAAAAATACAATCACGATGACGGAGTAACTTAAGGCGTGAGAGAGACAAGAAGATAGTAGCTAGGAAGCCATGACCGGGAGGAATTTGAACAAGAAAGGAACTACTATAACCGAATGTGAGATTCGGTAGGCTAGATCATGTGCAAGAAACTTGGGCGGTGGGACGAAGGCAATATAACCATGGAGGGCAGACTAATAGTATGGGAACCAATTAAGATGCCTTTGAATGCTAGTGTGGAAAGATCCGGAGGCTATACTTGTGATGGAAGATGTACCAAAGACTTTGAACGCTGGATGGAACCACCACTGACGAAAGTAAGTCATGAGTTTTGTTCTTACCATCGCTTCCATGGACATCAAACAAACGACTAAAACGTAAAGAGAATTATTCTCGTGGATGATTGATCAAGGAAGTCAATCACTTTCTAAAAGGAGAAGAAAAGGCCGGACATTACCACCACCACCAGAAATGAAATAGCGAGCGATGCAAAGGAAAGGAAACATTTGTGATAGAAATCAACGAAAGCCAAAATTTGAAAACTCTATCGTCCACTCTTATCGCACAATCGAAGATTTTCATGACAACGTGCTCGCAGAGTCTTTAAGAGAGATGCATGATAAATAAATAATGAGCCTGGCGAGAACGACGCATTAGAAAAGTGGCGAAAGACTATTTCTTTCTCTCGATGAAGTGCCAAAAGGAAGAGAAATACATGATAGCCCGTTGGTTGTAAAATTAGAGATTAACCGAAACCGACCAATGATGAGAAGATGATGAAAGCTTGTTGGCCCATACTTACAAGACTGGGAGGAAAAGATGAGGATTTGATCCCCTCGAATACAAGATATATGGCTTTAATGGCACCTTCACATGAGAATACCTCTTATCAACCGATATCTTATTCTCATGTGGAATCTCCATACAATGCGCTGATTGGGAGGCCATGGCTTCATGAAATTTTGGGAGTCGCATCAACATATCATCAATGCATAAAATTCCACATCCAAATGGCATTGGTATTATACAGGGAGATTGGAAGGAGTCACAAAGCAATGTCATGAGGTCGATGTAGAAAGCTGCGAAGAAAGGAATGCCAAAAGAAAGGGTTGGAAGCAACATGTGAGAGATGAGCTGGTAGATGTTATAGGGGGTAAGTAAGGGACCTACCCTGCGAGGTGAATGCCTACACGAATGTTATGATAATAAAGGAGCCGAAGGATATGAGGAACAAAAGGCATAAGAAGTGAATAGTCAACAATAGCAATTGAAGTAATGATGTGAGAATCTTAAAAGGGTAAATGAGAATACGATTAAAGAAAGAGATAAAGACACAACAAATGAAATGGAATTTGGCTAATACTTCATAACAAATATTAACAAATAATGAAACATGAATGATTGAATGATTGAATGATTTAACAAAGATGAATGAGTAAATGAATGGGACGAACCTTTATGGCGTACACCTAGTTCGGGTTGCGGCCTATTTCGCTCCATAGACGCTTGTCTCCAATTCTTTGCTCTTTTGGCTCCTCAGTTTCTCCGAACTTTATTTACTACCTAAAAACACAAAATTAGTTAGTACAAATATTTATTCTTGAAAACAAAGAAAACACAGACTATGGGATAATATCTGATTTCTGAGCACAAAAGATGAGCTAAATGCCAATAAATAGATGTAGAAATATGCAATATTTGGCACTCATCAACGATTACTTATCCCCTAACTTTCACTAGATTTAGATCAAATTAACAAATCAATTTAGCGTGCACTCTAAACAATCTATCCATGAATGTATAAACATTCCTATTAGTAAAAACAAACGATAATCATGTGAAAAAACTTCAAGATAGAATTGAAAACAAAACTCAAATCATATGTTAAGAACTAGGAATTCATCCTCAATCAATAATAAAATAATCTACTCATGTTAAGGAGTTCACACAAAGAATAAAGAAAAGAAAAGTGTTGTGTGTGTAAAAAGGTGTATAAAAGTGTGTAGAGAACTTCTCTATTTATAGGATTCAATGTTCTCCAAATCTTCCAAGGAATAGAATCCTCATTCCATAATAACACCACTTTCCCAATTTGAGCCTAATTCCAATTTCAATCCCAAATCTCCAAATCTTCCAAGTTACCACCCAACTTCCAAATCTAAGTATTCACACCCATGAGAAGAATCCACACAAAAATATGTAATTTTGGTCGCCTGAAAAGTCCCTGGGGTTCACCGGAATTCGACCGGAAAAGTCACCGCCGGCCTGGTATAATCTTTTCCGTCGACAGAATATTCTGTCACGGCACCGTCCAAAGTAACAGTCAAATGGGTCAAGCTTTCAGTCAATGGGTCAAGGGGAAGGAGGGTCAGTTAGACGAGTCATCATCTTACTCAGTCTTACTGGATCTTACTCAGTTGAGTTGGGTCGGTTGTCGGTACTGAGTTGAATCGTCGGACCCTTCATCTGAATCATTGAGTCGACTCATGTAATTGGGAAACCAGCCGAGTTCTGGCTGTTTACAGGACTTCCCGGCCAAATTCTGGCCTCACTTTTCAGCTCCATACCTGCTTAAGAATCCTACACATACATCTAGTGTTTCATTCATTCAATGCCATACACAACCCATTCTGGAATCAGCACAACAAGAGCTTCGATTACCAACTCAGATCTCCTCTATTTCTTCTTGTCCATCTGAACAACACCTCAATCACCACTGCATCACCATCAATTTCTTCATCTGGTTCACAATTCACAGCAGTAGCTCATCAGCGTCAGTTCGATCGAGCGGCACCCATCTTCTCCATATCACAACGTCGTTCTTCATCAAACCCATATACCGATCTTTCTCATCTGTTGGTTTCAAAACCCACAGATCCCCTTTAGAACTTCACCCATTGTTGAATCATAAGTAGCATGAACTTGCTCAAAACCCATTCTACTCTTCACTGAATCCAACCATCTTTCCATCTTAAACCCATCTTTCAATTCAAGTCTCGGATGTCTCACCGAGTTCTCGATCTCACACAAATTCTTAAACTCAGAGATCCCCTTTTTTTCTTGCACATCGCTGGTAACATCAACAGCAAACCTAACTTGAATTCATCATCAATTTCTTGCAAATTGGTCTCAATCCATCAGTCGTCACCGACCCATCTTTATCTCAGCTTCAATTTCTTACTCGAATCAGCAACATCATGATTTCTTTCTGCATCTTCTTCTTCCCTGTCACACATCGATCTCAAATTCGTAGCATACCCAAGGCAGCAGCATCGAGCTCTGTTCTTCTCAACCGAAACCCATCTTCTCTGCATCAACAAATATCCCAGCACAATCTCACAAACCCATTTTCACCGAGCTTCAACAACACCATTAATGGCAACAGCTTCAATTCTCAGTTTAATAAATCCTCTCTTTTTTATCTGTTGTTCATGGAAGCACTCATCACTACCCCATCTTTGATATTCTCTCAATTCTGTAACCAACTCACCTCTCAGTTTCTCTGAATTTTAGTCTCTCGGATATAGCATCCGCTGCTACTTTCTTTTCTTTCTCAATTTCAGAGAAAATGATCGATATGAATGAGAGTAAAGTCTTCTCTCAATTTAGGGTAGGTTGGATTGGGGTGCTAACAGCACAACCGTCTCTTGGATAAGGGCTACCCAGATGGCATCCCTTTAACCACAGCTGGCCTGTCTTTAGTACTCCTCCAGAGAGTTGCCCCTTAACTTTGATTCGGCTCCCAATAGTGTTCGCCCATGAGATGACAATTTTGTCCTTTTGGCTCAAATAGAGTAATTTCTTCTTCTTTTCCTCCGTGCGACTCCAGAGTAGCTATAAAACTCAAAACAAGCGTAAAATACATAATTTACAAGAAAAATAGCAAAGAAAGCATAAACAATAGATAGTAAATAGGATGTATTCTACACCCTATCAATCCCACAGTTTGTGACATGCTTGATGTCTCGAGTGTGTGGATCGTGGGACCCACAGAAAGTAGCATGTAATGCTAGAATAAATAACTAAGTTATTTAGGAAGTCGATACTTGTGAAGTATCGTGTGTATTCTATGCAGGTACTGCATCATGGTGTGGTAAAGTGACGGGTGGTGATCACCATGACGCCTCACTGACCAATTAACTCCTGACCAGGGTTCTATAACCAAGCCGGTGAAGTTGGACGGACGAGATGATCTTTGAGACACTCATCTACGACCGTTGGTGAAATTAGGGTTTTTTGAAGAGGTGCGCAAGCATCACTCTTCAGCTTGGTCGAATCCAAGCTTGGGATACAATTTTGACAGGGCCGATCGTGCATGTGTGTAGACGACATGACGGTATAGGCGCCCATATCTCATTGTCTCGTGAAAGTGTGATCTGGGCCACTCAATTTGTCCAGCGAAGTTGAGTGGTCGAGATCAATTTGTAACAAAAATTTGGTGCCACAAAAGCCGCGCATCATGTCAATTTTGGGCGCGCGTTCCAAGACGACCAAGCTTGGTCGGTCTTGGCCGATCAGCCCGGCGTGCATACGGTGGGATGGTGTATATACATGTACTTCATCGTCCCATAGAAACGTGATCTAAGCCACTCAATTTGTCCCAGAAACTTGAGCGGTCGAGATCGGTTGTGGTTGGGAAGTGTGACCACGCCTAGCTTGGGCGCGCGAATCAAGGTGTACAACCAAGTTTGGTCTTGGCCAATCGGGTGTGGAGATAGGTGGGCCCGCAGTGATCATGTTGATACTTACCGTACCTGTGTAGTCTATTCCTGGACCCTTCATCCGAGCAGGAGAAAAGGGACGCTCGTGATCGCGACACAAACCCTAATCAGGTTTTACCGGTCGTGTGTCATACCCAGTTTGGGGCGCACGATTCAAGACGACCAACTATAGTTGGTCCTGACCGATCAGTCAGGTATGTAGGCGGGCCCACGGTGTTTGTGTTAACATGCTCTGGGCCCTTTGAATCTACATATACACCCTCCATCTATGCATGCGAAGATGGATGGTTGAGACTGTTTTGCGATACATGTAATGTGCCGCAAACCCTAATTTAGGGTTTTTCGTCCATACTGCTTTGGCTTGGACGATTTGGAAAGCTATGCCATCCCTTGGGGAGGCCGACCATGCAGGGCCCGCGTTGGGTCGGTGGTGCATATTCCAATACCTGCTTGGGGTCATGGATTCAATCTAAGCCATCCAATCATGCTGGTGAAGTTGGATGGTCGTGATCGTTTCTGAGACTGATATGGTCAGTTCAGGTTCAAATATGCTCAATCGGGCTAGTATAACACACCGAGAGTTGTAGCCTGTATGGGTATTTCGTACATGTATTATTATTAATGCTTGGAGATTCGTGTTGCCCTGCTGAGAAAAACACTCAGTCGTCATGCCGCACCGGTAATGAGTACAGGAAATACAAGGCTTGTCATGCATTAATTAATAATGCTGTAAATTCACAGGGTATATGGGATTGTTGCTACATGCTCCAACCTGGATGAATTTTGTGTATTTAATTCACATAATACTGGGATTGTTGCCACATGCTCTATTCTAGGTGAATTAGTAAAGTGAAGAAGTATTCATCACTTATTAATGACTTTATCTTTTGCAAGATGTTAGCGCATAATTTTGGCTTTTACAATTTCAGCCCTTAAATGAAAATCCACCATCAACAACACCTTACTCATTTCTAATAAAAATAATTTGTGATCTCGACTAAAAGGTTTGGTTGGAGACAAGTTTGACAATGCCATGGACTACTTGGAGAATAGTTGCTTGGCTTTAACCCAATATCTTATCTCGCAAAAGGAAGGTAGTCATAAAATTTGACTGCCTCAACCATTTTTTCTTTGTTAAGTCTTTTTATGATATCTTCCATGCAAATTCTTCACCTAAATGATTTTTTTTTGTTTTTGCAGAATCTGAGAAAAATCTTCGCTCCTCCCTTTCTACTTTGGAATCTAGCTATGCCAAGATTCGCAAAGAGAATGCATTACTTGCCTCTACCCTTGCTCGTTCTCGCGATCGGGCAGAAAGAAGATTTGATTATCTTGCTTACTCCAAAGATATACAAAGTAGGAATCACCAGAAAGCACTCCTTCACCAAGTTCATCTCAGGGCTGAAGTTCTTGTGAATGATATCTTATTGTCCAAATCTCTTGCTCCTATATCTGTCGAACCTTTGGAAGTAGATGATGATGAAGTTCCTTCTTCTCCTGATAGTGATTATCATTATGAAAGTGGCGAAGATTTCGCAAATGAAGAGGAAGTTCCTCCTAATGATGAAACATCTGATAATAACCCAAATGAAGAAGAAACGAGAATAAACTAGAATGAAGGAAGGACTGGCGAAGCTGAAAAAGCTGGTGAAAGTGAGAAAGCTGGTGAAGGTGATAAAATTGGTGAACAATGTTCATTATCTCCTTCTGGCAAAAAAATTGATTTGAGGCTTGAACTTCTTTTGTAATTTTACTTCTTTGGATTACTTCATCTTTACTTCATCTTTTGTAATTGATATACTTCAGTCATCTTTGAGATGTATTTACTCTTTTATTATTCTTCTTACTAGTGAGGAAGATAATGCTTGTTGTTTAACAATTCCATACTGCCTCTCATTATCTTTCTTGCGATGAAAGATCTGCATAAGTAATAGTTAATTCTTAATTTTTTTTTATTTTTTTTTTTTGAATCATGTGGTCTTATTTTGCCTTCCTAGTTAAAGGTCTTATTGTGCCACCTCTTGTAATTGCGACAAAATCGCATGACGTCTTTGCACTTGCATGCAAAAACCCTTTCATCTTTCCTTAACCTTTTTTTTTTCTCTTATGATTTTTGTTGCGACAATATGACAAGCCTAAATATTCTTGCGAAAATA
The DNA here is from genome assembly GCA_023531295.1 of Papaver armeniacum. NCBI lineage: Eukaryota > Viridiplantae > Streptophyta > Magnoliopsida > Ranunculales > Papaveraceae > Papaver > Papaver armeniacum. Next base: position 352,268 of record JAJJWW010001518.1, on the reverse strand, counting down.
AAGCCCCATGACATTGCCGTCTTGCGACGAAATCGCAGGACGTCCTTACACTTTCATGTACTGACCCATTGATCTCGTCTTATCTTTTCTCTAGTATTATTGCCTCTGCAGGATATTTTTCATGCGACAATATGACAGGACTAAATATTCTTGCGAACATAAAGTCCCATGACATTGCCGTCTTGAGACACTTATCAGCTCCCTAATGGAGGGTGCCGCCCTTATCTTCCCCCTGTTGCCCCTTCAAGGAGGCGTACCTCTACCATACAAGGTTGGCTCCTCCCATCTGGTCTTAACAACAACCAGTTGTTTTCGCAGCCTCTTATCCCTTTTGCCTATAGGGCTTATGGTTACGAGACTGCACCCTAAGTGGGGTTTTCTTCGGGCCGAGTGCAGCATACGTCAAGACTTTCCAAGAATGGCCAGGGTAGTTCCAGACGCCCCAGGCACTCTTGGCTTAACCGTGTACCTCGGCGCCTTGATCAGAGGCCGCACTCCTTAGAAGAGAACCTCAGTCGTCCAATCTAAGTCATTAGCTTAGGTTGAAAATCCAAGGTACCTCTCCTGGATGGGCTTTATTGACCCCAAATCTCCATGACTCAGGTTCCAGGGGCGGTGTAACATTTTCCCTGAGCCATGCAACAGGTACCCCCCTTTTATGTCGCACTTTAGGTCTTACATTTGCCTCTTGCGAAATTTTGATTTCGCGAACTAGGGTGTACGCCATAGCAGGTTCGCCCCTTTCTAGTATGTCATTGATCTTTGATTATCTCTTGTCATTATCTGTGCGAAATTTTCGCATGTTCTTTCTTTGTCTTGTATAATCTCGCAATAATTCTTTCATAAGATTTTCATATAGATTCATTTTGATTCAACCATACATAATTTCGAAGTCTATTCTTTCCCCACAATCTTTTACGGGTAATATCTCTTTAAGTATAACCTGTTCCATGGTCTATCGAGTCTGCGACCCACATCTTTACCCTCAGGGTTCATCAATCTATATGCCCCTGTTCCAACTATATCCTTAATGATATAAGGTCCATCCCATTTTTTCGCAAGCTTTCCACCACTTTCTCGCTGATATATTGGTGTTTCTCGCAGCACCAAATCACCTGGTTGAAATTCGCGTGTTTTAACACGTTTATTATATTCTCGGGCTAATCTTCGCTGGTAATTTTCCATATGTTGTAGAGCTCTTTCTCTTTTTTCTTCTAATTCATCTAACTTGGTTAAAATAATACCCGCACTAAGATTTTTCTCCCAAGCTTCTCTCTTTGTTGTTGGAATAATGACTTCTGTTGGTAGCATAGCCTCAACTCCATATGTTAAACAGAAAGGTGACATTCCCGTAGCTTCTCGTCTGGTTGTGTTGTAAGCCCATACTGCATTATGCACCTGTTCGCACCATGCTCTATTAGGCCCTTCTAATATCTTCTTCAATATATCTGTGATTGTCTTATTTGTTGCTTCTGCCTGTCCGTTGGCCTGAGGGTATAAAGGATTTGACTTCCCACATTTTATCTTAAATGCATTAAGTAACAGTTCTATATTCTATCCTTCAAACTGTTTCCCATTATCAGATACCAATTGTGCGGGGATTCCAAATCTGCATATGATATTCTCAAATATGAATGTAAAAACGTCTTTGTCGCGAATGTGTTATTGTTGATGGTGGATTTTCATTTAAGGTTAAAATTGTAAAAAACCAGAAAATAATTATGCGCTGACATCTTGTAAAAGATAAAGCCATTAATAAGTGTTGGATACTCCCTCACTTAATTCACCAAGAATGGAGCATGTGGCAACAATCTCATTCTGTGAATACATGAAATTCCTCCAAGTTGGAGCATGTGGCAACAATCTCATCCTGTGAATTTCTAATCAGCCTTGTATTTCCAATACTCATTATCAGTGTGGCATGACGACTGAGTGTTACTCTTACAGAGTAACACGAACCTCCAAGCACTACAATGAAACCATGTACGAAATACCCGTACAGGCTGACTCTCGGTGTGTTAAACTAGCCCGATTGAGCCCCTCTCGGTGTGTTATACTAGCCCGATTGAGCATCCGGATTGACCGTATCAGTCCGGATATGATCGCAGTTATCCAACTCCATAAGCATGATTGGATGACCCAGATCAATTCCATCACCCCAAGCAGGTATGGAATATCCACTGCCGAACCAATGCGGAACCCGCACGGTCGGCCATTGGCCTAGCTTGCCAAAAAACGTTCATACCAAGCATTATGGACGGAAAACCCTAAATTAGGGTTTGCGGCATATTACATGTGTCTCAAAACAGTCTCAACCATCCATCTTCGCAGGTATAAATGGAGGGTGTAGATGTAGATTCAAAGGGCCCAGAACATGTCAACACGATCACCGCGGGCCCGCCTACACACTTGACTAATCGGTCAAGACCAACCATGTTTGGTCGTGACAAAATCGTCGCCCAAATAAGAGATGACGCACGGCTTTGAAACCCAAAATTAGGGTTTTGAGCATCACGAGCGTCCATCTTCTCCTATGATGAATGGAGGGTCCAAGATTAGATTAAGCAGGTCCGGTCATACCAGAATGACCACCGTGGACCCATCTATTCCCTAACCCGATCGGCCAAGGCATATCATGCCTGGCTAATCCAAAACGCACGCTCAAACTAGCGTGGTCACACCTCCCAAATCGCAAACTGATCTCGACCACTCAACTTCGCCGGACGATTTGGATGGCTCAGATCACGTTTTCATGGGATATTCAGGTATATGCGTGAACATCAGCCTACCACCTTCACACCAGGCCAATCGGCCAAGACCGACCAAGATTGGTCGTCTTGGAACGTGCGCCTGAAGAGGGCGTGACGTGCGGCCCTTGCGGCACTAGTTTTTTGTCGCAAATCGATCTCGACCACTCGATTTCACCGGATGAATTGAGTGACCCAGATCATACTTTCATGAGGTAATGGGGTATAGGTGCCTACACCATCATGCCATCTACACGCATGTATGGTCGGTTAGGCCAAAGTTGTATCCCATGCTTGGTTTCGACCAAGCTGAAGAGTGATGCCTGCGCACCTCTTCAAAACCCTAACCTCATCAACGGTCGCAGATGGGTGTCTCAAAGATCATTTCATCCGTCCAACTTCACCAGCTTGGTTATACATCCCTGGTCAGGAGTTAATTGGTTAGTAAGGTGTCATTACCCATCACTTTACCACACCATGATGCAGTACCTGCATAAAATACACACGATACTTGTGAAGTATCGACTTCCTGAATAACGCAGTTATTCAATTCAGCATTACATGCTATCTTTCCAGACATCAATCATGTCACAAACTGGGGGATACATACTGGGGCATTGGTCTGGCGGTTTACAGCGTGCAGCGTGCAACGCGCCATCACAAGAACGTGTTAGGAAGTCATGGACGGTTAGAGATGAACAGGAGAAGTGGGCAAGGCTGGTCGTGTATCACCAACGCACAACTCCACTACTCCATCACTCCACTTCCTCCACTTCCCACGAGAGACGTGAATAAGACTCAATGACTTGTATAAATAGGTTCTCCGCCCTATTTCCAAACAACAGAGAAAAACAACAAGAAAATACCCAGAGCATGCTTACACCAATCGTAAGCTTGTTCACTTTCCTGTTGCAAGTCATAAGCAAGTCTATACCTTCACAATCTCAACACCTTCTTCGCTTCCCTCCCTAAGATCAACCCCATCTCCTTCACTTTGTGACCGAAACAAGTCTGGAACGGCCATTTCTTGGTTTAGGCCGGACTTGCACAGATTGATCTCTCGAATCTACAAGCACTCACCGCGCAGTGCATTTGTTTAAGGTTTAAATTCATTCCTCATCCACACCCCAAATTACCAAATTTTGCAGGAGTAGTTTTCACCCATAAACAATTGGCGACCACAGTGGGAGGTTGATCTCTCGGTTGCACAAAATTGAATTCTCAATTTTTCGGTTTCCATCTCGCAATGTATCCAGAAACCACAAGTGGTTCAGATATCATGGGAAATATAGTTAGAATGCTGGAGGATGTCTTGGCAAATCAAGCCGGTATCACCAGAAGGCAGAGCGAAACATTCCGCCTTTTGAATGATATAACATCACAATTACAAGAAGGGTCGGCGTGCATCTACTCAGGCAGTGCAAGAAACGCTGAATCCTTAGCCAGGAGTCACAACTTTACCAGTGGAGAGGCAAAAAGAGCGCGTAACCGCAGGAGATTCAGGAAAGATGAACAACATGGCCCAGTCAACAATGAAAAACCGAGGCAACTCCACAGAGGAAAGGACTTGTCCGGAGTACTACAACGTCTACCAGATAAAGAAAGGGAGCCTGCAGCCTATGGAGCCCTGTTAGAAGATTTATATCTCAAAACTCTTGTTGAAGCCCGGAAGACTGTCCAATCCGCATCGGCCTTTCATCCAAACGAAGAAATGCTTGAGGAAGGAGAGATCGATCAGGAAATACGTGAATACAGAGGATGGGAGTGCTCAATTCGATCACTCAGCAGTGATATTACGACACCTTCCACATCCCTTTACCCAGGCAAGCGATCCGCGGATATGATGGCACTCGCAAACCTTCCAACTTCATCTCCGGAGCGTGCTCCACATCAAAGCCTCGTAGGTACATCCCAACGCCCACTAACGCAGGAAGAGCCAGACTCAAGGTACTTACATTTCCCCTTCCCAATGAAGAAGATTCTGGAGCTACTGGAGGCGTGGGTGCGAAATGGAGAGGTGGAGATACCCCCGGTATGGCGTCCGCCTACTGATCAAGAAGTGATGGACCCGAGGTACTGTCATTTCCACCGGTTCCTCTATCACCTTACCAGTGAATGCAACGCTTTGAAGCGCATTGTTCAGGAAAAGCTTGGTCCAGAGCGATAGCTCTGAGAGATTGGTGCGGAGGATTTTCTTAGAAAGGCTACTCCGGTCCGGTACAAATGAGGCTTCAAAAGTAAGTAAGTTTTACTCAACAATTTTACAAGAAGGATAGTTTTAGAATTCACTGGGGACTTAACATCCCGCACGTGGAGAAAGAGGCTCAGTGGTCAAACGTCACATTTATTTCCCTTCATACCTCCCTTTACGAGACATTTGCAATTTCATATGATATGTGCAATCATTCACGACCAAGATGCAAATTCCATTTAAAATAACCTCTTTCGGAAAAAGTTATTCACAAAACTATCTCAATATACCAATTCAATTACCTATTAATTCAAAACCGAAGTCAAATTACGAAAGGAAATCCTCACTATCACTCAAAAAGAAAAGCATCTAAAAGAAGAGGCAAGTATATAGCACGAATCCTTCAAGGAAAGTCCTTCAGCAACAACTCGTCTTTCTGGGCAAAAGCGACTTTCATACTTTGAAGTACATCTTGCTTCAGCTTCAACTCCTCAGACAACTTTCCAACCTCTTCTTCCTGGCGAGCGACACATTCTGCAGAAGGGGCTTCACCTTGTAATTTCTGGAGCTCCTGAATCTCGGAGAACCTTTTGAGGAACCAAGGAGCATTGAAGTCGTCTTTGCACAAACACATCTCGATGGAACTTCCAGTCTTCAATCATCTCCTCAGAAACTGTTCGACCAGTCGCGACGCTCATCCCATGGATAGAAAATAAAGCCTCCTGAACGTGGTTGACCAATGCAAGACGACTTTTGAGTTTCGTGGTGGTAGCAATGTGGCCGTGCTTCTCCCATATCGCTGTGTACAACTCTTCGAACTGAACCGGCACGCTGAATCCACCAACCAACACATGACCTGGATAAGGGACAGTAAAAGGAGGATCGAACAAAGCCCCGGGCTACATCACCGGTAATCCACCAACCACAGGAGCCTGGTCAGTTGCAGGAGGCCTTTCGGAAGGAGTCACCACAATAGCCTTATTGACTGGAACTTGTTCAGAACGAACTTCAAGGGGAGCTGCCTCAACTGTAGCAGATGCTGCCTCTCTTATATTTCTTCCGGCATCTACCTTGCTCTGGGTACTAATTTCCATCACGACCCCGTCAACAAGATCACTCAGGGAGGCGGCTTGTCCAACCAAGCTTGCATCATCTCTGTCATGGTCGGGAAAAGGAGCGGTTTCTCCAGACTTCTCAGCATGAAGGTCAGTACTTCTATCATCTCTGTCATGGTCGGAAAAAGGAGCGGTTTCTCCAGACTTCTCAGCATGAAGATCAGTACCGCCAGACTTCTCAGCATGAAGATCAGTACCGCCAGACTTCTCAGCATGAAGGCCAACATTACCAGCCTTCTCATTCTGAATGCGCGCCAACCTTGTGAAGACGTTCTCTTTCGGAATTCCATGATTTCAAGCAAGAATTACTCTTAGAAAGATTCACTCTGGAGAAATAAAGGAACCAACGGGAAGAGATTTAAATACCTGCATATTGGAGGAATTGAGAATCACCGAACCACATGCCTGCCTCTTGGATCTCTCTCCTGCTTGGGGACTGCAATCCTCAGCTCTAGTCCGTTTGGCCGGAAGTGGCTTCAACCGGAAATGCTTTTTCAAAACGTCGGAGATGGTTCACCACGGAAACTGTCACAATACTCTCCGAGAATTCCTGGAAAATCAACAGTTGCCTGCTCCAAAATTCCTTGTACTTATCGGTTACCACTGGGTTTCTCCCAATAGGCCAGAAGATAAGGCTCACCCTTTCCAAAAACACGTCAGCATTAAGAATATTCGGGAGGAATTCTTTCGCAACCCCTGGTGGACGGATAAATGGGACACCCTGATCAAACCCCATTTGACGAGCCGCCCTGTCAATATTATACGGAGTCACAGTAAATTCTTCGTTGAATAAATACGGGACATATCTGGGATGCAGCTGTGCAGGTAAACAATTTCCCCAAATCTCATAGTCTTAACATCAGTACGCAACACAACATCAGGGCCATCAGAAGCAATAGCAAAAGTCTTTGGCTGAACAATGGAAGGGTGGATCGGCCCCCATGGACGGAAATCTGCAGACGACACATTGTCAAATATGTCCACAAGTCTCGCACCGGCTCTGAGACGCCTCTTATTCCAGCGGAGTATTCTCGAGCCACCATACAAGTTGGTGAGCAAATTTGCAGGGGTAGGAGCATAGCTTTTGAAGTGTTCCCATAAGAATGCCTGAAGAAAAGCGAAGTGAACGTGCGATTCCACCTTCTTGTACCCGTTAGAAACATGCATGTCCATTGCTAAGGCGTCCAGATGAGAATACAAATGATCCAAGGAACAAGGCACCTGGGGAAGAACTTTACCTTTTGCCACTTTATAGCGATCTTAACGAGGTCATCTCTAATGGTCTTCTTTCCAAACTGTCGTCGAATATATCTCTCGGATAGCCATAAAGACAGAATGCAATCACGCTGAGCTCATTTTCCAACTCTTGATCCGGCTCTGGGTCTGCAGGAGACCACTCCGACACCCACCAGGTGTAAAAGCATCTCGTATCTTTTTTCTCCTCCTTGTCCAGACTGTCTAATCCCGCTACCTTTTGAAGTATAGCATCATAGTTACGTTGCTCCGTATCAGAGAGATCGTAAGAAAGACTTCCAGTAACATGCAGGTTCATTAATGCAGCTACACTCTCCAGGGTAATAGTCATCTCTCCCCATCTAGATATGGCTGTATGAGTAGAAATACACCACCGAGAAATGAAGTTAATCATACCCGCAGCGTCTTTCTTAATTTCAAGAGCAGCAGATGCCATGACCGCATTAAGGATTTGCGATGAAAGAAAATTATCTTTAATGTCCTTATTACTCAACATGCATCTCATCCATCCTTCATAAGAACCCAGTGGAGTATGGCAAATCTTGAATTCAATAGGGGAAGGCGGATATTCATTTCTCCGGAGACAAAATCTCATCACAAGTGCTGAAGAAGAAAATGGATCAGCATCCATATTTTCTGAATCGGAAAGCAGGACTATCTTATGAGAAGGATGACTTCTAATGTTTGGAAAAGGCCAGGTGAACAACTCATCATCATGTTCGGCATATCTTTGAAGCCTTCAACACTTCCTGGCTTGGCACCAGCATTATCTCCGGAAGACATCTCAACATAAATTCTTTTCTTCATTCCACAATGAAATAAAAGACAGGAGTTAGAACTTGTATGAAAAGCGCATGAAGCGTGTAGTCACGCACGACAAAACACGTTGAAATGCACAAAAGCTGGGATTAGGTCCAAACACCAGTATTACACAAGTTTCAGTCTGGTATTGGTTTCAAGTCCTAAACAAGTTTCACCTGTATTGGTTTCAAGTCCCAAGTTTCACAAGGTTTCAAGTCCGGTACAAGTTTCAGTCTGGTATTGGTTTCAAGTCCGGTACAAGTTTGAGTCTGGTATTGGTTTCAAGTCCGGTACAAGTTTCAAGTCTGGTATTGGTTTCAAATCGGTCAAGCATATGTGGGTGGGACCCACGCACAAGGTGGGACTACATTCACGGGCATGTATTACAACACGGTTTTTCTCATGATCGTGGGAATTATATTTACGAAATTCAAGCCAAAGTCTCTTCCTAAGCTACAATCTAAGAAGCTAGTTTCGCATGCAATGGTGGAAAGAAGCAAAAGCAACATGATCATGGATTCACGGGTTGTCTTACTAAGCAATTCTAGAAAATATTAACGTATCAACCTTGGTGGAAAAAAACTAAGCATATACATATCTTACAAAAGGTGTTTACCTAACAAACTAGGGTTTTACCTTTGGGGAAAAAAAAAAAAAAAAAACCTACCTCGGACGGACGGGCGGAACCAATTTAGGCGCACGGCGATGTGAATTCCTAGCAACTCCAAAGCGGCGCAGCTTCCTCGCCAATTTTCAAATCTTCTTCAACAACCAAAAATGAAGGAATCAAATCGGCGCATCTACATCGGCAGAACGGGTGGTCACGGACGGAGCCGCTTAATAAAAAAAAATTCGTGAGAAAAAACAAAGGGGTTGGTCTCTTTTATAGACAAAAATTAGAAGAATCCCAATAGAACAAGGATACGTCTTTTGGATTCCTTTTCTGATTCAAATACCCAAAGAAGGAAATCGGTCCCACCAAAGGATTCCATACAAGCACAACGGCATGGGCAACTGGCGGTCGGTCAATACTCCTCCGGGTAAACTTCCTTTATCCTGTCTTTCTCACATATGTATGCCACCATCTCATGCCTACCCCACAACAGTGTAACCATTATGTGCTAGGCAGGGGACTTATTGTTGATGGTGGATTTTCATTTAAGGTTAAAATTGTAAAAAACCAGAAAATATTATGCGCTGACATCTTGTAAAAGATAAAGCCATTAATAAGTGTTGGATACTCCCTAACTTAATTCACCAAGAATGGAGCATGTGGCAACAATCCCATTCTGTGAATACATGAAATTCCTCAAGGTTGGAGCATGTGGCAACAATCCCATCCTGTGAATTTCTAATCGCCCATGTATTTCCAAAGGTACTCATTATCGTGTGGCATGACGACTGAGTGTTACTCTTACAGAGTAACACGAACCTCCAAGCACTATAATGAAACCATGTACGAAATACCCGTATATGCCGACTCTCGGTGTGTTATACTAGCCCGATTGAGCCCCTCTCGGTGTGTTATACTAGCCCGATTGAGCATCCGGATTGACCGTATCAGTCCGGATATGATCGCAGTTATCCAACTCCATAAGCATGATTGGATGACCCAGATCAATTCCATCACCCCCAAGCAGGTATGGAATATCCACTGCCGAACCAATGCGGAACCCGCACGGTTGGCCATTGGCCTAGCTTGCCAAAAAACGTTCATACCAAGCATTATGGACGGAAAACCCTAAATTAGGGTTTGCGGCATATTACATGTGTCGCAAAACAGTCTCAACCATCCATCTTCGCAGGTATAGATGGAGGGTGTAGATGTAGATTCAAAGGGCCCAGAACATGTCAACACGATCACCGCGGGCCCGCCTACACACTTGACCAATCGGTCAAGACCAACCATGTTTGGTCGTGACAAAATCGTCGCCCAAACAAGAGATGACGCACGGCTTTGAAACCCAAAATTAGGGTTTTGAGCATCACGAGCGTCCATCTTCTCCGGCATGAATGGAGGGTCCAAGATTAGATTAAGCAGGTCCGGTCATACCAGCATGACCACCGTGGACCCATCTATTTCCTAACCCGATCGGCCAAGGCATATCATGCCTGGCTAATCCAAAACGCACGCTCAAACTAGCGTGGTCACACCTCCCAAATCGCAAACTGATCTCGACCACTCAACTTCGTCGGACGATTTGGATGGCTCAGATCACGTTTTCATGGGATATTCAGGTATAGGCGTGAACATCAGCCTACCACCTTCATACCAGGCCAATCGGCCAAGACCGACCAAGATTGGTCGTCTTGGAACGTGCGCTGAAGAGGGCGTGACGTGCGTGCGGCCCTTGCGGCACTAGTTTTTTGTCGCAAATCGATCTCGACCACTCGATTTCACCGGATGAATTGAGTGACCCAGATCATACTTTCATGAGGTAATGGGGTATAGGCGCCTACACCATCATGCCATCTACACGCATGTATGGTCGGTTAGGCCAAAGTTGTATCCCATGCTTGGTTTCGACCAAGCTGAAGAGTGATGCCTGCGCACCTCTTCAAAACCCTAACCTCATCAACGGTCGCAGATGGGTGTCTCAAAGATCATTTCATCCGTCCAACTTCACCAGACTTGGTTATACAGCCCTGTCGAGTTAATTGGTTAGTAAGGTTTCATTACCCATCACTTTACCACACCATGATGCAAGACTCGCATAAAATACACACGATACTTCACAAGTATCGACTTCCCGACTAACGCAGTTATTCAATTCAAAGATTACATGCTATCTTTCGTGGATCCACGATCCACACATTCCGACATCAATCATGTCACAAACCGGGGGATACATACTGGGTATTGGTCTGGCGGTTTACGGCGTGCGCGTGCAACGCGCCATCATAAGAACGTGTTAGGAAGTCATGGACGGTTAGAGATGAACAGGAGAAGTGGGCAAGGCTGGTCGTGTATCACCAACGCACAACTCCACTACTCCATCACTCCACTTCCTCCACTTCCCACGAGAGACGTGAATAAGACTCAATGACTTGTATAAATAGGTTCTCCGCCCTATTTCCAAACAACAGAGAAAAACAACAAGAAAATACCCGAGCCCTCGCTTACACCAATCGTAAGCTTGTTCACTTTCCTGTTGCAAGTCATAAGCAAGTCTACACCTTCACAATCTCAACACCTTCTTCGCTTCCCTCCCTAAGATCAACCCCATCTCCTTCACTTTGTGACCGAAACAAGTCTGGAACGGCCATTTCTTGGTTTAGGACGGACTTGCACAGATTGATCTCTCGAATCTACAAGCACTCACCGTGCAGTGCATTTGTTTAAGGTTTAAATTCATTCCTCATCCACCCCCCCAAATTACCAAATTCTGCAGGAGTAGTTTTCACCCATAAACCGTTATACTGCCTTTACTTCTGCCCATTTTGTGAAATAGTCTGCAGTGACAATCAGATATCTTCTTTGTCCAGACCCCGGTAAAAACGGTCCCACAATATCTAAACCCCATTTTCCAAAAGGCCATGCACTTGTTGAAGATGTTAATGGTGCTTCAGGTGCATGTATTTTCTTTCTGTGCCTTTGGAAATCTTCGCAACGTCTTGATATTTGTTTCGCATCTTCATGCATATATGGCCAGTAATAACCTTGTATTTTCGCTTTGTATGCCAAAGATCTTCCGCCGCTGTGATTGCCAGCATCCCCACTATGTAACATCTTTAACACTTCTTCTCCTTCTTTTCGTGTCAAACATCTGAGTGAAGGTCCGTTAAAGGATCTCCGGTACAGTATCCCATCTCTTAGTTCATAATTTGTCGCACGGCTTTTTAATTTGTGCGCCTGCAATATATTCCTTGGTGTTTCTCCTCTCATCAGATATGGATGAAGTTCTGCTCTCCAATCTTCGATATTGGGTGTTTGTTCTCCATCTTCTATGATCATTACATCTACCTCTTCTTCTTCTTCTTCTTCTTTATTGACTGATGGTGATAAAAGTGTCTGCATCTTTATGCATCTCGCAGTTGGGTCTGTCATCATACTTGAGATAAAAGTAAAAGTATCTGCGAGTCTGTTATGTTTTCTTGATATGTGTCTCCATTTTATTTTTGGGATTCTCGCTGACAATTCTTCAACAAGTTTCTTGTATTTCTTCATAGATGATTCATTTGTAGTGTATTCTCCTTTTATTTGATGAATGACTAGCTGCGAATCACTGGTGATTCTCACATTTTCCAACTTCATTTCTATTGCGAACTTCAGGGCATGTATCACAGCTTCATATTCTGTTTCATTATTGGTGGATGTAAACTCCAATCTGAAGGAAAAAGCCATTTTGTTGCCCTCTGGGGAAATCAAAATAATTCCAACTCCGTTACCTTCCCCATTTGATGATCCATCCACCAATATTTCCCATCTATTTGGCTCTGTTAATAGATCTCTCGGATTTCCATGTTCTTCTTCTACATCCATCATTTCTTCCACAACTTCATCATCTTCTAAAGGAAATTCTGCTAAGAAGTCTGCAACAACTTGCGATTTAGGTGAAGATAATATTTCATATTTGATTTTGAAATGTCCAATTTGTGCATTCCATCTCTTAACTCTGCCTGATCTTTTTGAATTCTTCATTACTGACTCGATTGGTATTTTTGTCAGTACCCTTATTTCATGTGCCTGAAAGTATATGCGAAGTTTAAATGCTGCATAAACTAATGCCAAAATTAGCTTTTCAATTTTTGAATAATTTTTCTCTGCGGCGTTGAAGGTTTTGCTGATGTAATAAATTGGTTTTTCAACTCCTGCGTCTACTCGTAATAACACAACACTTAATGCATGCGAAGTTGTCGCAAGATTGATTAATAATTCTTCTCCTGGTTCTGCTTTTTGCGAAATAGATATATTCGTCAGATGTTCTTTTATTCCTTGAAAAGCTTTCTCGCATTCGTCTGTCCATCTAAACTTCGTCCCCTTTTTGAGTATGTTGAAAAAATGTTTACATTTGTCTGATGATCGCGAAATGAACCTTCCCAGCGAAGCTAAGAGCCCATTTAACTTCTGTACATCTTTTACCGTCGCTGGTGTTGGCATGTCACGAACTGCTTGCACTTTCTATGGATCAACTTGTATTCCTTCTTTTGATACGATATAGCCTAAAAAAATTCCTGACGCAACCCCAAAGATACACTTTTCTGGATTTACTTTGATGTTAAAATATCTTATTTGTTCAAAAATCTCCCTCAGATCTTGGACATGATCTTTTGCTTCTTTAATTTTTATTAACATATCATCCACATACACTTCTAATATTTTGTGTATCCATTTCGCAAACACCTTCTCTACCATCCTTTGGTATGTTGCTCCAGCATTTCGCAAACCAAATGGCATTTTTGTATAACAATATAACCCTCTTGGAGCGAAAAAAGCAGTATGCTCCTGATATTCTTCAGCGAGAGGGATTTGATTGTAGCCTTTATATCCGTCTAGAGAAGATATTCTATCATTTCCTGCTGCTGATTCGACCATTTGTGGAATATCTGGTAACGAAAAACTGTCTTTCGGACAGGCTTTATTTAGATCAGTAAAATCTATATAAATTCTTATCCCCTTTTTCTTCTTTGGTACCACAACCATGTTTGCTATCCACTCTGGATATTTTGCTTGTCTTATGATTCCTGCATCAAGCATCTTCTGCAACTCTTCTTTTATTTGAGGATGATATGTAGTTGCGATTTTTCTTATCCTTTGTTTGAATGGCCTCGCATTTTTGTCAATCTCCAACCTATGACACACCACAGACGGGTCTATTCCAGGCATCTCATCCATGTTCCACGCGAAAATATCTTTAAATTCTCGTAACAGACCAATAGTTCTTTCTTCTTCATCTGCCTCCATCTTAGTCCCAATTTTTAGTATTTTGGGTTCTTCTTCGGTTCCAACATTCACTTCCTTTGTTGGTTCCACCACAGTGTAACTGGTCTTAAGTTCTCCCATAGGTGTGGGTTCTTTTATCTCCTTCGCAGGCTCATTCCCTGTAGTTGCAGGAAATCCCACACTACACCCCTCACTATATTTTGTAGATCTAAATCTTATTAATTATCTAAATTTCAAATATAAGTGCTAGAAATTTAAATAGACACATAAGATTTTTTACGTGGTTCGATCAATATGATCTACATCCACGATTCTTCACTATGATTGTTGAGGTTACATAAGAATTACATTTACAATCTCCATTAATGGATATTTTGTAGAGCTCTAGATCTAATTTTAGGGGAAGAAGATGATAAAGAAAATAAATTCCTCTCTAAAAATATCTCTCTCCAAAATATCTCTCTCTCTCTTCCCAAAATTATCCTCCCTTTCTCTCTCCTGCTCTCCTCTTTATATAGTGTTTACATAGTGGATGACAGCTCATGTACAACTAATATTTCCCTTAATTTCGGACTTACCTTGCGACATCCTCGCAAGAGTATAAATGTTAAATCTCGCAGACACTCTAATTCTCGCAAGATCCTCGCACTTTCTTAATGTTTATGTTATCTTCATTTGTTATGTCATTTCTGAAATTACTTTGCGACGGCTTCGCGACGTTGTTAATGAAGATTCCGCAAGTGTGTTGTTGTTGCGATATTTGGATCCTACATTCCCTTCTCCCGAAATTTCGTTGGGTATTCCTTTTCCTTCCTCTGCTCTTATCATATAAGCTCTAAATTCTTCTTCTTTCTTTGCCTCCTTCGCCACTTTTATGCGATTTTTTCGCTTCATTGCACGTCCTTCATATTGTTTCACTTCAATTTGATAACATAATCTCGCTTTATCAGCCTCCCCTCTAATTTAACCAATCCCACTTGGCATAGGAAATTTAATTCATTGATGTAATGTTGATGCTACAACTTTAATTGCATGTATCCATGGACTTCCCAACAGCATGTTGTACGGTGATTCCATATCCACTACGCATAGTGCCACTTGTGTTTCAATCTCTCCTAGCGAAATTCGCACCTCTATTTCTCCTTTTGGTTTTGTTGTAGATTTGCCAAAGCCATGAATATGATAGGTAGAAGGAGACATTTCTTCATCTTTGTATCCCATTCCTCTGTATGCATGGTAAAATATTATATCGGCCGAACTCCCTGTTTCAACCAGAGTTCTGTTTACCGCCCATTCTTCTATAGTTTTTGTTGATTTCTCTTTTTCTTTCCGTGTGGTTACTGTGATTACCAAAGGAGATGTGTGGTTTAAATTTTTTCTTGGTACCTCTGCTGCTGTGAATGTGATCTTCTGTTTTTCTCAATCTTTGAAGGGTGATACCTTCTCCATCGTCTTGATTTTCTTTCCTTCAAAATCTCGTTTATGTATTCTCCCTCTGATATTTTCATGGAATTCATTAATCATTGTTTTTGTAAGCAAGCTACACTCATATTTCTATTACATTCCTTGATTTAAATTTTCTCTACTTTAACTGATTTTTCCATTTGTTTCATCATTTTCTTGATTTGAACAATCTTAATAACAATCTTTAATCTTTAATCTTCAGTACCTGTTTCTAGCGCCATTATGTAGTTGCAGGAAATCCTACAATACATCCCTCACAAGAATTCATAATATTCAACACATCTTTAAGATCAACAATCACACTTTTTATTAATTGAGTTAAAGAATTTTACAAAGGGGAAATGAAATCACGAATACAACTATTGCTCTAAACTTTCTCTCTCCTCAAAACTTTCCCTCCACTCTCTAAAAAGATCTCTCTTCTCTTAGGCCTACTCGGCCCTTTATATAGGACATTACATAATGGATGACAGCTAAGCTGTCCTTTATTTTCGGATCTGGCTTGCGACATTCTCGCAAGTATTCAAATGTTAAATCTCTCAATGCTCCTAAATCTCTCTAGGTCCTCACACCTTTCTCGTGTTCAAGCTGTCGTCATCCGTTTCGTCATTTTTATTACCAATCTGTGATATCTTCGCAGTGTGCTTTTTAACTCTTTCGCAAAGGTATAGATGTTGCGATATTCTGATCCTACAGATTTAATCATGCCGGTGATGCAAATAAGGAGCAGGGAGAAATGCATTATTATAGTTGCTGATCAATCATTAGTGGAGACTACCTATTTTCAAATCAACAGAGGCACCAGACCAAATTTTCTTTGTAGTTGACTAAAGAGCTTTCTTTTGAGTGTGTGTCACCGTACGTTAATTCCGGGTAGAATGGTGAGCTACCCAACCTCCCACCAATATAAGCACTATTTTTGATCTCTTGAGTGCTAATTTTGTCAATCATGAGGGTGACGTCTATAGATGAAAACCACCTTCTTGTAGTTTGATTTGCAGTTAGCACCATTTTCTCTCTCGCCAATAACAGGTTCATAGAAACACCATCATCATCAACAAGCGTAGCGACATCAAAATCTGCAAGGAAAGTTGAAGACGTTTGAGGTTTACAAGCAACAATACAAGGAAGAGCAAATTTTAAATCCGAGTAAAGCAACATACAATGAGCAGATTTTTAAATACATGTTGAAGAGTTACAATACAAGGAGCGAAATTTTATATGAAAGTGGAAGACTAAGTACAAGAGCGAAGAAAATCAAAAGATGAGAATTATTGGAGTTTATGATATCGAAGACAATACAAGTTGTGAAGAATCAAGCGGTAAAGTACTTCACCCATGGCTATTTCCATTGTTATTTTTGTATTATATTTCTTGTCTCACTAAAAAAAAATGAGACAAGAAAATTTTGTTATATTATTTTTATTTATTTAACAAGGCCGCGTGGAAGGAAGAAAATCTATAAGAAGTTTCAAGCAACAAGGAATAGAAGAAAAGAGTTACAATTGTCAAAGTTTTATGAAGTTTAAGAGTTTACCATCAATAGTTGAAGACCGAAGACGAAGACCAAGAAGATGAAGAAGACGAGCCGAAGAAAGACTACGTTTCTATTGGATGTTGTGAGAGTGGTGCTTTCGTCACTGCCGATCGGATGTGAAGGTGGTAAGTACTCCCATCCTTGCTAATGGTTGATTTCCTTTCTTAGAGATCATCAGAAAATGTCTTTATTTTCCACAATTTTGTGGAGTCTCCAGAAATAATTCGGAAGGTTTCCTTCCCACCATTCAACGTGTGTAGGATTTCTCTCTTCATTCCTACCTGCATACATGTGAGACCCATAAAAAAGTCGTCTTATTGAGTGCAATATCATAAAATCCTTTTAAGTGAGGCAGAAGTCGAGGCGAAATGCTTATTGATCGCTTTCAAACACGCATTCTCTCATTATGGTGTGGTTATTTCTCATTCAACATTAAGAATGAGAATATGTTCTTTGGTATTTCTAACTTCTTATTACTAGCATGCAGAAAATCTATGTCCTCATAGCTCTGTGGATGCTTGGGAAGGTGGAACGCTTTGAAGTTGGAGCAGGTTTTGTGGGTATACCTCTCGTAAGCCCTCATGAGACTATAACTCGTCCACTAGGGACACCTAGGGGTTTAAAGGCATGTTGCATTTGCTAAGTGCATCCGTATCCTCGACGACATGGAGTTGTTGTACTTTAGGCATTTTGCTCGAGTACTAGCAAAAGCTAAGTTTGGGGGAATTTGATAAGTGCTTAATTTACATGTTTAGAATGTCAATTCCACACGTGTTTTAGATATAATTCTTGCATATTACTTGTTATTATGATTATTTTATAGTTTATGTGTCAAATCAGGTGAATCATCCTAAGAAGAGTGAAAAGATCTGCAAAAGAGATATAAAGTAAAGTTCTCAATGATCCAAATGTCTAAAGCCGAAAGAAGTGGAAGAAGTGCGACGAAAAGGAGCAAAGAAGGTCGAAAACATAAGAAGGACTAGAAGACCAAGTTCAACTCATCCAAATTTAGGATTTCTTATCATCATCTTGAAGAGAATTCAATTACGAAGTGAACGGAGAAAGAATGAGGTCATTCCGAGTTCGGACGAAGAAGTTACTGCCAAAACAGTCGAGACGAAAAACAACGATCTACAGCACGACTTTCGGCATTGCTAAAGCAATACCGAAAGTGGCCATATTTCGGGCAGAATAGGTGTACTTTAGACCCCAACTTTCGGCGTTGCTTTGGGGTATTTGACAATGCCGACTTAGACAAACCTATGGGGTCCCTTTTGCCGTATTTTGACTTCCAAACCAAGGAAACACGGTCCTGGATGGATTCTAATACCTAGATTTCTTGAAAACTACTCCCTCCATCCCAAATTAGTTGAGCCATTTGTAGTTGCACAATTATTAAGTCAGGGAGAAAATGGTAGTATGTTTAAGTATTTTTTACAAGTATGCCTTTATGGATAATAACTTGTAAAACTTAGAAATAATTTATCTCTTAAACTATACCACGGTTTTTCGTGAACTTTATACCGCTGAAAAGCATTTTAAAATACCTACGTAACGAATATAAACATGGCTATCAAATTATATATTTCTTATAGTACCAAATCAATTAAAGGGGTAGTTTTAGAAATATCTCCTTGATTAGTGAAATAACTCATCTATTTGTGGGACAAAATTTAAAACCAATTGGCTCAACTAATTTGGGACGGAGGGAGTATATAAGAGGACTTTCACACAATTAGAGGATCTCTACATATCATATTATACTTTTGTTCTTCATAATATTGATCAAACGAGCAAATTTCTACTTACTCATTCGAGCAAAATCAAGAATTTCAGTCAAAGATCAAACTCTTCTGAAAATTCAAAATATTGCTCAAACGCACACCAGAAAATACCAAAACTCTCAGGACTGACACACGAACATTATGGTGACATGGGCTTGCTTCCTTGACCGACCAAGTGATCGATGTCGTAGGCGTCAAAAATAAATTACACTTTCTTACTACTCAAAATATATAATGAAGCAAGGGCAAGAAAGGATCGTTCCCACAGAGAGGTCTTGGTTGTCAATATGTTTCGGTTTCCTAAAAGTAACAAGGGGGTTTTCTGATTTTTATAAACTAAAATAAAATAAAGGCAAATAATAAAATAAACACGCAAATCAAGGATGTGAAAATATTGGATAAAGGTTTCATCTTCAATTGTAAACAAGTTTTGAATGTATGATTAGAATTCGTATTTAATCTCGCTATCATCAAAAGCCCTAGAATATCTTATTGCAAGAATACTCCATAAATTTCCTAAGTCATCAACACACACATTAGAGCTGCGTATGTGAATTCTACCTAAAGAATAACCTAACGCCTTGCGCTAATTAAGTTCAATTCCTAGGAGCATTAAGTTTCAAAAATAGGCTAATCAATGCAATTGTAATACATTGCGCACACAATTCGAACAAAGGTCAATTTCTACATATGACTACAAGGATGTATCACTACAAACCATAATCATATCATGCTACTCGTATTCAAGGTTATCGATCGATGATGAACCCTAAAATAGCTATACATATGGATGTGAGTTCAATCAATTCTAGACTTAACTAAACAAACATTCAATCATATTGCAATACATCAATCATGCAATTATTATAACCCGTAGAAATCAAACGATAATATTGAGAGAAAATAATTCATAAAAATCAGAACTTGGTTGGAAAATCCAACTACATCTTTAACCAATAAAAATAAATCAACTACTTGGGTTTTTGGAAATCATCACAAAGAGTTTAGAAGAATCTATCATGTGAAACCCTAGAAAACAAGTAGAAGTCTCCCTAATGAAGATATTAGGTTTAGGGAAAGACTTTTCTATTTATATGCTTCTCCCATTCCAAAAGGATACTCTTTCCAAATTTAGGTCTTCTCAAAATCCATCTTAAAGTGGTCCACCAAGCCCATGAGTTAAAACATCTCCTCTGGAAAATCTGGGTCCAAAACTGGGTCGCCGGATTGCTGACATCATCACCGGTGTCGGAATTTGTCACCGGGAAAACTACTCTGGCCACCTGAACTTGCCTCCGGCTACTGAAACTGTCACAAGGGAATCATATACTTCCAGCACTCAACTCTCCTTCTCTGCAGTCCATACATTCACAGAAATCATCTAAGCCAATTCCTTGTTCTTGCGGAAACGTGCCCAAAAGCGCGACTCGTAGCTCATATATCCGACCGTCGACTCTTGCATCCGACTCATACCCCCTTCACGATTCAATGAAACTTTACAATCCATACTTTAACTTCCGAAATCCGACAACCGGGGCTAGTACCACCGGTGCACCAATTCTGCTCACTTTTCGCACCGTTTCAAACTAGTTCAG
Source organism: Papaver armeniacum (assembly GCA_023531295.1). Taxonomy (NCBI): domain Eukaryota; kingdom Viridiplantae; phylum Streptophyta; class Magnoliopsida; order Ranunculales; family Papaveraceae; genus Papaver; species Papaver armeniacum. The sequence continues at coordinate 331,896 of JAJJWW010001518.1, read as the reverse complement.
GCATTCAATCACTTCCCTGCTCAATACAGACCTTTAGTTGCACCAGTTACACATTTCTCACCTAAATCATTAACCACAGACTCAACTCCAATTTCTTTATGCTTCTCTGCAACTTCTTAAGTCCCAGCTGCTTGAAACACCACTGCAACTCCTATGTACAACTTCTCTAGCTTCTTGCCGCATTCCACTGTCATAGCCACTGGCCTCAATTCCCTGTAATCATTCTAACATCACTGCACAACAGTACCAGAACAAGACACAACCATCTCCACTTGAAGCTCAGCTGCCATTATCAGCATCATACAGGCCTAAGCATTCCTTAATTCTGCCAAGCACAGGCCACACTCCCTGCAATCTCAGACCTGCAATTTCACCTCCATCCTTCGGCATTGCAGCTTAATTCTCTCCATGACTCACTACACACAACTAGATTGCACCATTCTTTCTCAGCTCCCATTCGCAACAACATATTCTTAAGCTCACAGCCAAGAGAATTGTACGCAACTTCTCACCCATTGCAGCTCCACCAAACTCTAGCACAACTCGTTTGCATCCCATTCCTGCAGTCACAGTCTTCCAGCAGCATCACTTGCACACTGCATCTCAGGCCAACCAGTCCACCTGCATCAATTCCATTTCAGTTAACCTTCACAGTTCTATCCATCTAACCAACAGCAACCACAACCTTCTCCCATCCAACTTCAGTTCATCCAGCTGCTTGCACTCTCAGTTCAAGACTAATCTCAGTCATTTTCTCCTGCTTTGCAGTTCCAGAACTTCGTCAGCTCATCTCGACTTCGACCATTGCAGCTGCATCGAACAAGTTAACCACGCAGCCTAGCCTTCAGCGTCACCACCTGAGCCATCTCCTGCCATTCTCCATCCCTGCACTGCACCTGTCCAATTTCTCAGTTGTATCTTCTCTATTATGGCAGCATCATCACTATCGGTTTCTGCTTCAAACATCAATATCATTCATCCCTGCAAAATCAATCCTTGATAACCCATTTTCCTTGAGCTTCCACATCATCACAATTACCAACAGTTGCACAAAGTTGCATCTTCAAAACTCATTCTTCCATCTCAGGCCAATTACAACCACCAAAACTGAGTCTTTGCACAAACCACTAGAGCTTCTATTTCCTCTCTGCACCAGAACCAATCTTCTCTGCCCTGTTTACAGAATCATCAAGCTTAACAGATTGAACTTCAAGTCTGTGATTCAAACAGCTTGAACCCAAGACAACCCATCAATTCCTCTTCAAATCCCAAATCACGACAGCTCAAACTCCAGATCCAATTCCCTGATTTCAGTCTCATCAAACCCTATACAAATTCGAACCAATCTCCGATCAATAGCAACAACACATCATTTCTTCACTGTTTTTACGAATTAACACAAACCCAATCTCTTAATTTCTCTATTCAAATCAAACACAACAAAACCCTAACCTGATGGTGAATGATGGTAGTGATTTCATATCTTCGTTCTTTGATTCTCTAATTCAAACTGAAACCAACTCCCTGCAATTAGCAGTATCAATTCAGCTCAAATCCTCACCTGAACTTCATCAAAACTTGCTCTTCCTCTGATTCATTTGCAGCTCAAGAAGAAATGAAGGAAATGTTGTCTGAAACAACAGAATTCGACCCAACTAGGTCTCATAGTATGGGCGGCTATTAACACCCATGGGTGCTTTTAGCAAATTTCACTAGACTTCAACGGGTTGTCCCTTATCTATGACTGGGCTCCGAGTATCGCTTGCCTGTGAAATGACCAAATTCCGCTCCTTGCTTAAAGTGATTGATTTCTCTTTCTTTTGCTCATAATGACTCCATTGCACCTGATAAACTCAAAAGTAAACATAAGATACATAATTTACAAGAAAACTCGCAAAGAAAGCATAAATACTAGATATAAAATTAGGTATTTTACAACACCTATCAGATTCCCCCACACTTAGACTTTGCTAGTCCTCGAGCAAATCAAATAAAACAATTCTAAAGGATACATACAACTCCGTGTCGTCGAGGATACGGTTACTCTTAGCATGAATAACATGCCTTTAAACCCCCTAAGTGTCCCTAGTGGACGAGTTATAGTCTCGTGAGGGTTTACTAGAGATATACCCACAAAACCTATACTTCCAACTTACTAGTTCTCCGTAATAATAGCATCCAACGCGCTAAGAAGACATAGAAATTCTGCAACTAGTCATAAGAAGTTAGACACATAAATGAACACAATCTCATCCTTAAAAGTTGAGAGAGAAATAAACATCCCTTATCGAAAGAAATTCGGGTTCGGAGTGATCAAAAGTCTCGACTCTGCCTCACAATAAAGGGTTTTATGAAGTTGCTCTCAATAATAAACAACTTTTTTATGGGTCACACATGTGTCCAGGTAGGAATGAAGAGAGAATCCTGCGACACGTTGAATGGTAGGAAGGCAAAAACCCTCCGAATCGTTTTAAAAACCCACATCTTTTATTCATTTTGAAAACCCTTTTTTTCTGACGATCTCTAAGAAAGGAAATCAACCACTTAACGAAGGTGAGAATATGCTTACTTACCTCATTATCCGTTCGACGTGCACCTAGCACCACTCTCACAGCATCCATAGAAACGTCTTCGGTCTTCAATCGATGTCTTCATCTTCGTCTTCGGTCTTCAACTGTCGATGATAACTCTTGAACTTCGTAGAATCTTGACAATGTAACTCTTTTCCTCTAAATCCTTGTTGCTTGAAACTTCATTGTAGATATTCCTTCTTCCATTGGCTTTATTGAAAGAATACAAAACTAAAAACAAACTATACAAACCCAAAATATGATACAATGAATTTTTCTTGTCTCTCTTTTTTTTTTTTTTTTTTTTTTGAGAATAGAAATAAATACAAACTGAAAATAAAATAAAATAAGTACAAATGGCCATGGTGTAAGTATTTTACCGTATGATTCTTCACAACTTGTATCGTCTCGATATCATAAATTTCTCAAACTCTCATCTTGATAATCTTCGCTCTTGTAAAAATTCTGCTCCTTGTCATGTTGCTTTACTTGAATCTGAAATCTGCTCATTTTTGTACTGTTGCTTGTAAACCTTGAACGTCTTCAACTTTCTTTCGAATTTGTGATGATCCTCTTGTTGATGATGATGGTGTTTCTATGGACCTATTGGTGTAGAGAGATAAAGTGGATGGTGCTAACTGCGAACAAGATTACAAGTGGTATGTAAGTTAGCAATTCGATGTCACCATCATGATTGATAAAAAATAGCGCTCAAGAGATCAAAATAGTGCTTCTATGGTGGGAGGTTGGGTAGCTCACCATTCTACCCGGAGTTAACGTACGGTGACACACACTATAAAAGCACATATTTAGACAGGTACAAAGAATTGAAGGTCGGTGCCTCACATTATGTAACATGGGTAGTCTCCACTATAGGGGACCACTACTCTAATACCGAATTCAGTCTGCACCTTAGTTGCCACTGGCATGGTTAAATCCAACTTTAACTCTCATACAATTAAGAAACCCGATCATGTTCTCTGTCATCTCTAAGTTCAGTCACTCTTATGAGATTCTCGATGTAATCTTAGCGACATGTATACTATGTGACTTTAAACTAACCACAAGTTGGATTTTTTATTCACTAATTTACACAAAAGTTGAAAAATTTTGAAAATTTTACAATGCAAATACTTAACCACTCCCCCACACTTAAACTTTACATTGTCCTCAATGTAAATTGAATCGTCCAAAGAAAGTCAAGGTGGGAAATCTTATAAAAATATGCGACAAGAAAAAATAAAAACAAGAAAAGAAAAATTAAAAGATAAGAGATACAAAACCTATGGGTTGCCTCCCATGTAGCGCTTGGTTTAAAGTCGTCAGCCCGACTATATCCTTGCAAGATTCATTCCCCATATACCAACAATCTGAAAAGTTGGGGATCCTTCCATAGAACCTGTTTTGCAAACACTAGCTTCACACAAATATTAGTAATATAAAACAGAAACGAAGCTATCAACCGATAAAAGCTTCCCCCACACTTATTCTTGTCCACACTTGGAAGTGTATAAAGAATATAGAAGTCGGGTACTTCCACGGTTTCTTGTTCCAAAACCTGCATAGTATGAGAATCAAGTATCTCAAATGGAGGATATCGAGAAACAAAGTCATTCTACAATATTCTCGAAGCACATACATTCAAACCAATAAGAGGTAAAGGAGAAGAAACAATAGGCAACGGGTTAGACAAACCTATCACAATCTCTTGTATCACGGAATCCTCTTCATCCTTGAAAAACTCAAGTGAATTATTCACCTCTTGTATATCATGGTCCTCTATCAAACCTTGCAACCATTCTTCATCCGTTTCTGCCTTAACCAAAGTCTCAACATAAACATCATCATTACAATCATATGCAAGCTCAATTGGGTCTTCCATAATATTGGTCAAACCAGTCTCATTCTCAACATATTCCTCTTTGTTGTAAGGCACATACTCCACTTGATTGCAAAAAGACTCCATTGTACACTCCTCGGGGATGTCACCATGAATTGGTTCAAGCAATGTATCATAATCACCGTCACTATCATAGTCAACATAAGATTGGTCCTCGCTGAATTTAGTGTTGCTAATCTCGAACTCATCCTTTTGAATAGGTGAATGATCATTATTACGATCAAGAGTTGAGTTAACTACACAAGTATTAACGAAAGTCCCCAAAGGTTCGCCGTTTTCAACATAATTATTCATTTCCTCTATGTATTCATCAATACCCTTTCTTACGTCGGAAACACCTCTTTGAAGCTCTTGGAGTGATCTATCCAAATTCTGAATATAGTGTTCCATTTGTTTGTAAAGCTCATTCGACAAGGCAAAAGTAGAATTACTTACTTCAGTATTGCTAGGCCAATTATCTTCCCTTTGAATGGGTGAATGATCATAACTACAATCAGAAATTGGGCCAAACATACTATGAGCACATTCGATCGATGAAACTGGTTCCATGCTTGGTTGTCTACAAATTGACTCCATGCTGTCCATAAATTGTTGTATTTCATCTACCAAACTAGAGGAAATATTAATAGGAGTACAAATATCATCCCCTCTTTGTGGTTGCTCACTTACATACCCACCGTAAGAAGGTTGGAATGTATGAGAACAACTAAAAGGGTACGTGGAGTATTGACCATAACCAAAGGATTGGTTTTGATTGTACTCCCCGTAAGGGTGATAGTTGTCATATTGTTGAGGTTGAAAGCCGTATTGATTTCTCCAATATGCTCCGTCCATAGAAATCGGTACCTGAAAAGAGATTCTCAAAACTCGGTTAAGAACCAAAGAATAAGAAAAAGTAAAACAAAACTAAAAACAAAAATAAGAAACCAAAAACAAGTGACAACCGCTGCCTCCCCGGCAACGGCGCCAAAATTTGTTCGCTGTCATAAGCGTCAAAAATAAATTACACTTTCTTACTACTCAAAATATATAATGAAGCAAAGGCAAGAAAGGATCGTTCCCACAGAGAGGTCTTGGTTGTCAATATGTTTCGGTTTCCTAAAAGCAACAAGGGGGTTTTCTGATTTTTATAAACTAAAATAAAATAAAGGCAAATAATAAAATAAACACGCAAATCAAGGATGTGAAAATATTGGATAAAGGTTTCATCTTCAATTGTAAACAAGTTTTGAATGTATGATTAGAATTCGTATTTAATCTCGCTATCATCAAAAGCCCTAGAATATCTTATTGCAAGAATACTCCATAAATTTCCTAAGTCATCAACACACACATTAGAGCTGCGTATGTGAATTCTACCTAAAGAATAACCTAACGTCTTGCGCTAATTAAGTTCAATTCCTAGGAGCATTAAGTTTCAAAAATAGGCTAATCAATGCAATTGTAATACATTGCGCACACAATTCGAACAAAGGTCAATTTCTACATATGACTACAAGGATGTATCACTACAAACCATAATCATATCATGCTACTCGTATTCAAGGTTATCGCTCGATGATGAACCCTAAAATAGCTATACATATGGATGTGAGTTCAATCAATTCTAGACTTAACTAAACAAACATTCAATCATATTGCAATGCATCAATCATGTAATTATTATAACCCGTAGAAATCAAACGATAATATTGAGAGAAAACTAATTCATAAAAATCATAACTTGGTTGCAAAATCCAACTACATCTTTAACCAATAAAAATAAATCAACTACTTGGGTTTTTGGAAATCATCACAAAGAGTTTAGAAGAATCTATCATGTGAAACCCTAGAAAACAAGTAGAAGTCTCCCTAATGGAGATATTAGGTTTAGAGAAAGACTTTTCTATTTATATGCTTCTCCCATTCCAAAAGGATACTCTTTCCAAATTTAGGTCTTCTCAAAATCCATCTTCAAGTGGTCCACCAAGCCCATGAGTTAAAACATCTCCTCTGGAAAATCTGGGTCCAAAACTGGGTCGCCGGATTGCTGACATTATCACCGGAATCCGGTCACCGGCGTCGGAATTTGTCACCGGGAAAACTACTCTGGCCACCTGAACTTGCCTCCGGCAACTGAAACTGTCACAAGGGAATCATATACTTCCAGCACTCAACTCTCCTTCTCTGCAGTCCATACATTCACAGAAATCATCTAAGCCAATTCCTTGTTCTTGCGGAAACGTGCCCAAAAGCGCGACGCGTAGCTCATATATCCGACCGTCGACTCTTGCATCTGACTCATACCCCCTTCACGATTCAATGAATCCATACTTTAACTTCCGAATCCGACAACCGGGGCTAGTACCACCGGTGCACCAATTCTGCTCACTTTTCGCACCGTTTCAAACTAGTTCAGGCATTCAATCACTTCCCTGCTCAATACAGACCTTTAGTTGCACCAGTTACACACTTCTCACCTAAATCATTAACCACAGACTCAACTCCAATTTCTTTATGCTTCTCTGCAACTTCTTAAGTCCCAGCTGCTTGAAACACCACTGCAACTCCTATGTACAACTTCTCTAGCTTCTTGCCGCATTCCACTGTCATAGCCACTGGCCTCAATTCCCTGTAATCATTCTAACATCACTGCACAACAACACCAGAACAAGACACAACCATCTCCACTTGCAGCTCAGCTGCCATTATCAGCATCATACAGGCCTAAGCATTCCTTAATTCTACCAAGCACAGGCTACACTCCCTGCAATCTCAGACCTGCAATTTCACCTCCATCCTTCGGCATTGCAGCTTCATTCTCTCCCTGACTCACTGCACACAACTAGCTTGCACCATTCTTTCTCAGCTCCCATTCGCAACAACATATTCTTAAGCTCACATCCAAGAGAATTGTACGCAACTTCTCACCCATTGCAGCTCCACCAAACTCTAGCACAACTCGTTTGCATCCCATTCCTGCAGTCACAATCTTCCAGCAGCATCACTTGCACACTGCATCTCAGGCTAACCAGTCCACCTGCATCAATTCCATTTCAGTTAACCTTCACAGTTCAATCCATCCAACCAACAGCAACCACAACCTTCTCCCATCCAACTTCGATTCATCCACTGCTTGCATTCTCGGTTCAAGACTAATCTCAGTCATTTTCTCCTGCTTTGCAGTTTCAGAACTTCTTCAGCTCATCTCGACTTCGACCATTGCAGCTGCATCGAACCAGTTAACCACTCTGCCTAGCCTTCAGCGTCACCACCTGAGCCATCTCCTGCCATTCTCCATCCCTGCACTGCACCTGTCCAATTTCTCAGTTGTATCTTCTCTATTATGGCAGCAACATCACTATCGGTTTCTGCTTCAAACATCAATATCATTCATCCCTGCAAAATCAATCCTTGATAACCCATTTTCCTTGAGCTTCCACATCATCACAATTACCAACAGTTGCACAAAGCTGCATCTTCAAAACTCATTCTTCCATCTCAGGCCAATTACAACCACCAAAACTGAGTCTTTGCACAAACCACTAGAGCTTCTATTTCCTCTCTGCACCAGAACCAATCTTCTCTGCCCTGTTTACAGAATCATCAAGTGTAGTTGCAGGAAATCCCACAATACACCCCTCACTATATTTAGTTAAACTAATCCATTCAAAAGATAATAGATGAACAATTATGAATGTTTATTAATCACTTTCTTGAATCTTTACACAGGAAAATAGAATTACATTTAAGAACTTACAAAATTCTCTCTCTTTCTCTCTCCTAATGACTTGCTCTCCAATCCAAAAAGATCTCTCCCTACAACAGATTCACTCATCCCTTTATATAGGGTAATACATAGTGAATGACAGCTAAGTCTGTCCTTTATTTTAGGGAATGTCTCGCGAAGTGTCGCAGCGTACAAGTATTCGTATTCGCGACACTTCTTAACTTTCGCCAGATTTCATATCTTCCTATCGTCATCCAGTGCGTCATTTACATTTAATCCTCTGCGACTGACTCGCAGTGTTGTTATTCGTTGTCTTCGCAAATTGTTGTTGTGGCGATATTATGATCCTACATCTTGCCTCTTCTCATGTCTTCTCTGCGAAGGAGAGAATGTCATGAGAACCACTATTTTTGAACCACCGCAACTGTTTATTTGTACTTGTTTCAGTTTCGTCTTTCCATACGGACTTTATTACAGATGTCTACTCCTCCATCCTATTTCTGACACGTCTCTTTCAATCGTTTATTCTTGACCATTCACGTCCCTTCTCACATTAAATGCTCTCGTTTCCCCCGAGGATGTTTCTCTCTATATATATTTTTCATATCTTTCTCTTCTCCTCTTTCGTCTTCTCTCTGCAATTTTTCTTTTATCTTCTTCTTCCGCAAACCTGCGCTTCTATTACTTTGCAAATCTTTGATCTTCTATCATATCTTAATCTTCGATTCTTTATCCATTCCCATATTTGATAATGGCTTCACTTAGTCGTATGTACAAACCTCGTTTTATTGAGATCCGAGAAAAGTTGCAAGATGAAGGTTTCACCCTTTCTACTATTCCTAATCAAGGAGGTTCATCTATACTCACCGCCAAGCTTTTCTCGATCATAAGTGTGATGATCACAAGATTATTGTTTCGCTAGGTCAACTTCTCGCAGGACTTCCCATTCCTTTGTATGATCCCGAGATGCCACTCTTTTATGAAATCCTTTCCCATCCGAACTTCTCGCGAGCCGTCTATCAACTATGCGGCGATTGTATTCGCCTAATGCTCGAGTTTGCCGGTCATGGTGCGGCAAAGGATCTCTATACCCTAACAAAGTCGTCGAGATCCCGAATATGTAAATTTAGAAATAATCCCCGAGAAATACACTGTGGAAAACTTCTTTGAAAATTATGAAGTAATAGGCATGAGAAATAAGAAATCTCATTGGGCGCTCGGTTGAAGAGAAAAGATAATATCCCCGAGGATAAATTACTTATGCAAGATATCGACGGCATTCGGGTAAGAACACTACTCCTCGCCACTCTAAAGATGAGAGGTGGTGGGTTGTTCCTTTGCTCTTAAGTGGACCTTACATAGCAGGTTCGCATGTACTCCCTGCAAATCTCGCAGGCTATCGTCCTTGGGAATTTAAGTGGCCCAAGAAGGCGAAAGAGGTATGTCTCCATAGTTTGCTTTTGCAATTCCTCTTTCCTCTTGTATTCATTGAGTTTGTAAATTTTCCAGATTGCCAAACTGAGGAAAAGTTATAAGGCAAATCCACTGGCAAGTACCTTGGCAATACTTCGATCGCTTACGGATGAAGTAAGAAATATCCTTTTTGTATTACTTAATAATATTGTTGCCTCTATTTCTTATCTTCATTTGTATGCGAAGGTTGACGCTGAAGAAACGATAGCTGCGAAGGTTAAAGGCAAAGCTAAAGCCAATGCACGCAAGGATAAGTCTTCTGCTCCACCATCTAAGAAGCGAAAAGCTCAGCCTTCCTCTCATCTTAGCTCAAGTTCTGAGTCTTCCGATGAAGATGATAATGATAATGTTTTGGATTCAACTTTCCAAAATGAAGCTCAATCGTCCAATTCTCCTATGGATCAGTTGTTCAGCATCTTCTCGGATTCTTTTCAAGGAATTGGAGATACTCGCCTGACTTCTATATGCGAGACCCTCGCCACTGTATGCAATGCTACACTACTGGATGGCAATGACTCCTTCAAAGGAGTTTCTAGATCCGTATCCCCTAACTTCTTAAATGCACTTAATTCGCTGGTATGTTCGACCTCATGTTTCCCTTCCCACTTCATTTTTTAGTCTATATCTTAATGTCCTTTTTATCTTTCTTCGCAGGCTGGAAAAACTTCTTTTGTGGTTGCTTCAGATCTTGAGAGGAGGTATAACATTCAATTGAAGAAGAATACCCAATCTTGCACAAGGATCAAAGAATTAGAAGTTGAGTCTGCGGGGTATCGCGAAAAGATCCAACAATTGGAGACCGAGTTTTACGCCCGAAAGACAAAGTTACCACTCTCCTCTAGATGCTAATCAAGCAACTTTATGGTATAAAAAAAATTTTCCCTCTTATTATTTTATCTTATCAATTTCCTGTTGCTACCTAACTTCCCGCTTTCGCAGATGTATATAACCTCTCCGAAGAAGCTATTCTTCTCCATTCATTTCCTGAGCCTATGGATAATGATACTCTTCTCGCTCATCTCAACAACTCCTTAAGTAGTTCGTCGAGCAGAATTAATACTCTTTCATTAAGTGAACTCCAAACCAAGTACCGCCTCTTAGAAATTGAGCACAGATCTAGTTTAAGTACAGCCAACCAGTTTAAACAAATGTACCTCGAGTCTCATGAGAAAACCAAAATTTTAAGGAAGAAAATTAGTGACCATATAGATGACAAAGATCGCATTGCTAATAATGGTGCCCGTGCATTAGCAACATTTCAAAAGTCCCTTCTCGAAGTGCAAATGGAGCGAGATGAATTGCTTCGTCGAAATTCTTTACTTACCGAGCGAGAAAACCAAATTCGTTCACTTCTTATTATAAATAATGATGATGAATTCGCTTGGGCCGCGAAAATCTTAGATAATGCCAGGAATAATTTAGGTGTTGATGTTAGTCTTCATACCGAGCATACTTCCTTGGTTAAAGATATAATATCTGACAGAGAAGGTTACTTATTATACCTTACTGTTTCTTACCTCTGTAATATTTTTGTTGAGTTGTTAACTTATCGTTGTCTACTTGCAGAGTCCGAAAAAAGATTTCAAGCAAGGATTGAAGAACTTGAATCTGAGAAAGCACAGCTCGCCAAGAACCTCAACCTTCGCGAGAATAAATATTCCAAGTTGAAGAATCAATTTCAAACTACAGTGGCGAATTTTAATAATGATGCCGTTCGTTTTCGCAATGAAGCCATGGAGTATGTTTGTAAAGGTCACAATATCCCTCTTTCTTCATATCCTTGGCTTTCCGAAGAAGTTCCTGAGAATTTGCCTGTCTCAGACATTTCCGATAGTGAAGCCAGCGAAGAAGAAAATTCTGGCGGCGAGAACAATAGAATTGAAGGATCAGATAGAGGAGAAGAATCGCCAAAGAGATAATTCTTTTGTTTCTTTCGCTGCGTGTAATATCTCGTGCATTTCGTGTCTTTTTTTTTTTTGTAAACTTCTTGGGTTTGTTGTCCATAAATTCCATCTTCATTCCCGTTTCTTGGCAGTTTTTTCCTTGTAATATAATTGGCTAACATTATTAATGTATAACTCTTTCATTGGAAGATGGATAACAATATTTCATCTTTTCCATCCCCATATTTGCCTCTCGTTATGCATCTTCGGATGAAAGAATGAACTTTCGAGATTCGCACGTTCTTCTTCTCGATCGGGAATGATGTTTAAATTTATAATTGCGATGAAATCGCCGAACTTTTCATTAAAGAAGAGATTTTTTGGTCACGCCTTATCATTTGTGGTGGACTTCTAAGCTTGACCTTCCTAAGTAAAGGTCTTACTCACCACCCTTTATTGCGACAAGATCGCAGGACGTCTTTACACTTGCATGTAAAAACCCATTGACCTTGTCTTATCATTATTCAAGTATTTTTGCCTCTGCGGGATATTTGGCTTGCGACAATATGACAGGCCTAAATTCTCTTGCGAAAGTAAAGCCCCATGACATTGTCGTCTTGCGACGAAATCGCAGGACGTCTTTACACTTTCATGTAAGGACCCATTGATCTCGTCTTACCCTCGCGTTAGTATTATTGCCTCTGCAGATCATTGCACAAATATGACAAGCCTAAGTTTCCTTGCGGAAACAAAGCCTCGTGACATTTGCGTCTTTGGCACTTATCGGCTCCCTAATGGAGGGTGCCGCCCTTATCACCTCCCGGTTGCCCCTTCAAGGAGGCGTACATCGGCCATACAAGGCTAGCTCCTCCCATCCGGTCTTAACAACAACCGGTTGTTTTCGAGCCTCTTATCCCTTATACCTATAGAGTTTATGGTTACAAGGATGCACCCTAAGTGGAGTTTTCTTCGGCCGAGTGCGGCGTGCGCCAAGACTTGTCAAGAGTGGTAAGGAAGTTCCATGCTCCCCGAACTCTTGACTCAACCGGGTACCTCGGCGCCTTGATCATACGCTGACTCCTTGAAAGAGACCCTCGGTCGCCCAACCAGGGTATAACCTACATATATAGTTGGGAATCCAAGGTACCTCCTCCCGATAGGCTTTCATGGGCCCCAAATCTGCATGACCCGAGTTCCGGGGCGGTGTAACCTTTTCCCCGAGCCATGTTAAGAGATACCCCCTTATATGACGCACTTTAGGTCTTACATTTGCCTCTTACGAAATGTAATTCGCGAACTAGGGTGTACGCCATAAAGGTTCGTCCCATTCATTTATTCATTCATTGTTGTTAAATCATTCAATCATTCATATTTAATTGTTTGTCGATATTTAATTTGCGAAGACATCGCACAATGTTGTTCATTCATTTTTGCCTCGGATTCTTGTACATTCTCTTTGTCGAAATTCTCACATATCATTTCTTCTTAGTCTTGCCTTTGATATATCTTTGTCGATTACTTATCGCAGATCATTCAAACTTACTTTTTATGCCTTTTGTTCATTGTACTCTTTGCCTTAGTGTTATCCCAACCCTTGAAGGACTCCTTTCCATCGTAACGTTCGCCTTCTTCCATGCATTCATCTCGCGGCATTTCGCGATGTTTCTACGACACTTCGTGATGAACGCAACCAATTATCTTTGCAAGCATCATAACATTCGCCTATTATCGCGACACTTCGCGATGCTTCTTCATTTCTTATTTCTATAGTATCCACCATTAGCTTCTCTTTTCTCTGCTCATCTTTGATATTTTGTTTCCAATCTTTCCTTTTAGCATTTCTCTCTTCACAGCTCTCTACGTCAACCTCATAGCATTTCTGACCTTCCTTCCAATCTCCCTTTATAATGCCAATACCATTTGGATGGGGAAATTTTATACATTGATGGTATGTTGATGCTACTCCCAAGATTTCGTGTAGCCACGGTCGCCCAATTAATGCGTTATAAGGAGATTCCACATCAACCACGCAGAATAAAATGTTAGCTGATAATCCTTGTAAAGGTATCCTCATGTGAATCTCTCCTTTCGGTTTGTTCGCTGTTCCGTTAAAACCATAAATTTTGTATGTTGAAGGAATCAAATTTTCATCCTCTCCACCCATAGTCTTATAAGTATGGTAAAACAGAATATTCACCGAACTTCCAAAGATCGATTAGGATTCTATTGATTTCCCAACAATTTTCTGCTTCGTCATCTTCTCCATCAACTGGTCTTGGATTAATGTCCAGTCGCACCACCAACGGGCTATCATGTGCTTCTCTTCCTTTCGGTACTTCGTCTGCAGAAAAAGAAATAGTTTTTAACTGCCAATCTTGCAATAGCGACTTTCTCGCCAGGTTCATCACCTCTTTGTTATGAAAATCTCTTGCATATACTCTACTAAGCACGTTATCGTGAAAGTCTTCGATTGTACGATATGAATGAACGATAGAATTGCAAAATAGATTTTTGGCCTTTGTTCCCACTTCTATTACGAGTGCTTCTTTTCCCTTCTTTGAAACTGTTCTTTGCACTTCTGATGGTGATGTTGTTAGTACTTGCTTCCCTTTCTCTTCATTTTTTAGAAAATGAGCCAACTTCCCCTGATCAATCATTCGGAGGATGATTCTCTTTATGTTTCTCGCAATCATTTGTTAAATGTCCATGAAAGCGATGGTAAGAACAATATTCATGACTTCGTCGCTTGGTGGTGGTTCACCGCCGCATTCCATGGTGGTGGTACGTCCTCCATTACAAGTATAGCTTCCCAAATTTTCTCAACACTAGCATTTAGTGGTGGCATTCTTATCTCTTCCTATACCACTCTACGATTTCTTGGCCTTCCATGGTTATTCTGCCTTTGTCCTCCATAAGTTTCTTGCATATGATCTAATCTCTCGAATTTTATTATTGTTGTTTGGTTGCGGTTGTAGTAGTTCCTTTCTCTATCAAACTCCTCCCGATCTCGGCTTCCCATTGCCACTATTTTCTCATCCCCATCGTCAACTCGTTTTCCGGTTGCCCTTGCGAAGTGGTCGCCACTGAATTTAAAAATTTTGGTAATAAACTTGCATTCGCAGCGTTCGAACTTGTATTCGCAACCGGGTATGATTCCATTTCATTTTGTCTTTCTTCCAAAGCAATGTATTCTTCTTGGAGTTCTCGCAACTCATCCATCGTAATTGTATTTTTAATTCTGAATATTTGAATGTATAACAAACTTGTTGCGAACAGAGCATTTACAAATGATAAAATGAGATATCTTTCCTCTACCCTTCCGGCCATTTCACCGCACATTGTCCTCCATCTCATTGTCAAATGTCTTAAACTCTCGCCAACTCTTTGTTTCAATCCGAATACATCTTCAATTCCCCGGTCGCGTGGAATTGTTACTTATATACGCTCCCAAGAAAATAGTTTGTAAATGATTGAATGACGAGATTGTGTTTCTCGGTAATCCTTCAAACCATTTCAGTGCTTCTCCAATTAAGCTTGATGCGAAGTATTTGCACAATATGGCATCATGATTCTCCCACCGTAACATACATCTCATATAAGCCTTGATGTGTTGTATCGCACGGGTTGTTCCATCGAAAATGTTGGTTAATGCGGGCGGTTGCATTTAGGTGGTATTCCTCCCATTTGTACTTCTATTGTGAAAGGAGTCTTTGCGGCTTCTGCGATGGCTTCATCCAACCTGTCTTCTTCCTCCTTGCTTCCTACTTTTGGTTAACAATTCTCTCATTTCTCGCTAGTTCTTTCAAGATTTGCTCATTTTCCTCGGGATTTGATTCTCGCTGGTCTTTTTAGCTCGCCTCTCGCCTCCCGTTCATGCCTGTTTTGACCTTCTTGTCCACTATTTTCTTCTCTCCTTTCTCTCGCGACTTTCTCCTTCGTCTCTTTCATCAATTCGCACACCATTATATCTATTGTTCTCTCTTCGGGTTCTCTATCAACTCTCCTCTCGCATCCTGTCGTATTCTCCATTGGTATTTCTATTGATACGATCTTGTGCTCGCCTCCTCTCTCTCGGTTGTCGTGATTATTTTGCCGGATTGCTTCTTCCCAATTCTTGGTTTTCCACTTCTGCTCTTACTCTCTCTCTCTCGCGGGCTAAGCGTGCTTGTTCAGCATAATGTTTCTCAATGTCGTCCACGATCTCTTTTTGCCTTCTCAATGCTTCTCTTCCATGCGGTATTGCTCTTCCTTCAAAGAGAATTGGATCATTTGGCCCCCGAAATCGCCTAGTTCCCGATTTTCTTCATTCTCGCTCAATTTGGAAATTCTCGGGATGGGGAATATAACGATCTTCTGCGTCCTCTCTTCTTTCATGATGTTCTGAAATGAGATTTTGTGCTTCCCCTGGTTTTCGATCTCTCGTAATTTCGTTGGTAAAGCTCTCCTTCTTTCTTCCCTAGTCGATCTTGAACTCGATCTCGCAGGTGCTTCTCGATCTTCTATTTTGCAATCTTATATTTTCCATTCTTAATTCATGATTCTGTCTTGTCAAGTTTGCTCGTTCCTCTGCCTCTAGTCGCCGCTCTTCATGTATCGTTTGTCTCAATGTTTCCAATCTTTGTGAGTTCTTCATTTCCTAGATTCATTTCTCCATTCATTCTTTGATCTTCTTCTCCTTGTCCATTGTTTACCAATTGTTGCTCTTCTTCCCTTTCATCCTCGAATCCGTCCTCCAAGTGTGCACACTTACTCTATCGTAATCCACAGTTTCATTTGCTACCGGTGGAATTAAAGCTTGGGCATGATTCTCTTCATCATTCCTCATATTCATCCTTGACGATTCTCCTCTTTCATTTCTCCTTTCTCCAAAGAAGTCTTCCACTTCTTCTCACTGGTTGTTCAAGTACACTTCTTCTTCTAGCCATTTCTCTTTTGGTAAATTCTTTGAAAACTATCTCAAATTTCTTTCTTGTTAATTTTCTTCTTTTAATGCTGTTCAAAGCCTGTTTCTAGCGCCAATATGTAGTTGCAGGAAATCCCACAATACACCCCTCACTATATTTAGTTAAACTAATCCATTCAAAAGATAATAGATGAACAATTATGAATGTTTATTAATCACTTTCTTGAATCTTTACACAGGAAAATAGAATTACACTTAAGAACTTACAAAATTCTCTCTCTTTCTCTCTCCTAATGACTTGCTCTCCAATCCAAAAAGATCTCTCCCTACAACAGATTCACTCATCCCTTTATATAGGGTAATACATAGTGAATGACAGCTAAGCTGTCCTTTATTTTCGGGAATGTCTCGCGAAGTGTCGCAGGCGTACAAGTATTCGTATTCGCGACACTTCTTAACTTTCGCCAGATTTCATATCTTCCTATCGTCATCCAGTGCGTCATTTACATTTAATCCTCTGCGACTGACTCGCAGTGTTGTTATTCGTTGTCTTCGCAAATTGTTGTTGTGGCGATATTATGATCCTACATCAAGCTTAACAGATTGAACTTCAAGTCTGTGATTCAAACAGCTTGAACCCAAGACAACCCATCAATTCCTCTTCAAATCCCAAATCACGGCAGCTCAAACTCCAGATCCAATTCCCTGATTTCAGTCTCATCAAACCCTATACAGATTCGAACCAATCTCCGATCAATAGCAACAACACATCATTTCTTCACTGTTTTTACGAATTAACATAAACCCAATCTCTTAATTTCTCTATTCAAATCAAACACAACAAAACCCTAACCTGATGGTGAATGATGGTAGTGATTTCATATCTTTGTTCTCTGATTCTCTAATTCAAACTGAAACCAACTCCCTGGCAATTAGCAGTATCAATTCAGATCAAATCCTCACCTAAACTTCATCAAAACTTGCTCTTCCTCTGATTCATTTGCAGCTCAAGAAGAAATGAAGGAAATGTTGTCTGAAACAACAGAATTCGACCCAACTAGGTCTCATAGTATGGGCGGCTATTAACACCCATGGGTGATTTTAGCAAATTTCACTAGACTTCAACGGGTTGTCCCTTATCTATGACTGGGCTCCGAGTATCGCTCGCCTGTGAAATGACCAAATTCCGCTCCTTGCTCAAAGTGATTGATTTCTCTTTCTTTTGCTCATAATGACTCCATTGCACCTGATAAACTCAAAAGTAAACATAAGATACATAATTTACAAGAAAACTCGCAAAGAAAGCATAATACTAGATATAAAATTAGGTGTTTTACGACACCTATCACCAAGTACGACCCTAAGGCTTGCAAGGAGCCGGTCCCACACATCTTTATAATTTTGACCTAATTTGCTCAATTGCTCATATTGGGTCCAAACTTTTTCCAACCAACTTGGAATTTGCTCAAACGACCATCAGCTGGTCCCACGGCCACCAAGGGCCGGTTTCATACCCTCTTGGTCGGTCCCTCACTTCTCCATAATTAGGATTCATCACCTAATGCTCAGACGGGCACTATTCTAATAAATGATTAAACCAGCATTTAATCATCCTTTCACCAATTGGTCAACAAAGGACTTTGGTGCATGCTCACACAAGCACCTGGGCACTACATGGTCGTCCATCATCCCATGTAGCCGGTCCCTCCTTCACTTTGATTTTCAATAAATCATCAACTGGTCAACAATCGAACAAAAATTAGGGTTTTTGAACTGAATGCTCTGAAAATCATCAATCAACATCTTAACTATTTATATAATATTCGGTCTAGCTACCAATATTTTAATTGATCATGCTACCAATAATTCATCAAACGAGCAATATTCGCTCAGTCGAGCAATATTTCCTCAAACGAGGAATATTGATTTAACCATCAATATTCAATAATTTCACTCAGACGCGAGCAACGTTGCTCAGAGTGGTAGTGTTGATTCAACTATCAATATTCAACGAGCAATATTTGCTCAGACGAGCAATATTTGCTCAAACTATCATCATGTTGATTCAAGAACTATACGTCTTAACATGTTCAATCCATGAATCACCGAGCATTCGTCAATCATGCTCAATTCAACAAAACGTAGACTCATTGTCTAATCGAGTCAATAACTAACTAATTAAATACATGTCTGCCTCGCAGACTCCACGTTCGTGAGACATCAATCACGTCACATGGGGGATATTAATTAGGGTTTTGGTCTGGCGGCCTATGACACATGTGTTCATCCACGATGAGAAACATGAGTAAGTTGTGTAAGCGGTTGAGGGAGTTAGCAAAGTGGTGAGTTGACGATCAATCAAGTATCCACACGACATGGAACTGATTTTACCACGATCTCCCACTTTCCCACTCTTTCACTCAAGAAACCGTCACACTTACTGGCATCAATGTGTTTACTATTCTGACAATATAAATAAGTCCAAAATTGATGACTGAAGGGACAACAATTCTCTCAATCGAAAACTTATTTACACAGTTCACATGCTTGCATAAACCTTCAACACATCCACAATCCTTGATCATCATTGATCCCAAAATTCTCAGCTTCCCTCCGAAAGATTAACCCATCTCCCTCTTTGTGACCGAATCGACTCTGGAACGGCCATTGACTTGGTTTAGGCCGGAGTCCTACAGATTGATCTCTCGAACTCAAAGAACTCTCTTGCAATGCATATGTGTGAGGTTAAGCAGTTTGCTCGGTTGAGGAGTTTCGCCCGAACCGTCGTCTCTTCACTTTCCTAAAAAACCAGCAAATCGTTTTTCCCCATCTACACTAGTCCTCGAGCAAACTAAACTAAATATATAAAACTTTTTTTCGTCGAGAATACGGTTAAACTTAGCATGTATAACAAGCCTTTAAACCCCTAGGTATCCCTAGTGGACGACTTATAGTCTTATTAGGGTATACGAGAGATATACCCACAAAACCTACTCCAACTTCAAAGCATTCCAGCGGCGAAAGCATCCAAAGAGCTATAAGAACATAGAGATTCTCAGTCTAGTGTCAAGAAATCAGAAGTATAAGAAAAAATTCAAATATAAAGTGCGATTAATCGAAGAAAGTGTGCCGGTCAACCTATGCCATAATGAAAGATTTCAGGTTTGAGAGCGACCAATAAGCATTTCGCCTTGACTTCTGCCTCACTAAAAGGGTTTTATGAAATTGCACTCAAAAGATGCACTTTTATGGTTCTCACATGTGTGCAGGTAGGAATGAAGAGAGAAATCCTGCGACATGTTAAATGGTGGGAAAAAAACCTTCCGAATAATTTCTGGAGACGCCACAAAATCGTGGGAAGTAAAAATCTTTTAATTTTTGATGATCTCTAAGAAAAGAAATCAACCACTATTATCGAGGATGAGATACTAACTCACCTTCACATCCGATCGTAATGATGATAACACCACTCTCACAACATCCAATAGAATCGTCTTCGGCTCCTCCTCTTCATCTTCTTGGTCTTCGTCTCCGGCTTCAACTATTGATGATAAACTCTCGAACTTCGTAGATCCTTGGAAATTTGTAACTATTTTCCTTAAATCCTTGTCGCTTGAAATTTCCTTATAGATTTTCCTTCCCCACGGCTTATTAAATAAAAATAAAAACAATGATATATTTTTCTCTTGTTTCTTTTTTTTTTTTAATTTTTTTTTCTTTTTCCATATTTAAAAAAAAAAAAAAAATTAAGACAAGAGAAATAAAATATGAAAATAAAACAAACCATGGCCGTGGGAAAAGTACTTTACCGCTTGATTCTTCTCAACTTGTATCGTCTCGAAATCATAAACTTCAATAATTCTCACCTTTTGATTTTCTTTGCTCCTGTAAATAAGTCTTCAACTTGTATGTAAAAATATGCTCATTGTATGTTGCTTTACTTGAATATGAAATTTGCTCTTTTCTTGTTCCGTTGCTTGTAAACCTTGAACGTCTTTAACTTTCCTTCGAACTTGTGATGCTCCACTTGTTGATGATGATGGTGTTTCTATGGACCTATTGTTGTCGAGAGAATGGTGCTAACTGCAAATCAAATTACAAGAAGGAGGCTTTCATCTATAGACGTCACCCTCATGATTGACAAAATTAGCACTCAAGAGATCAAAAATAGTGTTGAAATTGGTGCGAAGTGGGGTAGCTCACCATTCTACCCGGAATTAGCGTACGGTGACACACATTCTAAAAAGCTTTTTTACTCAGTTACAAAGACTTTAAGGTTGGTGCTTCGCTTAATGTAAATATGGGTAGTCTTCATTAATGATATATCAACAACTCTAATACTAAATATATTTTTGCACCTCATTTGCCACCGACATGGTTAAGTTGAGCCACAAACAGTAATGACTTCTTGCAAAGATTAATAACACCTAATTTTTCAGTATTCTAGCACTTATAAGTTCCATTATTTCGGCCGAGAATTACGTATGTAAACATAGCTAGAAGTATACTAGTGACTCTAAAATCTCTACTAGTTGGAGGTTTTATGCAAAAAAAAAAATTTAAATATATGGTTAACCACTCCCCCACACTTAAACCTTACATTGTCCTCAATGTAATTGAATCCTCCTAGCAAATTCAAGGTGGGAAATCTTAACAGGATACGGAACAAGAAAAAATAAATAACAAAATAAAATGAAAAAGGATAATAAAAACAAAACCAATGGGTTGCCTCCCATTTAACGCTTGGTTTAAAGTCGTCGGCCCGACTTGCCACTTGTAAGATTCACTCCCCATATACTAACAATCGTAAAATTTAGAGATCCACCCATAGTACCTGTTTTGCAAACACTGGATTCATACAAATATTAGCACAAGAAAACAATAGTGAAATTATCGCTCGATAGAAATTTCCCCCATCCTTATTCTTGTCCACACTCGGAAGTATATAAAGAACATAGAATTTGGGAACTTTCATGTATTCCTCTTGGCAAACCTGCATAGTGTAAGAATCAAGTGTTTCCAATGGTGGATATCTAGAAACAAAATCATCCAAAAATACTTTCGAAGCACATACATTCAAACCAATAAGAGGTAAAGGAGAAGAATCAATATGCAAAGGGTTAGACATACCTTGCAAAAACTCTTGTACTATGAAATCCTCTTCATCCTTTGAGAATTCAAGTGAATTACTTACCTCTTGTATATCGTGGTCCTCTATCAAATCTTGCAAACATTTTTTCGTCATTCTCTACCTTAACCAAAGTATTGGCATCATCATAATCATTGGCAAGTTCAATTGGGTCTTCCAAAAATTCATTCAACTTGGTTTCATTATTGAGCATCATATCTTCAACATCCTCATCACCCGAATCAAATTCCTCTCTCATAAAATCTTCTTCGGTGTAAATCTTAAGATCTTCATGTGAATATGTTATATCGTTTATAACAATAGGTAAGTGAATCCCAATCTCCTCCTTTTGAATAGGCGAAAGATCATTATTATGATCTGGAGTTGGAATAACTTCCTCATTGTTGTAAAGCTCATACTCTACTGCGGACTCATATATTTCCCTAAGGAACTTTTTAAAAGCACTAATTGCATCATCCTCAAGCTCTACCTTTTGAATAGGTGCTTGATGATTATTAAGATCAAGGCTCGAGTAAGCTATACTAGCGTCATCAAAAGTCTCCAAAGGTTGGCCTTTTCCAACATAATCATCGATCAAATATTCACTACGCACTACATGCACATTAGAATACTTATTGCTTTGACAACAAAATTCTTTTTTATCCCTCTCCTCCTTGTATTGATTCATGTCTCTTCGTATTTTAGCAATGCCGTCCCGAAGTTGTTGGAGTTGATCTTTCCTAGTCTCTTCAACTTTTTGAAGCTCTTTTTTGTATCAAGTTAAGACAATTTTCCGCAAACCTAGAAATTTTCTGATCAAGAGCATAACTATCCTCACATCCTTGTGATTGGTCACTTACATACTCGTCATAAGGTTGTTGATATGTATGAGAATATCCATAAGGTTCTGTAGGAAATTGATCATAGCCAAAATATTAGTTTTGATTGTATCCTAAGAATGGTTGGAAGTTGCCATAATGTTGAGGTTGAAAAATCGTATTGATTGTTGCGATATGCTTGTTCTTGTCCACCATACATGGAAAACTGGTACCTGAAATAATAATTCTAGAAAACAAAGTTAAAAACAAAAAGAAAATCTAAAAATAAAACGAAAAGAAAAACTACTAAAGTTGTCCAGCTGCTCCCCGGCAGCGGCGCCAAAATTTAATGCATGTCGTAACCACGACAAATTAATTAATATTTTTCCACCTAATTAACAAGTAATATAGCGTAGTCAACTTTGTTCCCACGAGGAGCAAGAGTTTTTAGTTGTTCAATTGTCACAAAAAGGGGGGTTTTCTTGTTTTAAGTTTGCAAAAAGAAAATAAACAAAGTAATTAAAAGTTTAAGTTGAAATCAATAAGATCATATCAAGGAATCCTTCTTCGTTGCAAAACAATGATTCAAGTTATGTTTTTTCCACTTTTTATTAGTCACAGATCATCACCAGCCGTAGGTTAACAGGTTCGCTTAGCTAACCCCAAAATTCCTCGTTTCATTGAGTAACAGGTCCGCTTAGTTATCAGATTATATTCAAAAGAACCACCTTGAGGTTCACTTACAAGATTTAATTCAATGAACGCATGAAGATTTAGGAATTTAGGTTTGATACTAGTAGTTAGACTCGGTTTGCTCGGTCCACTTGCTAGCGTTGTTTTCACACACAATTGCTCCACGGAATCCCTCCGCAAGGTCTCATGTTTTCTACTTGTGTAAATAGTCAAGAAATGATTACTTATCCCCTAAATTTTACTAGCTTTAGATCAATTAACAAATCAATTTAGTTGCGCACCTAAATGACCTATCAATCAAGCATAAACATTCTTATTAGCAAAAACAAACAATAATCATGTGGAGACTTCAAAGTAGATTTTAAAACAAAACTCAAAACATATCAAGAACTAGGAATTCATCCCAAATCAATAATAAAATTAGCTACTCATGGTTTGGAGTTCATAAAACAAATTAAAACAAAAAAAAACCAAAGTGTAGTGTAGTGTGTGTAAAGGTGTAGAAGTGTAGAAGTGTAGAGGTTAAAGTAGAGAGCTTCTCTATTTATAGGCTTCAATTTGCTTGCAATCCTCTTAGGAATAGACTCCGTTTCCCATATTGATTCAATTTCCAAGTCCAAGCTTTCTCAAATCCTTCCATATTCTCTTTCCAAATTCAAGCCCAATTCTTCATCCAATTCCAAGTCTATGTCTTCAAACCCATGAGAAAAGCTCACACAATTCTGTTACTTTGGGTCGCCGGTAAAGTCATTAGGATCACCGGAATTCGGACGGAAAGTCACCACCGGCCACCTGGATATTCTTCTCCGTTGACGGAATATTTCGTTAGAGTTAACGGTCAATATTGTCAAACCGTTTGTCAAGGGTCAAGGAAGAGAGGTCAATCAGCCGAGTTATCTGTCTTAATCAAGACTGAGTCGGCTGACTGGATCTTTTTTACTGAGTTATGTTTTACGATTCATGTGAAACTCTGAGTTGACTCGCCAGAGCAGAAAACTGGCCGAGTTTCCTCTGTTTTCAGGCTGTTTTCCCAGCCAAATTCCGGCATCACTTATCTTCAATTCCTGCACATAATCTCAGTTGCATTCTTCTCTCCGAGCAACACAAATTCAACAGCTTCAATTCAGAGTTCATCCTCTCTGTGCTCTTCTTAATTTCATGTCCTCGATTTCCATTGTCATTTCCTGCAATGTTTCAATCTCCACTATAGCTTCAATTTCAGACCTCTTAATCCATCGATTTATTCACAATTACAGCAGCAACTCAACTCATCAGACACCCATCTCTAATTCAAACCCATGAATAATTGAGTGTCGTTCTTTTCTTTTGGTGGCAGTAACACCAATTTCTTCTTATGATTTTCGAATCGAGCACAAACCCAATCTAATTCTTCTTGATAGAACAGCTTCAAATCCCTTTTACCAGTTCATCATCAAACCCTAATTTCTTCATTTCAGATTCATGATTTCACAGTACCACCAAAAACCGTTCCTCAATTCAATGACAGAACTCATCATTTTCTTTCTCTGATTTCTCTACCAGCAATAGCCGCCATTGTTGTCTTCTTGTGTTTCTCGACCTGGTCTCTTAGAACCAACAGCAGCAGTGGCTGATTTCATTTTCTCTTTTTCAATTTCAGAATACAAATGATTGAGAAGAAATGTTTCTCAATTTTAGGTTTAGGTAATTATTTGGGCAGGATTTAGACACCCCCAGCTCTTTAGATAAGGGTCACCCAGATGACAACCCCCTTAACCTTAGCTAGTCGGTATTTAGTACTCCTTCAAATAGAGTTGCCCCTTAACCTTGGCTTGACTGCCACTAGTATTTGCCTGTGGAATGACCATTTTTCCCTTTTGGCTTAAATTAGGATGCTTTCTTCTTCTTTTCTTCCGCATGACTCCAAAATACCTATAAAACTCAAAACGCACGTAAAATACATAATTTACAAGAAAAAACCAAAGAAAGCATAATCAACAGATATTAAATCAAGGTGTATTCTACACCTATCAAGGAGTTTGGGTTTTCAAATCTCTATGTTAGTTCCGAACCCAACTTCTCTTGTTTTGAAAACTGACATGTGTGAATATCGTATTCTTCGTATGCATCTAAGAGCCTAAAAGGAATATGGCAAGCCCAAAGCCCATATAATATAATAATAGTCTAAAATAACATTTTCTCTTGGTAAGCACCAGATCATGGAGGTGTGTCTCCATGGTCACTATAAATTGATAACTTTAGGTTCTAATTAATCTAAGGATTTCAGTGGATTCTAATAAAGTACTACCTTCTCTTTACATAGTTATCTCTTGTATTTAGTGTTGCTTAGCTTGTTCTAAATAGCTTATTACTTTATTAGTTAATTTATGATTTCTTATATAGTTTCTTACAAATACATATTGGCAACGACACAAAGGAAGTCTAATATAGTACATATCGGCGACGGCACCAGGGAACTATCATGTAAAGATAGTCTGATCGGACTTCACGAATCCCATAGCGAAGACTTCAAATTCGTAACTTAATACAATTTTTGTATGAAACCTAGGTCTTTAGAGGACGACTCTAGCCGCAACTAGGACACAACATTTCAGGAGTGGGAATCTAGTATGTAGAGAATCCTCTGTTAATAATGATAAACAAGTCTAGGCAGCTTACAATCAAAGCTAAGTTCATGAATAGTTTTTACGTTTACGAACTACTTTGATAACAAGCAAGCTCAACTTCTCAATATAGATTGAACCATGTAAGCACGTGAGAAGTTTTCCTTGAATTACAAAGAAGAATGTGCATCCGTGTATTTATCAATATAATCTTTGTGCACCAAAAGGTCAGCCCAAGAAAAATGATTAAGTTGTTCGTGAACCATCAAGCAATAATAGAGTTCGTATAAATCTTAAAGACAAAATTATTCATGAACTGAGCAAAACATTTTGTGAATAATTTGTAGTCTCGGAGTTTAAGAACTTTTTTATATTAATAAGTTCGCGAAATGTTTAAATCAATTTGTGAACCTACAAAAAGTGTCCAAGAACCACATACAATTAACCAGTTCGCGGCTAACTAAATTAGTTTGTGTACTTGAGGATTCAAAAGTGTCCAGGAATATCTCAAAATCAACAAGTTCGCGAACTGACAAAAGCATTTCATGTATGTGACTTAATAAGATATTATTATCAAGTATATCATCAATAAATTCAAAGTTCGTGTATTGACCAAATTAGTTCGTGGACATGAATGTAACTGGATGTCTTCTAGGATCTTCCTTCACAATTACGATAAATTGTCCTCAACCTATTATGCGATAAGTTCTTTAGAAACATCTCAAAATCAACAAGTTCGCGAACTGACAAAAGCATTTCATGTATGTGACTTAATAAGATATTTATTATCAAGTATATCATCAATAAATTCAAAGTTCGCGTATTGACCAAATTAGTTCATGGACATGAATGTAACTGGATGTCGTCTAGGATCTTCCTTCACAATTACGATATATTGAACGATAAATTGTCCTCAACCTATTATGCGATAAGTTCTTTAGAACTTCCATAGCCTGAATTCGAGATTCGTCAAGTCTAGCTTGAAGTCGAAATTTCTTCTTTGTAATTTTCATCATAATATTAAAGTCATACGATGTTGTCCCAGTAGATAGAATGGTATAAAATATGAGTAAATATGATAATTAGTCACCGGATACCACACCGGTCAGTTATCTAGGTTTTCTTTTGTGTTCTTCCATGGTATATGATCTTACTGTAATATCAATATCACAATTCAGGATTGAAATTAGAGTCTTAATTTATTTTAAAAGATGATATGAGAGAGATTATCTTTATTATTTATTCTTATTAAGAAAACATGTTATTTTTATGGTTAAAATCTGTACATTTATAAAAGTTTTAGAAACTATTTAGATTTTTCACCTAGCGGAAAGCATAACTAATTTCTCTAGTTGAAGAGATATGGTTAGCTTTCTTGTGGGTAATACAGAAAAATTCTCTTAGAATATAAAACATATCAAACAAATTTTCAGCATGATGAGTAATGCCTAAAAAAAAGTACAAATAAATCAAGAAGAGCTAGACTAAGAAGATCAGACACTTGTTGTAATTATGATAGTGTAAAACGATATTCTCATTTGAGATCATGTTTTGTACATAATTTTTTCTCTTTTAATATAGCTTTTTCCTTTCAAAAAGAAAAAAAAAATTCTCATTTGAACTATTATAGTGTCACCATTTCCCCACAAGTCTTAAAACAAGCTCTACACTTTGAACTTTAGTAGCCTAATTTCTGTTCCATGTAGTTGGTGCCATGGGTTAGTTAAAAAAAATTGTTCCCAGCTAAATTCTAGAACTGTCACTTCTGAAACGCCACTACGGAAATTACTTAAGCATTCCTTTGAACCCTTTTTAAGTTGTCAGTGACATTATTCATCTTTGCTACTCAGTTTTACCCTAATTTATACCTAATTTATATTGTGTGTAGTTGGTGCCATGAGTTTTTTTTTTACAGAAAACAACCATTTATTGAAAAAGCAAGTTTCGTACATCATGGTTTATGCAAGGAATTAACAAGTCAGGTGGATGAGACCACCATTCTCCCACATAGATTATGTTTACGAGATGCCTTTGATAAAACATTTGTAACTTTATTACAACTTATATAAACAAGCACACAAGACCACACGATTAATAGTACATATATTCACACATTTCCTAAGAATGGGTACACTTTGCCAATTGCAAATTAATGGTAGATTGTTGTTGTAAGTAATAACTGATACCAAGGTTATCTATTTTAAAAATAACATGAGACCAACCATTTATTGTTTCCATATCCATAGTTTCCATCATAGTGTATGGGATGTCATAGGCACAACAAATTAATAAAGATATTTCCCACTAATTAACAAGTAATATAGCGGTAGTAAGAGATCGTTCCCACATAGAGCTGTGTGATTGATAGGTTATTTGATCAGCAAGATAAAGTAAATAACAAAGATGGGTTTGGTTGTAATATAAATATAAAGACAATAATTAAGAAAAGAGATGATTAGGGAATCCTTCGCCGTTACAAAGTGTTAACAGGATTAGAATACTTATCTACCTTCGTAAGAACCATTCATCACCAACCGTAGAATAACAGCTAGAGCGGTGTTATCCCCAAAGTTCCTTATGTAACCGGATACCGAAGCGCTCACATATCAAGTTCTATCCAACCGAACCACCAAGTAGTAGCGCACTCAAGGTGTAACCCAATCAGAAGCTTTAAGTTATGTGAACTAAGATTGATCCTAGCAATTAGACTCTTAGCGCAAGGTCCACTTACTAGTGTTGTCTTCACACACGATTGCTCCACAGAATCCCTCTGCGAGGTCTCACGTTCTCTACTTGTGTAAGGATTATTCAACAATTACACGGATATCCTAACCCTTTACTAGCACTAAAATGATCAAGATGAGATAAGGAAGTTAAAAGCAGAAAATCAGAACATGAGAGATAGACTCAATTGCTTTGATAAATCATCACCTGGTATGAATGTATCAAGAGATAGGGAGGTAAGGCTAAATAAATCTGTGCAATCTAGATCCAAAAAACGCAACAATTCTGGTGTGTGCTTCTTGTGCAAGCAAAAATGGCACTTACAAAGGCAATGTCCCGGTACTAAACATAGAGAGATTGTATAAAACCGAAAAATCAAGATCTAAGTGTAGATCAAAGATCTCTCCAAAAAAGGAGAATAAGTTCCTCGATCATCATGATCTTACATCAAGGTTAGAAGTTGAACCTAAAAGTTCAAACGTGATGTCTCATCAACCATGTAAGAATGTTGAAACCTTCAAGGGAAGAATTTCAACAACCAAAAGGTGACTACCTAACTGGTTATCATGGATCCTTACTTATTACCCTTAAAAGTATACAGTTGTTGATGGTGGATTTTTATTTAAGGGCTGAAATTGTAAAAGCCAAAATTATGCGCTAACATCTTGCAAAAGATAAAGCCATTGATAAGTGATGAATACTTCTTCACTTTACTAATTCACCTAGAATAGAGCATGTGGCAACAATCCCGATGATTCTGTGAATTAAATACACAAAATTCATCCAGGTTGGAGCATGTAGAAACAATCCCATATACCCTGTGAATTTACAGCATTATTAATTAATGCATGACCAGCCTTGTATTTCCTGTACCAATTACCGGTGTGGCATGACGACTGATTGTTGTTCTCAGCAGAGCAACACGAATCTCCAAGCATTAATAATTAAAACATGTACGAAATACCCATACAGGCTACAACTCTCGGTGTGTTATACTATCCCGATTGACCATATTTGAACCTGAACTGACCATATCAGTCTCAGAAACGATCATGACCATCCAACTCCACCAGCATGATTGGATTGAATCCATGACCCCAAGCAGGTATTGGAATATTCACTACCGACCCAACACGGGCCCGCATGGTCGGTCTCCCTTTCCAAATCGTCCAAACCAGAGCAGTATGGACGAAAAACCCTAAATTAGGGTTTGCGGCACATTACATGTATTGCAAAACAGTCTCAACCATCCATCTTCGCAGGCATAGATGGAGGGTGTAGATGTAGATTCAAAGGGCCCAGAACATGTCAACACAAACACCGTGGGCGCGCCTACATACCTGACTGATCGGTCAGGACCAACTATGGTTGGTCGTCTTGATTCGTGCGTCCCGAACTGGGTATGACACACGGCCGGAAAAAACTGATTAGGGTTTGTGTTGCGATCACGAGCGTCCCTTTTTTCCTGCTCGGATGAAGGGTCCAGGAATAGACTAAGCAGGTCCGGTAAGTATCAACATGATCACTGCGGGCCCACCTATCTCCACACCCGATCGGCCAAGACCAAACTTGGTTGTACACCTCGATTCGCACACCCAAACCAGGCGTGGTCGCACCTCCTAATTGTAAACTGATCTCGACCACTCAACTTCTCCGGAAAAATTGAGTGGCTTAGATCACGTTTGTATGAGGCAATGAAGTACGGCGTGAACACCAGCCTACCACCCACACGCCGAATCAATCGGCCGGGATCGACCAGGCTTGGTCGTCTTGAAACGCGCGCCCGAAGTGGGCATGATGCACGGCTTTTGCGGCACCAGATTTCTGTTGCAAATCGATCTCAACCGCTCCTCTTTGCCGGTCAAATTGAGTGGCCTAGATCGCGCCTTCATGGGACAGTGAGGTACGCACGTGTACACCGGCATGCCGTCTACACGCATGCACGGTCGGTCCTTTCCAAAACACCGCCCATGCTTGGTTTCGATCAAGCTGAAGAGTGATGCCTGCGCACCTCTTCAAAAGCCCTAAAACTTCATCAACGGTCGCAGATGAGCGTCACAGATCATCTCGTCCGTCCAACTCTACCAGCTTGGTCAAGCAGCCCTGGTTAGGATTTAAGAGACCAGCAAGGCATCACCACGATCACCGTCCACCACTCTTCCACATGAGGTGATCGGCCAAATCAGGGCTTGCCTGTATAGCCTCCAAACGATCACTCGAAGATGGCTGGACATGATGCTATTTTAAGACGCTTAAATTCGTGACTTACTCCGTTAAGCCTTAAAAACAGTGATGCTTCATACATGCTTGAATATACTTGATGCGATACTGCATCGAATACACACGATACTTCACAAGTATCGACTTCCTAAATAACTTAGTTATTTAGTCTAGCATTACATGCTACTTTCTGTGGGTCCCACGATCCACACACTCGAGACATCAATCATGTCACAAACTGGGGGATACATACTAGGGTATTGGTCTGGCGGTTTACAGCGTGCAGCGTGCAACGCGCCATCACAAGAATGTGTCAGGAGTCATGGACGGTTAGAGACGACGGGAGAAGTGGGCAAGACTGGTCGTGTAACACCAACACACAACTCCATCACTCCACTTCCTCCACTTCCCACGAGAGATGTGAATAAGGCTCAAATGACTTGTATAAATAGGTTCTCCTCCCTATTTCCAACAACAAGAATAAGTCCAGACAACAGAGGCAAGTGTTGATACCATCGTATTCAAACACCGGAACTGATAGCTTACATCATGCAAGCCAGTTCAGCTTTCTGACACAAGTCATACATAGCCAACACCTTCACAATCTCAATACCTTCTTCGCTTCCCTCCCTAAGATCAACCCCATCTCCTTCACTTTGTGACCGAAACAAGTCTGGAACGGCCATTTCTTGGTTTAGGCCGGATTTGCACAGATTGATTTCTTGAATCTACAAGCACTCCCATGTAGTGCATTTGTTTAAGGTTTAAACTCATTTCTCATCCACACACCCCAAATTACCAAAACCGGCAGAGATAGTTTTCACCCATAAACAATTGGCGACCACAGTGGGAGGTTGATCTCTCGGTTGCAACAAAAAAAAAAAATCGAATTCTCAATTTTTCGGTTTTCATCTCGCGATGTATCCTTACACGAAAACCACAGGTGGTTCAGATATCATGGGAATTGTAGATAGAATGCTGGAGGATGTCTTGGCAAATCAAACCGGTATCGCTAGAAGACAGAGCGAGACATTTCGCCTTTGATATAACAATTACAAGAAGGGTCGAGGCATCTACTCGTTACGGTCTGGTTTTCATCTCGCGAAGAAACGTCTTGGCAAATCGTACCACAATGTCCCTTTGATATAACTGGATGAAGAAAGGGAGCCCACAAACTTACGGATCCCTGCTAGAATATTTATATCTCAAGACCCTTGTCGAAACCTGGAAGATTGATCAATCTGCATCGACCTCTCAACTAAGTGAAGAAATGCTTGAGGAAGGAGAGATCAATCAAGGAACACGTGAGTACAGAGGATGGGAGCGTTCAATTCGATCACTCAGCAGTGATATTACGATACCTTCCATACCCCGTCACCATGGCAAGCGATCCGCGGATATGATGGCACTCACAAGTCTTCCAACTTCATCTCCGAAACATGCTCCACATCGAAACCATGTAGAGACACCACAACGCCCACGAACGCAGGAAAATCTAGACTTGAAGTACCTACACTTTCCGTTCCCAATGGAAAAGATTTTGGAGTTGCTGGAGGCATGGGTACGAAATACAGAGGTGGAGCTACCTCCTGTATGGCGTCCACCAACTGATCAAGAAGTAATGGACCCAAGGTATTGTCATTTCCACCGGTTTCTTCACCACCCTACCAATGAATGCAACGCTTTGAAACGCATTGTTCAGAAGAAACTTAATTCAGAGGGATAGCTTTCCTTCTCTGAGAGATTGATGCAGACGATTTCCTTAGATAGGCTACTTCGGTTGATACAAGTAAAGCTTCAAAAGCAAGTAAGTTCTATTCAACAATTTTACAAGAAAGATAGTTTTAGAATTCACTGGGGACTTGGTATCCTGCACATAGAGAACGAGGCTCAATGATCAAACACCATGTTTGTTTCCATTCATACTTCCCTTTTATGCGACATTTGCAATTTCATATGATATGTGCAATCATTCATGACCAAGACGCAAATTCCATTTAAAATAACCTCTTTCAGAAAAGTTATTCACAAAACTATCTCAAAATAAACCAATTCAATTACCTATTAATTCAAAACCGGAAGTCAAATCATGAAAGGAAATCCTCACTATCACTCAAAAAGAAAAGTATTTAAAAGAAAAGACAAGTAGGTAGCGTGAATCCTTCAAGGAAAGTCCTTCAGCAACAACTCGTCCTTCTGGGCAAGAGAGACTTTCATCCTTTGAAGTAGAACCTGCTTCAGCTTCAATTCCTTAGACAACTTTTCAACCTCTTATTCCTGGCGAGTAACACAGTCTGCAGAAGGGGCTTCATCTTGTAATGTCTGGAGCTCCTGAATCTCGGAGAACCCTTTGAAGAACCAAGGAGAATTGAAGTCGTACTGCGCAAACACGTCTCGATGGCACTTCCAGTCTTCAATCATCTCCTCGGAAACTGTTCGACCAGTCGTGATGCTCATCCCATGGATAGAAAATAAAGCTTCCTGGATGCGGTTGACCAACGCAAGACGACTTTTGAGCTTCGCAGTGGTAGCAATGTGGCCGTGCTTCTCCCATATCGTCGTGTACAACCCTTCGAACCGAGCTGGCACACTGAATCCTCCAACCAACACATGACCTGGATAAGGGACAGTGAAGGGAGGATTGAACAAAGCCCCAGGCTGCATTACCGATACTTCTCCAATCACGGGAGCCTTGTCAGTTACAGGAGATCTTTCGGAAGAAGACACCACGACAGCTTTATTGATTGGAACCTGCTCAGAACGTTCTTCAAGGGGAGCCACCTCAACAATAGCGGATGTTGCCTCTCTTACATTCCTCTCGATATCTACTTCGCTCTGGGTGCTAATTTCCATTATGGCCCCATCAACAAGATCACTTAGGGAGGCACCTTGTCCAACCGAGCTTGCGTCATCTCTGTTATTTTCTGGAAAAGGAGCACTTTCACCAGACTTCTCAGCATGAAGATCAGTGTTACCAGACTTCTGAGGAGCAGTGTTATTAGACTTATCAGCATGAGGATCAATTTCACCAGACTTCTCAACATGAAGGATAACATTACCAGACTTCTCGTTCTGAATGCGAGCCAACCTTGTGAAGACATTCTCTTTTGGAATTCCCTAATTTCAAGCAAGGATCACTCTTAGAAGAATTTACTCTGGAGAAATGAAGGAATCAACAGAAAGAAATTTAAATACCTCTATATTGGAGGAATTGAGGATCACCGAACCACATGCTTGCCTCTTAGATCTCTCTCTTGCTTGGGGACTACAATCCTCAGCTCTAGTCTGTTTGGATGGAAGTGGCTTCAACCGGAAATGCTTCTTCAAAACGTCAGAAGATGGCTCACCATGGGAATCTGTCACAACATCCTCCGAGAATTCTTAGAAAGCCAACAGTTGCTTCCTCCAAAATTCCTTATACTTATCGGTTACCACTGAGTTTCTCCCAATAGGCCAGAAGGGAAGACTCTGCGATGCCAAGAACATGTCAGCATCAAAGATACCCGGGAGAAGTTCTTTCGGAGCCTCTGACGGACGGATAAATGGAACACCCTGGTCAAATCCCATTTGGCGAGCAGCCCTGTCAATGTTGTACGGAGTCACGATGTAAGAGCTTCGTTGAATAAAGACGGGATATATCCGGAATGCAACTTTGCGAGATAAATAAGTTCTCCAAATTTCATAGTGTTGGCATCGGTGCAACGCAACATCGGGGACCGTCGAAGCAATAGCAAAAGTCTTCGGCTGAGCAATGGAAGAGTGGATCGGCCCCATGGGCGGAAATTTACGGAAGACACATTATCAAAGATATCCACGAGTTTCGCACCGGTTCTGGGACGCCTCCTCTGCCAACGGAGTATTCTCGAGCCACCATACAAATTAATGAGCGAAGTTGCAGGAACAGGAGCATAACTTTTGAAATGTTCCCACAAGAATGCCTGAAGAAAAGCGAAGTGGACATACGACTCCACCTTCTTGTACCCGTTGGAAACATGCATATCCATTGCTAAGGCGTCCAGATGGGAATACAACGATCCAAGGAACAAGGCACCCAAGGGAAGAACTTCACCTTTTGCTAGCTTTATAGCAATCTTAACCAGGACACCCCTTATGGTTTTCTTTCCAGAACCGTCGTCATATATATCTCTGGATAGCCACAAAGACAGGAATGCAATCACGCTAAGCTCGTTTTCCAACTCCTGATCCGGTTCTGGGTCTACAGGAGACCACTCCGATACCCACCAGGTGTAAAAGCATCTTGTATCATTTTTCTCCTCCTTGTCCAGATCGTCGAATTCTGCCACCTTTTGGAGTATAGTGTCATAATCACGTTGTTCCATGTCAGAAAGCTCATAATAAAAACTCCCAGCGACAGGCAGGTTCATCAATACAGCTACGCTTTCCAAAGTAATAGTCATCTCTCCCCATCTAGATATAGTTGTATGAGTAGAAGGGCGCCACCGAGAAATGAAAGTAATCAAGCCTGCAGCATCTTTCTTAATTTCAAGAGTAGCAGATGCCATGACTGCATTGAGGATTTGCGCTTTGGTCAAATTGGCTTTAACGTCCTTATTATTCAACATGCGTCTCATCCAACCTTCATAAGAACCCAGTGGAGTATGACAAATCTTGAAGTCGATAGGAGAAGGCGGATATTCATTTCTTCGAAGACAGAACCTCATCACAAGTGCCGAAGAAGAAGATGGATCAGCTTCCATATTTTACGAATCGGAAACGGGACTATCTGTGAGAGGGATGTTTCCTAATGTTTGAAAAAGACAAGGTGAACAACTCATCAACAATGTTCGGCATATCTTTGAAGCTGTCAACACTTCCCGACTTGGCACCGGCATTATCTCCAGAAGACATATTAACAGGAGTTTTTTTTCTTCATTCTACAACAAAAGACAAAATACAGGAGTCAGTACTTATATAAAAACACGCGATACGTGTGTGAAATGCATTCACGTTGGAATACACAAGGCCGGGATTGGGTCCAAACACCGGTATTGATCAAGTCACAAGTCCGGTATTGCTCAAGTTTCAAGTCTGGTATTGATCAAGTCACAAGTCCGGTATTGATCAAGTCACAAGTCCATTATTGATCAAGTCACAAGTACGGTATTGCTCAAGTTTCAAGTCTGGTATTGATCAAGTCACAAGTCCGGTATTGCTCAAGTTTCAAGTCCGGTATTGCTCAAGTTTCAAGTTCGGTGTTGGTCAAGGACACAAGGCTGGTATAAAAGCGACATTGCATACACGGTATGGGACCCACGATCAATCGAGCATGAATGACGGGACCACGATTATTCGCATGACACGGTTTTCTTATGTTCATGGGAATCATGTTCACGAAATTCAAGCCGAATTTCTTTTCCAAGCTACAACCTAAGAAGCTAGGTTTTGGATGCAACAAATTCATGGATTCACGGGTTGTTTTGCTAAGCAATTCTAGAAAATATTGGCGTATCAACCTCGGTGGAAGAACTAAGCATAATACACATCTTGCAAAAGGTGTTTACCTAGCAAACTAGGGTTTTACCTTAAAAAAAAAAAAAAAAAAAAAAGACGCTTACTTTGCTACGGACGGACGGCGGCGGTTGGCGGCGGCAGTGGAGATCACGGACGAGAGCTGCCGAACAAAAAAGAAGAAAAAAAAAAGTGTGAAGAAAAAATAAAAGGGGTCGGTCCTTTTATAGACAAAATTTGGAAGAATCCCAATAGAACAAGGATTTCTCTTTTGCTTGGATTCCTCTTTTGATTCAAACACGCAAGGAAGGAAACCGGTCCCACCAAAGGATTCTGCGCTTGCACAACGGCGTTTACATGGACAACTGCTAGCGGTCGGTCAGAATTCCTCCGGGTAAATTTTCTTTATCCTGTCTTCTTCACGTAAGTATGTCACCATCTCATGCCTACCCATAAAGGCTACAACTCTCGGTGTGTTATACTAGTCCGATTGACCATATTTGAACCTGAACTGACCATATCAGTCTCAGAAACGATCATGACCATCCAACTCCACCAGCATGATTGGATTGAATCCATGACCCCAAGCAGGTATTGGAATATTCACTACGGACCCAAAACGGGCCCGCATGGTCGGTCTCCCTTGCCAAACCGTCCAAACCAGAGCAGTATGGACGAAAAACCCTAAATTAGGGTTTGCGGCACATTACATGTATCGCAAAAATCCCCGAACCATCCATCTTCGCAGGCATAGATGGAGGGTGTAGATGTAGATTCAAAGGGCCCGAGCATGTCAACACAAACACTGTGGGCCCGCCTACATACCTGACTGATCGGTCAGGACCAACTATGGTTGGTCGTCTTGATTCGTGCGTCCCAAACTGGGTATGACACATGGCCGGCAAAACCTGATTAGGGTTTGTGTTGCGATCACGAGCGTCCCTTTTCTCCTGCTCGGATGAAGGGTCCAGGAATAGACTAAGCAGGTCCGGTAAGTATCAACATGATCACTGCGGGCCCACCTATCTCCACACCCGATCGGCCAAGACCAAACTTGGTTGTACACCTCGATTCGCACGCCCAAACCAGGCGTGGTCGCACCTCCCTATGTAAACTGATCTCGACCACTCAACTTCTCCGGACAAATTGAGTGGCTTAGATCACGTTTCTATGAGGCAATGAAGTACAGGCGTAAACACCAGCCTACCACCCACACGCCGAATCAATCGGCCGGGATCGACCAGGCTTGGTCGTCTTGAAACGCGCGCCCGAAGTGGGCATGATGCGCGGCTTTTGCGGCACCAGATTTCTATTGCAAATTGATCTCAACCGCTCCTCTTTGCCGGTCAAATTGAGTGGCCTAGATCGCGCCTTCATGGGACAGTGAGGTACGGACGTGTACACCGGCATGTCGTCTACACGCATGCACGGTCGGTCATTTCCAAAACACCTCCCATGCTTGGTTTCGATCAAGCTGAAGAGTGATGCCTGCGCACCTCTTCAAAAGCCCTAAAACTTCATCAACGGTCGCAGATGAGCGTCACAGATCATCTCGTCCATCCAACTCTACTAGCTTGGTCAAGCAGCCCTGGTTAGGATTTAAGAGACCAGCAAGGCATCACCACGATCACCGTCCACCACTCTTTGATGTGACTCAATAATGTTGTAGAAAGTGGTAGTAAGGTTGTCGTTCACTCGGACTTGACGAGATTGATTTTAAGAATTAATAAAAGAAAATAAAAGAAAAATATATACAAATAGTCACAAGATGAAGAGATGGGCGAGGACTCAGGATTCGGCCAAACTCATAACAAAAGGTTCAATTATTAATTCTTTTAACAATTATCGCTCAACAAATAAAAACATGGACTCTTATTTTTGCCAAGGTAGATTCTCAAAATATTAGTTATAAATCGTAAGCTTGGGACATCAAACATTTAAGCAAGCATGACCCATCTAATAAAATAATAACTAATTTAATCAAATCATAATTCAATTTTTAATTAGTGCAAAAGTCATAAAAAGAATTAATTAAAATTACCCATGTATGAAATTTGTCTTCCTCCGTCGTCCCAGTAATGGGGTCTAGCTCATCATGTTGGAAACACGCCCAAAAATCGATTTCATTGCTCAAAAATGGTTTACAAATGATGAACAAAGGAGAAATGATGAAAACCGGGTTTGCAACAGTTATAGTTGTTGCAAACACTGTTACAAAGGATTGTCACAGTTAATTTTAAGTCTGCCTTCGTATTACGACCCACGCCTAAGTGTCGTTGTCACTGTAGAAGAACGACAGTTCCCTGTGCGTTGATGTTCTTCGTGTTCTTCAATGGCAGCAGCAGAAAGATATTCTGTAACTCGATTTTTATTGCTCTGTGGTTGCTCTAAAACCTCCCAAACTCTCCATAGTCTTCTCTGGCACTCAAGCACCCCTTATATACTTCACAGATGCACAAAATCTCCAAAATATCTCGTCATCAATTCAATATTCTTTACGGGTTTTATCTTATTCTTCACGCGATTTTCTTTCCTTCCATTCCTCTGCACGCGTTAATTGTTAGCTACGATCATTCAAACACGTTCCATGCACGCTGCCAACACACCAGATAATGAGTTATCTTCACTGCAGCCATGTGAGAGCACAGACAAGCTCGTGTAGTTCATTCTCCCTGTGTGCTGCAATTCCCAACGATGTAGCCCAACTCTATCGAATCCGAAGGACTTACCAGTCCTGTTTAGATCAACCAGGACCAAACCAATCAGTTTCAGTGATTAAGTCGCACTAAATCCATCCCAGAATCCAACCAAAACTTTCCGGAGCCAAGTAAACCCGAGACTGGAATTTGCTCAATTGAAGATTATCCAAACCAATTCTAACCGAATCTGAGACCATTACCATCCCTGTCTCTCCATTAAGAACAAACCCAATTAATTTCATCCATTGAATCTCGTTATAATTCCTCCAAAAACCAAACCCTAATTCTGTCCGTGAAGGTTAAATTTTCCCGCCAAAAACATATTTCAAACAAAGAAGATGACCTCCCCCTTATCCAATCCGGGAGTGCGAATAGCAAGTGCTCAACAAAGGTGCCCCTTAGTAATTGGGTTACCCCTTATCCAAAGTTGGGGTCCGAATATCAAATGTCCTCCGGGGGTGTTCCGAGCAACTTTTCGGGTCGAATTTTCCAACAATCTTTATTTCCAAAAAATACCTACAAACACACAAAACACCATAATAAGGACAAAAACGAGTACTAACAATATGAAATATTTAGGACAAATTAGACACATAAATGCGTCTATCACTCTTCCACATGAGGTGATCGGCCAAATCAGGGCTTGCCTGTATAGCCTCCAAACGATCACTCGAAGATGGCTGGACATGATGCTATTTTAAGACGCTTAAATTCGTGACTTACTCCGTTAAGCCTTAAAAACAGCGATGCTTCATACATGCTGAATATACTTGATGCAGCACCTGCATAGAATACAAACGATACTTCACAAGTATCGACTTCCTAAATAACTTAGTTATTTAGTCTAGCATTACATGCTACTTTCTGTGGGTCCCACGATCCACACACTCGAGACATCAATCATGTCACAAACTGGGGGATACATACTGGGGTATTGGTCTGGCGGTTTACAGCGTGCAGCGTGAAACGCGCCATCACAAGAACGTGTTAGGAAGTCATGGACGGTTAGAGACGACATGAGAAGTGGGCAAGACTGGTCGTGTAACACCAACACACAACTCCACTACTCCATCACTCCACTTCCTCCACTTCCCACGAGAGACGTGAATAAGGCTTAAATGACTTGTATAAATAGGTTCTCCTCCCTATTTCCAACAACAAGAACAAGTCTAGACAACAGAGGCAAGTGTTGGTACCATCGTATTCAAACACCGGAACTGATAACTTACATC
Source organism: Papaver armeniacum (assembly GCA_023531295.1). Lineage (NCBI taxonomy): Eukaryota > Viridiplantae > Streptophyta > Magnoliopsida > Ranunculales > Papaveraceae > Papaver > Papaver armeniacum. The sequence continues at coordinate 291,872 of JAJJWW010001518.1, read as the reverse complement.
CTGCAAGCCAGTTCAGCTTTCTGATACAAGTCATACATAGCCAACACCTTCACAATCTCAACACCTTCTTCGCTTCCCTCCCTAAGATCAACCCCATCTCCTTCACTTTGTGACCGAAACAAGTCTGGAACGGCCATTTCTTGGTTTAGGCCGGATTTGCACGAGTTGATTTCTCGAATCTACAAGCACTCCGTGTAGTGCATTTGTTTAAGGTTTAAACTCATTTCTCATCCACACACCCCAAATTACCGAAACCGGCAAAGATAGTTTTCACCCATAAAAAACAGTAAGGATATTGATGTAAATATTTTGGATAAAAATATTTCTAAAAATTGATTCTTCGGTTAAAAATTTAATTGAAATAATATTCTCAAAGATTTTGAGAAAAAGTTTTAGAACTTATAAGAGGGAAGACCTTTTACTTCATTTTCATAGAGATTTGACAGTATGTCTACCTCTAGTTGCAACTCTCGCAAAACCGAAAAAGTCTGGACTATATTGTTTCCCAATAAGAAACTTCGTCTCGAGTCTTTTTGATGGCGATTCTGATTCATCTCCAGAACTTCAACAGGATGTTCCTAATGAAGAGATCTCTTCTCAAGAATCTTTCACTAAAATTAGATCTAATCTTATGTGAAATAAGGAAAATGGAAAAGGATTTGCGAAAGGAATTTAAGGAAGTCAATGACAATAGTTGTTAGTCTTGAATCAAGACTAGTGATTATAGAAGATGATTGGAATTCGGTAAAATCTTCTGATCCGGTTTCAACTTTGAAGGATGCTCTAAAAGGCTGAAATTAGAGTTTCAAAAATGAAAAATAGACATCAATTTTTGATTTCTTTTAATGATTGTAATAGGTATACTATGAAAAATATTATTTGATTTATAATTTTTCTTGTGATGCCTTTTGATTTACATAGCCTGTGCTTGAATGCTTTATTATTGCTATGTATGTTTATGGGATGTTTGATTTCGGTTTTATAACCTTGATATTCGATCTCATAATGTTGTGAACCCTCATGGTTTGGGTGACTTTTTGATTTAGCAGGATTAAGTTCTAGCCCATGATGGTAGGCTTTATCAAAGGATCATGAGGGGTTCTTATAGAAACAATATGTGAAAAAATCACAATATGTTGAATCGTTTTGGTTTAGCATAAAAGCATATGTGTTTCGAGGGTTTTCAACTTTTGCTTGCAATAATTAAAAACCGGTTTTCAACCTTTCTATGGTAAAGGTTGGTTGTTGTTATTCTTTTGTTTTGCATAAGGATGACAACATGGTGATATTTCGATATCAATTCTCCCTGGAAGAAGATGCAAACATATTGGAGAAGAGGATGCGAAATTTGAGGTAACAATCTTGTTAGTTAATTGTTTTCCTATTTAAGAAAAGCCTGATTTTATTGCGTATATTTACTGCTTTTGCTTAACAAAATTTCGGTACAATTGATGTCTGATTCCATTATGTGTGTATGGATGTGTGTGTGATTCAATTGGTTCCGGTTAAGAAAAACTATTGTTATCTTGCTTTATTGTGTGGTATCAATTGTTTAGGCTTACAAAATTTTGGTGCAATTGCGGTGCTTTAATGTCTATGTTGTTTCAATTGCTTCCGGTTGAGGTGAATAATTATGCAAGTTGATTTATTTTGGTTTGTATGAATTGTTTATGTCTTAACGAAAGAAAAGGTTTACGGGATGAATTATTTAGTCCAATTCGATTCCGGATAAGAGAAACTAAGTTAATTTTGATCTTAGTTAGAATTATCAAAGTGGAGCTTTTGGTTATTCAAGTCTAATCAAATGCCTTAACAAGAAATGCTAGTTAACTAACCTAGTACTTGTCTTGTTTAAAACTGAAAGGTCTAAGTTATATGGATAATTAGACCTGATGAGAAAAATAGAGTTATCTTTATTTTGGTCTTATCGAACAAGCGGTTGTATTTGTACAATCGGTTTAGCAAAGGAACTAAGGTGCTTAGTTGATTTTTGGTTTGCTAAACTATTAGGGAAAATTGCTTCGGGAAATTGTTTCCTTGATAACATATCAAAACAAAATTACTTTGTAGTTTCGTTTTTGATATTGGTTATCAAAAATGGTGTGTGGAACCCTCGTGCTTAAATCTATAGGTTGCAAGTCTATTGAGATTTATAAGATTCTTTTTGGTTTGTCCTTTATTTTTTTGTTTCTTTGTCATTTTGTGACAAAAAGGGGGAGAAATATATGGAGTAAACAAGTGATACTGGCATTGATTTTATATTGATTGGTATCACTAAGGAAAAGAACATTGGTGCTTAAACGTTTATTTAATGAAAGAGTGAAAGCATAGACTAAGGGGGAGTAAAATATCATTACAAAGGAATAACAAAGACGTGCGGATTGATAAAATCTACCTATCTTACCTTTAGGGGGAGTAATATTCTTTGTTATCATAATGTCAACAGCGGCATTTAAGGATTGAATGTATATAGGTTATTGTGTTGTTGAATTCGGGAATCAAGGGTATGTTTAATGAATTCTTGTAATTTGTTTATCCATATGATGTAAGATTTTTGTCATTAAAATTGACAAAGGGGGAAATTGTTAGAGCATAGCTCGGTTGAACCCACCAAGCGTTGGTATGTCATGTTTGGTTGTCATATTTTAGTGAGTCAAAACTCATTTAAAGAGTCACTTGATTATGTACTAGAGTCATCTTCGTATAGGTTAGCTTGAAAGTATTAGGATATGAGACATTACAAGTATTGCGAAGACTTAAAGAAGTGATGAAGTAAGAAGCTACAACGACAACGACAACGACAAGTATTGCCAGTATCACTTGTTTACTCCATATATTTCATGAACTTGGTTCGTGAATCGAAAGGAAATCGCCAAGCGTTATTGGTATTGTTATTCATTGCATATCTTGTGAACAAACAATATGTGTGATTAGTATAACCGCTCATGACTTGTTTGTGTTCTTGGTAAAACTATTCACAAAGGCCTGACTTATGTATTGGTATGATTTTTATTAGTGAAACCGATCTTAAGTAATCACCTGAGATGGTATGATCGAGTTTGTGATTTTGTAAGACCGACTCTGGGTAAAGGAGAACCGATCCTAGTAAGAGGTGCAACACATCACAAAGGGGAATCGATCCTTGTATGAGGTGCAACATGTTTTAGCAGAAAGGGGAATCGATCCTTGTATGAGGTGCAGCATGTTTTAGCAGAAAGGGAACCGATCCTATGGACATGTGCAACACATTCAAGTAAGATACCATATATATGTGGAGAATCGATCCTAGTACATAGTCAACCGAATTTTGGGAAGCTAGTGTGACTATGCATAGTACTCACATGGAGGTAGAACCGAAACTTGTTTTGGTAGAACCGTTAAACCCATGATTGGTGATTGAGTGTTCTTGATCAATCACATAGTTCTTGAAAGTTAGATGAACTAATTATAAACTTGTTTGGAAGTGTGGCAAATCGGTTTCAAGATTGTAAGTATGAAAGAGGACTTACAGAGTAAGGATGTCGACATACTTTGAACATGTGCAGCAACACTTATCTTTAATTGTTCAAAGTTATTCCTTAATAGCTAAAGGAAGAAAATCCCAGGATCGAAACATAAATAAGTTAAGAATCTTTTATTTAAGGTTTTTAATTTTATTTTAGGAAAATGAGAATTAGTAACGTGCATTTACTAGTTGGAGATTTTCCAAAGAAATTTTCGGTCAATATTTTGGACAGAGCATTTCCAGGAATTATGGAAACTGAATTTGGAATATATTGCATATCTTGAAAATATTTTCGGTTTTGGAAATTCCTTGTTGTCCAAACTTCCTTGTCTATAAATACTTGAAGTTTGCATTTTTAGCAAACTAATCCTTCGTGACAGCAAACTTCCTCGGTTGTGTTGTTACTGGTGAAGCCGCCTATTCGGAGAGGAGAGTAACCTAATTAGGCGAAATCTCTTACGGCCGCTCAGTTTAAAGTCTTCTTTGGGATTGAGAAGCTCTATTAGTATCTTTAGTGGGAAACTAGATAATTGCGGTTTATCTTGTGTTTTCGATTGATTTGATTGACTAACGGTGGTTGAACTTTGATTGCACCTAGTTTGTTTATGCTTGAGAATCTTCTCTTTTGATATAAGATTCACTCAAACTAGATCGAAGTTTCGACAGGGATCTTTAGATTATTTGTAGATCTAAAGACGTCTTGTGATAATCCATTGTTAACAGACTCCGTTCTGTGTGTGATTGATCACAAGAGATTCAAGTTGTTGTGTGCAGGCGTTTATTGAAGATCTAAGAATATTTGAAGACAAAGAAGATATTGAAGATTTCTGATTTGGGGTTCATAATCTTTGGTGTGCACAATACTTGTTTCGGTATAGAGGATCCAACTATAATCGGTTTATCCTTATGGTAGATTAGATTGATTAGTTGTGTAGATCGGCATCAATACAATTCTTTGTGATTAAAAGTATTGATTGCAAAATCTTAACAATTACCTTTGGTAGTTGAGAATAAGATAGATCTAAGAACCTGACGAAGGAGTTTATTGAGATAAATAGAAGAGCCTTTGTCGAACTCACATCACTTGGTTGAAGAGAGTTGCCAAACAGATTTGTTGTTTGTAGTTGCAGGAAATCCTACACTACACCCCTCACAATAATCCACACAACTAAGACATTTGAAGATGAATAACACTGATTTTTATTGATTATTTCCTTGAATGTTTACAAGGTAAAATAGAAAAGAGCTAAAGAAATTACAATCACCACAAACTTTCTCTCTCCTAATGACTTGTCTAACACTCTGAAAAAGAATCCCCCTCACAACAGACTTATTCGACTCTTTATATAGGGTAGTATACAATGGATGACAGCTAAGTTGTCCTTTATTTTCGGGAATGACTTGCGAAATATCGCAAGTGTACAAGTATACAATCTCCCAACTCTCCTAAACTTCGCTAGATCTTCACACTTTTCTCATGTTTTGGCTTTCGTCATTCATTGCGTCATCTATATTACTCTTCTGCGACTCCCTCGCAATGCTGTTGTTTATTGATCCCGCGAAGTATTGATGTCGCGATATTCTGATCCTACATCTTGCCTCTTCTCATGTCTTCTCTGCGAAGAAGGGAATGTCATGAGAACCAATATTTTGAAAGGCCGCAACTGTTCATCTTTATCTGTTACAATCCCGTACTTTTACACGGAATTTATTACACATGTTTCTTCTTCCACTCTTTTCTTGACACGTCTCTTTCAACCGTTTTTTCTTGACCATTCACGTCCCATCTCGCATTAAATGCATTTGTTTTCTCGAGAATTCTTCTCTCTATATATAGTTTTCTCACCCTTCTCTTCTTCTCTTTTACCTTCCCTCTGCAACTTTTCTTCAACTCTCTTCCTCCGCAATTTGCGTTTCTGCTACTGTAAATCTTCCTTTTCTTCTTTCTCTTGATCTTCAATTCTCTAATCATTCCCATATTCTAAAAATGGCTCCTTCTGGTCGTAAATATGAAACCCTTTTAGATGAAACTCAAAAGAAATTACAAGATAAGGGTTTCACCTTATCTACTATTCCCAATCAAGAATCTTCATCTATTCTTTCTGCAAAGTCGTTTACTGATCATCGGTGTGATGATCAAAAAATCATAATCTCGCTAGGTCAAATCCTCGCAGGTCTTCCCATTCCTCTGTACGATCCCGAACTGCCCTTGTTCTATGAAATTCTTGCTCATGAGAAATTCTCGCGAGCTATTTATCAATTAAGTGGTGATTGCATCCGTCTAATGCTTGAATTCGCCAATCGCGGCGCTGGTAAGGGATCTCTATATCCTGATAGTGTTAAAGATCCTAACTTCGCAAGCTTAGAGATAGCCGCGCTGAAAAGTACACTGTAGAAAACTTTTTTGAAAATTATCAAGTAATAAACATGAAAAATGATAAATCTCGCTGGGGTGCCCGATTAAAAAGAAAAGAGAACGTTTCCGACGATAAGATACTCATGCTAGATATTGACTGGCATTCTGGCAAGAACAATGTTCCTCGCTACTCTAAAGATGAGAGATGGTCTGTCTTTCCACTATTTTTGAGTGGACCTTACATTTCAGGTTCCCATGTACTCCCTGCGAATCTCGCAAACTACCATCCTTGGGTATTTAATTGGCCCGACAAAGCAAAAGAGGTATACTTCCTAACTTTTACCTATTTTACAATCTGTATTTCCTCTTATACCTAATCTTGCAAATTTTTCATATTATTAAATTGAGAAGGAGCTACAAAAGAAATCCAAAGGCGAGTAATCTGGCGACACTTCGTTCAATCACGGATGATGTAAGAAATATTTTTCCTTATTATTTTTTAACAATATTGTTGCCTCTGTTTCTTATCTTGATTCATGTGCGAAGGTTGGCGTTGAAGAGAATGATATTTCTGAAGCTGCGAAGGTTAAAGGCAAGAATAAAATCACTCTTCGCAAGGATAAATCTTCTGCTCCATCTTCTAAAAAACGGAAAATCCATCCCACTTCTCACTCTAATTACCAAACCAGCGAGAACTCTGATGAAGATAATAATGAGGTCGATACTTCTTTTGCGAAGGAGAATCATTCAGTTGAATCTGCTATGGCGCAATTGTCTAGTGTTTTCTCTGATTCTATGCAAGGAATGGGAGATGATCGTTTTTCTGCTACTTGCGAAGCTCTCGCAAATATCTGCGACGCCCCTCTGCTAGTGGATAATGATTATTTTCGTGGAGTTTCCCGGACAATGACTCCCAGTTTCTTAAATGCACTCAGTGCCTTGGTATGTTCATATTTCTTTATTTCTTTGTGATTTCGATTATAAACCTTATCTTAACAATTCCTTTATTTTCCTTTATAGTCTGGGAGAGCTTCTTTTGTCGTTGCCTCAGATCTTGAGAAGAGGCGTAACAATCTTGAAAAGAAAAATCTTCAACTTAAGGAGAAGAACAAAGAATTAGAAGTTGAAGTTGCGACATATCGCAAGAAGGATGAAAGTGAGACTGCCGCTCTTCGCGAAAAAATTCAACAGTTGGAAGTTGAGTCTTCTACCCAGAAGGACAAAATATCTACTCTTCAAAGTGCTAATCAGCAACTTTATGGTATAATACCCTTCTCTTTTCTTCGTTTCTACTTTGTCGTTTATTTTTCTTTGCCTGACTTATCATTTTCGCAGACATTTATAATCTTTCTGACGAAGCCATCCTTCTCCATTCATTCCCTGAACCTATGGATGATGATGCTCTTCTCGCTCATCTCAATGAATCTTTAAGTAGTTCTTCAAACAAGATTAATTCTCTCTCATTAAATGAACTTCGAACCAAATTTCATCTCTTAGAAATTGAACATAGATCTAGTTTAGGTTTAGCCAACCGATTTAAACGTTTATATCTTAGCTCCCAGGAGAATAATAATATTCTAAGGAAGAAAATTAGCAGCCTTATATATGATAAGGATCGCATTGCTAATCAAGGTGCACAAGCATTAGCGAAATTCCAAAAAACTCTTCTTGAAGTCCAAATTGAACGAGATGAATCTCTTCGCCAAAATGCCATACTTAATGAGCGAGAAAATCAAATTTGTTCACTTCTTGTCATAAACAATGATGATGAATTCGCTTGGGCTGCGAAGGTTCTAGATAATGCCAGAAATAACTTAGGTGTTAGCGTCAGTCTTCATGTTGAGCATACTGCCTTGGTTAAAGATATGATTTCTGACAGAGAAGGTTGTTTACTGTTCTTCATTACTTTTCCGCCTCTTTTTTATGAAACTGCTATTAAGTTGCTAACTCATTGTCATTTGTTCGCAGAATCTGAGAAGAGGTTTCAAACTAGAATCAAGGAACTTGAATCTGAGAAAGAACAAATTGCAAAAGACTTCTCTCTTCGCAATGACAAATATTCTAATCTGAAGAAGCAACTACAAACTACTGTAGCGAATTTCAATAATGATGTTGTCCGTTTTCGCAATCAAACTATTGAAACAGTTTGCAATGACCACAACATTCCTCTTTCTTCATATCCTTGTCTTCTTGATGAAATTCCTGAAAATATGCCTTCCTCAGATGTCTCTGATAGTGATGCAAGCGAAGAAGAGGAATCTGATAAAGAATCTGATGAAGGAAAAGAATAAGTTGAAAGATTGTTCCATTTTCCTTTTTCTCTTCTTGTGATACTTGTACATTTATCCTTCTAACCTTCCATTTTTGTAATCTCTTACTGTAAAACTATCATATGAAAATAAATAACAAGTTTTTACTCTAATCATTCCCATACTTGCCTCTGTTATTTATTTTCACATGAGAGAAATTAAGTCGATAATCTTTAAGTAATGATACTTCTTAGTTTCGCAACTGCTGTTGCTAATTCTCCACAAATAAATGAAGAAATATAGTCGTATTCGCAAGATTATTTGCTTACTCAATTTCTTGTGTTATCTTATCTTCATTTATGTTGAAATTCATCATTGCGACAAGATCGCAGGACGTCTTTACATTTTCATGTAATGACCCATTGATCTTGTCTTATCATTGTTTTTGTGTGGTCTTATTTTGCCTTCCTAGTTAAAGGTCTTGTTTTGCCACCCCTCATTTTGCGAGAATATGACAGGCATAAATATTCTTGCGAACATAAAGCCCCATGACATTGCCGTCTTGCGACAAAATCGCAGGACGTCGTTACACTTTCATGTAACGACCCATTGATCTTGTCTTATCATTTCTTTAGTATTATTGCCTCTGCAGGATGCTTTTGTTGCGACAATATGACAGGTCTAAAAATTCTCGCGAACTTGAAGCCCCATGACATTGCCGTCTTGCGACGAAATCGCAGGACGTCTTTACACTTGCATGTAAAGACCCATTGATCTCGTCTTACCCTCGCGTTAGTATTATTGCCTCTTCAGGATCATCGCACAAATATGACAAGACTAAATTTTCTTGCGAAAATAAAGCCTCATGACATTTGCGTATTTTGACACTTATCATCTCCCTAATGGAGGGTGCCGCCCTTATCATCTCCCTGGTTGCCCCTTAAAGGAGGCGTACATCGGCCATACAAGACTAGCTCCTCCCATCCGGTCTTAACAACAACCAGTTGTTTTCGCAGCCTCTTATCCCTTATACCTATAGGGTTTATGGTTACGAGACTGCACCCTAAGTGGAGTTTTCTTCGGGCCGAGTGCAGCATGTGCCAAGACTTGCCAAGAATGGCCGAGACACTTCAAATGCCCCAGGCACTCTTGGCTCAACCGTGTACCTCGGCGCCTTGGTCATACACTGACTCCTTGGAAGAGACCCTCGGTCGTCCAACCAGGGTATAACCTTATATATATATATATAGTTGGAAATCCAAGGTATCTCCCCCGGATAGGCTTTCATGGGCCCCAAATCTTCATGACCCAGGTTCCAGGGGCGGTGTAACCTTTTCCCTGATCCATGTCAAGAGATACCCCCTAATATGACGCACTTTAGGTCTTACATTTGCCTCTTACGAAATATCATTCGCGAACTAGGATGTACGCCATAAAGGTTCGTCCCATTCACTCACTCATTCATTTCTATCAATTTTTGTAATCATTCATTGCTTTTTGATTATTTCATCTCATCTTCTTTGCGAAATTATCACATAGTCTTGCTTCATTTTCTGAGATCTCGCTGTAATTATTTAACCAAACTTTCATCATATTCATATATCGCGAGTTTTTCGCGCGCTCCTTCTTCGATCATCATGACACACACACACATATATATATATATATATATATATATATTTTACATGACTCTAAAATCAATTATTTATTTCTTACACCTCTTACTCCTGTTGCTTTTTGTTTCTTCATTCATGTTTCCAAATATTTCCTTCCCTTTTGCGAGACCATCGCAATTTTCAATTGTCTTCAAGCACTGATTTCGCAATATATCTTCATCTCTCACTTCTATTGTGTCCACCATCAGCCTTTCTCTTCTTTGTTCTTATTTGATATTCCTTTTCCAATTCTTCTGTTGAACAGCCCTTTCCTCGCAAGACTCCACATCGACTTCATAGCATTTTTGTCCCTCAGCCCAATCCCCTTTTATAACTCCAACACCACTGGGATGTGTAAATTTGATGCACTGGTGGTAAGTTGATGCTACACCGAAGATCTCATGTAACCAGGGTCGCCCAATTAATGCATTATAAGGGGATTCCACATCGACTATGCAAAACAAGATTTCAGTTGATAATCCATTCAACGGTATTCGCATGCGAGTTTCTCCTTTAGGTTTATTAGCAGTACCATTAAAACCATAAATCTTATATGTTGAAGGTATCAAATCTTCATCTTTGCCCCCATAGTCTTGTAGGTGTGGTAAAAAAGGATGTTTACAGAGCTTCCGGTATCAATTAAGATTCTATTTATTGCCCATGAATTTTCTACACCATCACTTTCATCATCAACAGGTTTTGGATTAATTTCTAATCTTACCACTAATGGATTGTCATGCAACTCGCCACCTTCAGGTACTTCTTCTGCGGTAAAAGAAATAATCTGCGCTTGCCATTCTTTCAGTGGCGATGACTTCGCGATATTCATTACTTCTCTATTGTCAACATCTCTTGCGAAAACTCTACTGAGAACACTATCATTAAAATCTTCAATTGTCCTGTACGAATGTACGATAGAGTTGCAGAACAAGTTTTTGGCCTTCGTTCCAACTTCTACTACAAATGTCTCTTTCCCTTTTGTCGTATTTACTCTGTGATTTTCTGGAGGTGTTGGTAATGGTTGAGTCTTCTCTTCACATTTTAAGAATTGGTTTAGCTTCCCTTGATCTATCATTCTGAGGATAATTCTTTTTATATTCCTACAATCATTCGTTAAGTGTCCATGAAAATGGTGATAAGAACAGAATTCATGACTTCTGTCACCTGGAGGTGGTTCATTCCCCATGTTCCATGGTGCAGGTATGTTTTCCATCAGGATTATAGCTTCCCATATCTTCTCCACGCTAGCGTTTAGTGGTGGCATCTTGATTTCTTCCCATACGACTCTATGACCTCGCTGTCCTCTATGATAATTCTGCCTCTGACCTCCATAAGTCTCTTGTGGATTATGCCTCTGTCCTCCATAGGTTTCTTGCGATTGATCAAGCCTTTGAATTTTATTATTTGTGCCACGGTTGTAGAAATTTCTTTCTCTTTCAAATTCTTCCTGATCGCGACTCCCCATAGCTACCAATTTTTGCTGACCATCATTTGGTATCCTCACTCCTTGTTGACCTTGCGAGGTACTCGCCACAGTGTTTATCAATTTGGGTAACAAACTTGCATTCGCAGCTCCTGAACTTGTATTCGCGACAGGGTATGATTCCATCTCATTTTGCTTTTCCTCTAGAGCAATATACTCCTCTTGAAGCTCTCGCAACTCAGTCATGGTGATTGTATTCTTGACTCTAAAAATTTGAATATACAACAGATTTGTCGCGAACATAGCATTAATGAATGATAAGATGAGATATCTCTCCTCCACTCGGCCAGCCATTTCGCTACACATTGTCTTCCATCTCACAGTTAGATGCTTCAAACTTTCACCAACCCTTTGTTTTAACCCAAATACATCTTCAATACCTGGTCGCGAGGAATTATTACTTATATATGCCCCTAAAAATATAGCATGCAAGTGATTGAAAGATGTTATTGTATTTTTTGGTAGCCCTTCAAACCATTTCAAAGCTTCTCCTGTCAGACTTGATGCAAAATATTTGCACAATATAGCATCATGATTCTCCCATTGTAGCATACATCTCATATAAGCTTTGATATGCTGTATCGCACAAGTTGTTCCATCGAAAATGCTGGTTAATGTCGGTAAATTGCACTTCGGTGGTATTCCTCTTAATTGTATCTCTTGTGTGAACGGAGTTTTCGCAGCTTCTTCTATTGCTTCGTCCAACTGTCTCTTTCCTCCTCCCCTTTTACTGTTCATCATTCCTCTCATTTCTGCCAGTTCTCTCAAAATTTGCTCATTTACATCGAATTTGAATCTACCGGGTCTTTTTAGTTCTGCTTCTCTTCGCCTGCGTTCATGTCCACTTTGACTTTCTTGTTCATCATTCTCTTCTCGTATTTCTCTGCGATCTTCTCCTTCATTTCTTTCGCGAATTCGCACACCATTATATCTATCGATTTCTCTTCTTTGGTGCCTATCAGCTCTCCTTTGTGCTCTTTCATATTCTTCATTAATATTATCATTGTTGCGATTTTGTTCTCGCCTTCTTTCTCGATTATCATGATTATTCTGGCAAATTGCCTCTTCTAACTCTTGTTCTTCCATTTCTGCTCTCAATCTTTCTCTCTCTCGCGATCTAGACGTGCTTGTTCAACATAATGTCTTTCAATTTCATCCCCAATCTCTTGTTGCCTCCTCTGTGCTTCTCTCCCATGCAATATTCTTCTTCCTTCTTCTTGATTTTCTTCATCAACTGGATTATTTTGCCTCTGACGCTGCCTATTTCCTTGATTTTCATCATTCTGACCATTTTGAAGAGTCTCGGGACGTGGAATATAACGATCTTCCATCATTTCTCCTCTCTCGCAATGTTCCCTGCCTGGATTTTGCGCTTCTCCTTGGTTTTCTTCATCAACAGCTTCTGTAGGTAAATTTCTCCTTATTTCCTCTCTAACTGATCTTGAGCTTGATCTTGTAGTGCTTCTCGACCTTCTGCTTTGTAATCTCATATTTTCCATCCTCAATTCATGATTCTGTCTTGTTAAATTTGCACGTTCCTCTGCCTCTAATCGTCTTTCTTCATGTATTGTTTGTCTCAACGCCTCTAATGCTGCGATCTCTTCATTTCCATGAATTATCTCTCCAATCTCTTCTCGGTCTCTCCCCTCTTGTCCATTGTTTACCAATTGTTGTTCTTCTTCCCCTTCGTCCACAGAGTCAGATCTCCAAGTATGCACGCTTACTCTATCATAATCCACAGTTATATCCGCCACTGGTTGAATTGGTGATCGAATTTGATTTTCTTCATCATTCCTTATGTTCCTTCTTGAGGATTCTCCCATTTCAGTTCTCTCTTCTCCGGCAAGTCTCCTACTTCTCCTAACAGTTGTTGGTTGCTCAGATGCATTTCTCCTTCTAACCATTTCTTAATTTTGGTAAACTGTTGAAGATTATATCAAATTCCTTCTCTACTACTCCAAATTCTTTCAAATCACAATGTCAATCCTTACTCAAATCCCTATTTCTAGCGCCAATATGTAGTTGCAGGAAATCCTACACTACACCCCTCACAATAATCCACACAACTAAGACATTTGAAGATGAATAACACTGATTTTTATTGATTATTTCCTTGAATGTTTACAAGGTAAAATAGAAAAGAGCTAAATAAATTACAATCACAACAAACTTTCTCTCTCCTAATGACTTGTCTAACACTCTGAAAAAGAATCCCCCTCACAACAGACTTATTCGACTCTTTATATAGGGTAGTATACAATGGATGACAGCTAAGTTGTCCTTTATTTTCGGGAACGACTTGCGAAATATCGCAAGTGTACAAGTATACAATCTCTCAACTCTCCTAAACTTCGCTAGATCTTCACACTTTTCTCATGTTTTGGCTGTCGTCATTCATTGCGTCATCTATATTACTCTTCTGCGACTCCCTCGCAATGCTGTTGTTTATTGATCCCGCGAAGTATTGATGTCGCGATATTCTGATCCTACATTATTCCTTTACTGTTTGGAATACGAACCAAAGGAATTTTTCCAAGTACGTGACTTATTCATAAGTTGGAGGCGTGGGAATACAGACGGAACTAGGTGAACTATAGGTTTAGTTGCTTGGTCTCAACTATACGAAGTTGGTTTAATTTTGTATAGCGGCTTAATCCCGAGAGTATTCAATTCTGGACAAGGTCCCGGGGTTTTTATGCATTTGCGGTTTCCTCGTTAACAAAATTTTACCGTGTCATTTACTTTTATTTTCCTCATTATAATTGTTTATTATAATTAAAGTAAATTACACAAACGTTAATTCCTATTTACTTGATAAGCAATCCTATTGTGTTTGGTTAAGTCCGAACATTTTTTATCAAGTAAACATACTTCGTTGTTGTATTGTCTCGATCTCGTATCCATAGACGATCACACGAAGTGTGTTTTGTGAACCGATGGGTTGCATTGTCTCGACTCTGTCCATCGACAATCACTTTCGGAGAAAGGACTTATAGGTAGGAAAAGTTTAGCTTGAGGTATATTTGGGTACCCTCGTCTTTTCACAAAAGATTAATCCAATTGTACACTTGAACAATCTACAAATCAATCATAAACCCTAAATATAGTGAAAACAAACGATGATGATTAAAACTCTCAATAGATTTGTATTAATAATAAATCTCCATGCTTAGAACATTGAATTCATCCTTAATCAACAAAGGATTTAGCTACTCATATTACAAAGAAGATGAAGAATGGTGGTTTCTCCCTAAAGGGGTAAACCCTTGGTTTTTGATATAGAATAAACCCTAGCTTATGATATGAGATGATATCATTTTACATGACCTAATACCTTTTTATAGGCTTACATTGCTTGGCCATCAAGTATCTTCGTCGGTTAAGGAACCCGACCCGAAATTACGAAGGAAAGACCCTAACCGTGAATTTTAGCCTTCACAAGTTGTTTATGGGTGAAAACTACTCCTGCCGGATTTGGTAATTTAGGGTGTGTGGATGAGGAATGAATCTAAACCCTAAACAAATGCACTGCGCGGTGAGTGCTTGTGATTCGATAAATCAATATGTACAACTCTGGCCTAAACCAAGAAATGGCCGTTCCAGACTTGCTTCGGTCACAAAGTGAAGGAGATGGGGTTGATCTTAGGGAGGGAAGCGAAGAAGGTGTTGAGATTGTGAAGGTGTTGGCTATGTATGACTTGTATCAGAAAGCTGAACCGGCTTACAAGATGTAAGCTATCAGTTCTGGTGTTTGAATACGATGGTATCAACACTTGCCTCTGTTGTCTGAACTTGTTCCTCTTGTTGTTGGAAATAGGGAGGAGAACCTATTTATACAAGTCATTTGAGCCTTATTCACGTCTCTCGTGGGAAGTGGAGGAAGTGGAGTGATGGAGTAGTGGAGTTGTGTGTTGGTGTTACACGACCAGTCTTGCCCACTTTTCTTGTATCTCTAACCGTCCATGACTTCCTGACACGTTCTTGTGATGGCGCGTTGTACGCTGCACGCTGTAAACCGCCATACCAATACCCCAGTATGTATCCCCCAGTTTGTGACATGATTGATGTCTCGAGTGTGTGGATCGTGGGACCCAAGGAAAGTAGCATGTAATGCTAGACTAAATAACTAAATTATTTAGGAAGTCGATACTTGTGAAGTATCGTGTGTATTCTACGCAGGTACTGCATCGAGTATACTCAGCATGTATGAAGCATCGCTGTTTTTAAGGCTTACCGGAGTAAGTCACGAATTTAAGCATCATGTCCAGCCATCTTCGAGTGATCGTTTGGAGGCTATACAGGTAAGCCCTGACTTGGCCGATCATCTCATGTGGAAGAGTGTTGGACGGTGATTGTGGTGATGCCTTGCTGGTCTCTTAATTCCTAACCAGGGCTGCTTGACCAAGATGGTAGAGTTGGACGGACGAGATGATCTGTGACACTCATCTGCGACCGTTGATGAAGTTTTAGGGCTTTTGAAGAGGTGCGCAGGCATCACTCTTCATCTTGGTCGAAACCAAGCATGGGAGGTGTTTTATAGAGGACCGATCATGCATGTGTGTAGACGACATGCTGGTGTCCATGTTTATACTTCACTATCCCACGAAGGTGCGATCTAGGCCACTCAAGTTTACCGGTAAAGAAGAGTGGCCGAGATTGATTTGCGACAGAAATCCTGTGCCGCAAAGGCCGCGCACCATGCCCACTTCGGGCGCGCGTTTCAAGACGACCAAGCCTGGTCGGTCCCGGCCGATTGATTTTGCGTGTGGGTGGTAGGCTGGTGTTCACGCCTGTACTTCATTGCCTCATAGAAACGTGATCTAAGCCACTCAATTTGTCCGGAGAAGTTGAGTGTTCGAGATCAGTTTGTGATTTGGGAAGCGTGACCACACTAGTTTGGGCGTGCGTTTTGGAGAAACCAGGCATGGTATGCTTTGGTCGGTCGGGTGAGGAGATAGATAGTTCCACGGTGATCATGCTGATGCTCACTGGACCTGCTCAATTGTCTCCTAAGCCCCTCATTCGATCAGGAGAAAACGGACGCTCGTGATCAATTCAAACCCTAATTAGGGTTTTGGCCGGCCGTGCTTCATGCATTGTTTTGCACGCACGAATTGGGACAACCAAACATGGTTGGTCCTGACCGATTGTTCATGTATGTAGGCGGGCCCACGGTGTTTGTGTTAACATGTTCCGGGCCCTTTGAATCTACATCTACACCCTCCATCTATGACTGCGAAGATGGATGGTTGAGACTGATTTGCGACACATGTAATGTGCCGTAACCCTAGTTTAGGGTTTCACGTCCATGTTGTTTTGGCTGGACAAACTGGTAAGTAGGGCTGTCAATGGATAAAAATCCATCGGATATTGGCAATACCGATAAGGTTAAGGTTAAGGGTTATCGGATATCCGGTATCCGATAATATCCGTCGGAATTCAAAAATTCCATATCGATAAGGTTAAGGATAAGCTATCGGATATCGGATATTATTCCGATAATATCCGTTATCTACTCATGATACAAAAAACTTCAAATAATTTCCGATAATTTCCGTTAATTTAGTTAATATTTGATAATTTCCGATATTTACTTAGGAGAGACGTAATCAAATGGCTAAAGAGTAAACCTAAAGGGTATTAGGTATCGAAAATTTCCGAAAATTTTATGATATAGTTATACACTAACGGTATCGGATATTAACCTAACGGAAACTCCCTTAACCGGTACCGTTATGTTAATAAATGGATATCCGTTACGTTAAGGTTATCGGATATCGGATAACCGTTATGTCGGATATTAACCTAACGGAATCCGGATATTCGGAAACGGATACCGGATATCGAATATCCATTGACAGCCCTACTGGTAAGCGTTGCTTCCCTCTTGGGGAGGCCGACCATGCGGGGCCCGCATTGAGTCGGTGGTGAATACTCCAATACCTGCTTAAGGGTTATGGATTCGATCTGGGCCATCCAATCATGCCGGTGAAGTTGGATGATCATGATCGTTTCTGAGACTGATATGGTCAGTTCAGGTTCAAACATGCTCAATCGGGCTAGTATAACACACCGAGAGTTGAAGCCTGTATGGGTATTTCGTACATGTTTTATTATTAATGCTTGGAGATTCGTGTTGCTCTGCTGAGAACAACACTCAGTCTTCATGCCGCACCGGTAATGAGTACAGGAAATACAAGGCTGGTCATGCATTAATTAATAATGTTGTAAATTCACAGGGTATATGGGATCGTTGCTACATGCTCCAACCTGGATGAATTTCGTGTATTTAATTCACAGAATGCTGGGATTGTTGTCACATGCTCCATTCTAGGTGAATTAGTAAAGTGAAGAAGTATTCGTCACTTATTAATGGCTTTATCTTTTGCAAGATGTTAGCGCATAATTTTGGCTTTTACAATTTCAGCCCTTAAATGAAAATCCACCATCAACACAAGTATGCATACCCGTTCGCATACTTAAATTTGTAATAAAACCCAGGGAAAGTATGCATACCCGTTTGCATACCCTTTTGCATACTTTTTCTGTCTTCGGTTTTCGATAAAAAGCTTGTTTTGCCCACAACTTCTTCGTCCAAACTCGGAATGACCTCATTATTTTTGCATTTTTTTCCTCTTTCAATTCTCTTCAATATGGTGATAATAAATCCTGAATTTGAACGAGTTAAGCTCGGTCTTTGGCACGTCTCTTTATTTTGAGCGCTTTGCTCCTTTTAGTCGCACTTCTTCCACTTCTCTTGGACTTGGTCACTTGGATACTTGGAATACTTCTCTTCTTAGATCCTTTCAGAACTTTGTAGCTCCTTTTTGGATGATTCACCTAATAGAGACAAATAAGAGCAAACAAGAGTAATAACACGAAAATATGCAAGAATAATAGCTTAAACAAGTATGAAATTGATATTAAAATCATCTGAATTATGAACTTATCAAGTTCCCCCCGATTAGCTTTTGCAAGTCCTCGAGCAAAATAAATTAAACCAATCATAAATACAACAACTGCATTTCATTGAGAATACGATTACACTTAGCTAATAAAACGTGCCTTTAAACCCCTAGGTGTCCCTAGTGGACAAGTTATAGTCTCGTGAGGGTTGACATAAGGGATACCCACAAAACCTACTCCAATTTCTCGCCTTGGAAGAACTACTAAGGATAGACATAAAGCAGAAAGCAAGATAATTATCTTGCATATGTTCTTTAGCTGCAAATGTAGTTGCAGGAAATCCTACACTACACACCTCACTCGAATTTGCTTATTCAATCCATTTGAAGATGAATAATAATGTGTTTTATTAATTGTTTTCTTCCAAGATTTACAAAGAAATGTAGAACAGAGCTAAAGAAATTACAATCACTCTTAATTTTCTCTCTCCTAATGACTTGCTTAACAATTCGAAAGACCTCTCTCTACAACAGACTTACTCGACCCTTTATATAGGGTATTACATAGTGGATGACAGCTATATTGTCCCTTATTTTCGGAAGTATCTCGCGAATGCTCGCGAATGTGCAACTGCTTGCCTTCGCGACATTCTTAAATCTCGCCAAGTCTTCACACTTTCCTCATGTTTTGATTGTCGTCATCCATTACGTCATTTATTTACCTCCATGCGACTCCTTCGCGACGCAGTTGTTTATTAATCTCGCGAAGTATTGGTGTTGCGATATTCTGATCCTACATCTTGCCTCTTTTTCCTTGAACGTTGCTTGGAGAGCAATTTTTAAGGAAAAATTTGTTACTTGTGTTGATCTTTGACATTTGTTGATGAAGGAACGAGTGAAAGAATACTGGACTTGAAAAGTACGTACTTGCCTCTATTCTTTTGCGAAGTTCCAAATCTTTGCGAAGTGAACAAGAAGTAATGTATTTTCAATTTCCCACAAAAATCTATTTCACTTTAATTCCTTGAATCTTGGGATGACCGTTTACACGTGTCTAAAATTACCCCTTTTACCGGTATATTTAATGTTATCCGGTCACTCTTTTTCTTCTATTTAAAGGAAAACTGCCTGTAAAAAACATTCTTTCTCTTCTTCTCTATCTTCCTCATCGTCTACAACTATTTCCTGCTATTCATCTTCATCGTCTTCTTTTTATTATCTTTCTATTATCGTTTTCATGGCATCCAGGTTCGTTAATTTCATTAATTTTGACTATTCTCTTGATTGATCTTCCTTATTGAAATTACTTCATCTTGATTCTATTCTTCTTTTGATGTTTCTTTCACCATTTTTGTTTCAGCAAGAATAAATCCAGTTCTAAGTTTACCGTGGTGAACCCTAACATCCCTACTGGTTCGCAACCAAAATCTTCTTCGCAACTGAAGTCTCTCGCTTCCAAAAAACAGCCTGCGAGTAGTAAGGTATTTTAGAAATATTTACTCCTTTAATAGCAATTTTATTGCCTCTGTTTCTCAATTGATTTATCATTCGCAGGATGATAAGAATGATGATAGATCTCCCAAAAGGCTTCGCCATAGTAAACCTGATGCTTCTGCTGCTGTTCCTCTGTTTCCTTTTCGGGATTCAAGCATTCTACTTTCCCTACAGTACCTTCACAAGGCAAATCTCCTCTCGTAGCGACCTCTTCGCAAGATAATGTACCATTCCCTACGATATCATCGCAGGATAAATCAATCCACGAATTTTCTGCGAATGAAATTCTTCAGGATACGCCTCTTCCCACTTTTACTTTTACCTCGCCTCCACCTATTGATCAGGTTTCTCCAATTGCCGGTCTTATAACCATGGGTGACTCAACTTTTCCTTCTTCCTCTACTATTTCTTCTTCCTCAAAATCTATCTCTCTTAGCAAAGAAAATTTGGAAGGAATGGATATAGCTTTTAAAATTTTATCAGATACCATGAATGATGTCAAAAAAGCCTCCACTGATCCCACCAAATCTAGTGTTTTCGAATCTTTGGGTAAATTCTTTGGTTCCGATACGTTATCGCGAGCATCCTTGGAACAAGAAATTAAGACCTTGAAAAATAGCCTTCATAATACTTCATTTGGATCGCGATAACCTTCGAAAGAAAAATGAAGAATTAAAAGGTATCTCTCCTCCCCCCCCTTTTTTTTTTTTTTTTTTTTTTTTTTTTTTTTTTAAGAAGTATGAAGTATCCTTGTTTCTAGCGCATATGTAGTTGCAGGATTTCCCACACTACACCCCTCACTATATCTTGATAATAATTTCTAGATCTAAACTTATTAATCACCTAAATCTCAAAATATAAGTGCTAGAAATTTAAATAGACACATAAGATTTTTTACGTGGTTCGATCAATGTGATCTACATCCACGATTCTTCACTATGATTGTTGAGGTTACATTAATATTACATTGGAAATCTCCATTAATGGATATTTTCTAGAGCTCTAGATCTAATTATTTGGGGAAGAAGATGATAAAGAAAAATAATATCTCTCTCTCTCTAAAATGTGTCTCTCCCTTTTACAAAAAATCTATCTCTCCAAAATTATCCCCCTCTTCTCTCTCCTGCTCTCCTCTTTATATAGGTGTTTACATAGTGGATGACAGCTCACATACAGCTCATATTCTCGTGAGCTCTTTGATAATTTTGCAGGCTCTTGCTACCTTCTCGCGAGTTATGGAAAATAATGAATCTCGCAAGCTCATCTCGCAAGTTAAGGAAATAATTGAATCTCTCACGCTAAGAAAATATGTTGTGCGATATTTGAATCCTACATCTTGCCTCTTTTTCCTTGAATATTGCTTGAAGAGCGATCTTTAAGGAAAAATCTGTTGTTGTAGTAATCTTTGATCTTTGTTGATGAAGGAACGAGCGGAAGAATACTGGACTTGAAAAGTACGTACTTGCCTCTATTCTTTTGCGAAGTTCCGAAGCTTTGCGAAGTGAATAAGAAGTATTATCTCTTGAAGTATGCGAAGTATGAAGTATCCTTGAAGAAGTATAAGAAGTACTCAATCCTCTAAATATAAGAAGTATTGTGAATCCATCATGCGAAACTCCCGCTCCATGTTCTTTGCCTCATGCTATGTCTTTTGTAATGCAAATAAAAATTTAGATTAGTATTCCACATTTCTTTTATCAAAGATATTTATTTAATTTCAAGTTCAAATCATTTTTCTTTGTTTTGATTTCCTTTGTATAACTCATTTCATTTCATCCGATAAAACATCCTTCATGGAAATGATCCTAATAGGTACCCCCTTATATGACGCACTTTAGGTACATTGCCTCTTGCGAAATCATAGGGTAAATTCGCGAACTAGGGTGTACGCCATAAAGGTTTGCCCTCTACTACTCTCCATGTTGGATATCATTCTCATTTGAAACAAAGCAAGTATTTAAGGGAAATATATAAATTGATCTTTGCGAGATATTGTTCTCGGTTTCTCTTGTAATATCTGCGAGATTTTTCTCGAATTATTGTAATCGTGAAATCTTTGTAGTTTTGAAATCTTTGTAATTCTGCGATTATCTCGCCTTTTGTAAATCAAATCAAAAATCTTTTATTTTTTGTAAGTAAAATGTTTAAGGAAAGTGGTACTTAGCTTTTGTGGTTTGATGTTGTTGTTGTCTCTTGCGAAGTATATGATTTGCTTGCGAAGCTATCATCCTTGAAATATATAAAGGTCGCACAAAATATAATTATCTCGCAGCAAAAAAAAAGTGTGAGAAATGAGATTTGAACCCTTGACCTGCCTCTTGCATATTCTCGACCCGCGAGGAAGGAGATTCGAACCCGCGACCTTATGGTTGGATTTTACTGCCCATACCAACTGTGCTAGTTCTATTTTGCGAAAGAAACGCATATTGCTACTCTATTATTCTTTTCTCCTCTTGTAGAAAAAATGTGAAAAAATATGACTGTGGCGAGATTTGATCTTGCGACATCAAGCTTCTTCGCTCCAACTCAAACCATCTGTGCGAGTTTCTGTTTGTGATAAAAATCACAGCGTTTGCCTCTTATCTTCTCTTCGTCCTTCCTTAATTTCTTTCAACAATTTTCCTTTTGATTTTTCTCCTGAACACGGAATTCTTTCATTCAAACTTTAATTTTCCTCCTTGAATATCACCACAACAACTAATTTTTTCTCTTCTTCTTTTCATGTCTTTGAATTGTTGATGATGTTTATTCCCTGAAAGTGTGATTTCTTCCATGAGATTTCCATTTTTAAACCTAAACTTTGTAGATCTAGAAAAATATGAACAATAGCTAATCTTCATGGAAATTTCTTGAACCAACAAGCTACAGGAAGGATAAAATCCATTATTCTCTCCCTGTTTCTAGCGCATATGTAGTTGCAGGAAATCCTACACTACACACCTCACTCGAATTTGCTTATTCAATCCATTTGAAGATGAATAATAATGTGTTTTATTAATTGTTTTCTTCCAAGATTTACAAAGAAATGTAGAACAGAGCTAAAGAAATTACAATCACTCTTAATTTTCTCTCTCCTAATGACTTGCTTAACAATTCGAAAGACCTCTCTCTACAACAGACTTACTCGACCCTTTATATAGGGTATTACATAGTGGATGACAACTATATTGTCCCTTATTTTCGGAAGTATCTCGCGAATGCTCGCGAATGTGCAACTGCTTGCCTTCGCGACATTCTTAAATCTCGCCAAGTCTTCACACTTTCCTCATGTTTTGATTGTCGTCATCCATTACGTCATTTATTTACCTCCATGCGACTCCTTCGCGACGCAGTTGTTTATTAATCTCGCGAAGTATTGGTGTTGCGATATTCTGATCCTACAGCAAACATCCCACATACATTCCAATCATCACACGTAAGCAATTACTTACGTGTGACATTCAACCTAATTGCAAAACTCTACTAAGATAGTCATCGTACTTGTTGCAACGTTTGCCGCAACGCTCGCATACTGAAATCACATAGATAGATGAGAGAATGGAAATAGAAAAGTGAAGTTTGCAAATGTTAACTAAAGTGAAAGATGTTACCCACAATACTTGTATGAATGTCTTCAAAGGATTTTTATTTATAGCTCAATAGTTGTGAGAAGCACCCATTTAACTCGACCACATAATTATATACTCTAAGCACATGTTTTTTTTCAGCAACTATGTGATAGTTCCCTTGGATCCTACATTCCACGCTTGTTTAGGCGACGAAGACAGGAAAACATTTCACACATACTGCTATCCAAGTGTCGAGAACCTCATCAATAGTCTTTTTGACTTGCTAAATAATAATGATAGGTTTCACTCATTTCATCAACTACATGATTAATTCCCGTGGATCCTGCATTCCACGTTTGTTTAGGTGACGGAGACAGGGAGAATCTTCTCTTTGTATTATTAATAATAATAATGTCGGTATATGAAGATGAGCCTTATATAAATTTTTTGATTTTGATTTTTGGCTCACTCTTTTATGAGTGTAAGACAATTGTCTTATGGGGCTTTTATAAACTCAACCAATGATTACCTTGCTACAACATCCATGCCAGTACTAGGATCCCACCAAATCACTTAGAGAACATATAACTGCAAAAATAAAAAGAAAGTGATTCAGTAATGATTAATTGCTAGGACGAATCTTTCAAACGACTACCATGCTATTGCTAGCACCTGAGTTTCACATTCAATTATGAATGTATATAATTAAGGATTGTAGAATGATATAGTGGAACTCAATCTATAGCTGTAAGAACTGTATCAACCTAAAAAGGTTTAGTGTGTCATCTTAAGTAGCTCATAATTAACTCCAAAAGTTGAAGTCTCAAGAATGCAAGAAATCAAAGAGTAATATTTTATTATTTTTTTTATATATGCAAGCCAAACATGCTTAACTACTCCCCCACACTTAAACTTAACATTGTCCTCAATGTTGAAAACCGAAAACTCTGATTTCTGACATATAATACTGGAAAACTAGAAAACTATACAAATAGGTAGGGAACAAGGAAAAACATCCTAAAAGAAAGTTGTTCGCCTACGTATTTTCTATACAATTTCAAAAGGGAACAGTGTGTCGATAGACGGTCTGACTTTTATGGCCTCCGAACAGACAGACATGTAGTCTGAAAAAGTTCTGGAAAAATACCAAAACTCAAATGTACAGGCCTATAGGTTGATGAGATATGATCCTGCAGAATTTATACATATAATCCTGGAAAATCACATAGTCCCTTTAGGTTGATGAACATTTATAGATCTTTTTAGTGCTCCCCTTCAGATAAGATATGATCCTACAGAATTTCTTATTATAATTCCAATACCAGCTAACAAGAAATTAGAGTTATAAGAAACATCAATATTGATTTTCATAAAATGGAATTAGAATTATAAGAAACATCAATATTGATTTTTTAAAAATGAAACGGAAGAGGTTCCCAATAAGATTCAAATTATAACTAGCTCTAAGGGAATAAAGCTGATAAAAAAGTTGTTACCTTTGCAGTTTGAAGTGACTTGGTTAATTTGAATTTAATAAACTTGTTAATTTCATAAAGGAATACTAATTCGTTCAATCCAAACTCTATGAACGTAGAATATATACTACCTAGTACCCTTGTTGTGATAAAAAATAAGTTTTTTTTTTTTTTTTTTTTTTTTTTATATATACTAGTGGATTTTTATGTTTGAAGTGTTATATTTTACCATGTCCTATATTATTATTTTACTAAATAATTTTCACTTCATTTAGTTAATATGATTTGTTTCATGAAATTTCTGATATATGTGCTCATTTTGTTATATATGATGGGCATGGAGGTCGATTGGCTGTTGAGCAGGATTACCACTTGAGTTGGTGTGTTTCCTGTTCTTTCTGTAGCAATAAAGAAACAAAAAAAAACAAAAGACTTATTTAAATACCCAGTTGCATTGACTCTCAAACTTCTGAACAATAGGAAAAAAAAAGTGTGGCTTACTATGTTTATACGTATTATGTTTCTCTTTTCATATTTTTATGAAAATACATAATACTATTAAGTTTGTCAAGTGAAAATACATAATACGTAATATTGTTTTTCTAATTTGGACTTAAAATGATGCAAGTGGAGTTTCATACTGGAATATGCCATGGTTTGGTTCCTTTCACAAAATTTTAGTCTTACCAAAAGAGGTTTCAACCTGTTTTTTTCTTGATTGAAATATTTTTTCTTTTTTTCTTGATTGAAAATAGGAAGTTTTTTTCATGTCAATGTTCACTATGAATACTCAATACACTTCTTGAAAAGGAGACGGTACCAAGTACACCACCAACTTTTTTGTTTGGACCTATAAGACAAAACCTAATACAATTGCAAGTAGACCAACTTAATGATCTTTAAACAATATGTATATACAGTTTATCTTTCTTGTATAATCAGTAGTTTAGATCAAAGATCCGTGAACCATATTATGTACAAGAATTATTGGACAATCTCCAAAATGAATATCCAAGAACAACCTAGTTTGTACTGAAACAGTACACGAACCGAATTCCAACAAGAACAAGTCTGTAGTCTATATTTCAAGATACGAATTCTGAAGAACGAGTCTTGAAGGTTTTATACAGTTTTAGTTAAAAAAAAATGTCTAGGTTGATTATCGAATCACTTTCTTTTTACTTTATCAAACATCTTCTTTATTATAAGGGACCCCAAAAATGCCACATGGCGCAACCACAATTATACTTGATTTTGGTGAAGCCATGTCAGCACTAACTATCCATGTCATCCCTAACTGATTGGCTATTACTATAACAGATAATCAAATTAACACCTAACTTCGCCCTCCAACAGTTGCTACTGTTGTTGACTTAATCCAAAAGGCAACTCAAAGAGTCGTTAATTATCCCTGGCATCAGTACCTGATTAGAAAGAAATCACAACCTTACAAATATTGAAAAAAATACATAATGATAACCTTTTGGTGACGCATATCTTCAGCAAGATCCATTGAAAGATGGTGCGGTGTATCCCTAGCATATATGAGAGTATCACGAGGGCATATACTATGGCGCTACCTGAGTTATAGGTGAAAAGCAACCAGTGACAGGTCCCGCGTCAAAACAAAACCTAAATCTTTCTTTTCCAACCGTCACAAAAAAGGAAATCTTGAATCTCAAATGATCAAGGCACATGACCGCTAATATGTTAGGATAGACACCAAAAGACACAACCCTCCACGGGAACTCAGTTTTAAGGATTATAGATAGCCTTATTGGTACCAAAAAGATGCAAATGGTTGGGCATTATATAAATCAAAGAGACTTCATACCGAATCTCCTCAACTGTATCATGTCTCACCAAAACTCAAAAGCCAACATGAAGGTATATGGATGTTATGCGCAACTCTATAAACATAACATCCATAAAATGTTGGAATCCAGATAAGTACAAGCAAAAGGTTGGGTACTTGGATGAATTCATACGTGCCACAAAATTTTGAAGCCGTGCTTCATTCATTCTCGACAAACGGTAAGTACGAAAAATTCAAATCATCAGTTTTAGTCCCATGTGAATTTTTTTTTTTCTACAAAACCTTTTCAATGATAGATTATTTATTACTGGATATCTAAATAAATAAATCAGTATAAACAAAGATACCTAAGTACGTGTAGTGAACCAACCAGGTGAGGGATAAATTATGGATCGACCATTGGAAACTATTTTGTTTCACAGTAAGCTATGTTGTAAAAGGCGGGCGCTTTTGGTGCTTAAGTGCCAAAGGCGCACTAAGCGTAGGAACAACGCGTAGCAAAAAAATGCGCTAAGGCGAGGCAGACATGACTAGTTTTTCTTTTCCCCTTAGGCTCCCAGGGAGCGCTTAAGGGAGAGGGCTTGGCGCCTCGCCTAGCCCAGCATCTTTTGCAACATAGACAGTAAGTATAATTCCCAATTTGAATGAGCATGTCAATTACTACTGAATATGAATCTTTTATAGTAACCACGAGATCTTGATCTTTTGAATCATGTTTGGATTATTCCTCCACATGGTTAAGTTAGGAAATCAAAATCCAAGCACATTCTCTTTAGTGTAAAATCTTTATAAACAACTCATCCTCTATTTATAATCAACTTATTCTACAAATATCAGGCATCATTTGCGTAACAGTTTAGGCTAATATTGTTCTTTTTCAGATTGAAGAGTCAACACCATCATGATCGGAGACACGAATATCCGGTGCGTATGCACCGGGTTAGAGGCTTGTAAATATAATGAGGAAGTAAAAGGTAACGCAAGACGCAGAGAATTTTGTTAATGAGGAAAACTGCACTGGCATAAAAAACTTAGGACCTAGTCCAATTTGTGTAAGAATATTTCTACACATAGAAATATCCTCTTGGGCCATGTAATAACTTGGTTAATTATGAATATTGCTAAATATGTCGGTTACAATTTTGGAATCCTTTCATATTCCCTATCCTTGATGGACGGTCGAGATTGAATGTTAATTCTAAATCCTATGAACATTAGTCCTCCTTCTACCTATAAAAGGAACTCAATAACCATCAGTATTGGTTCAAGAATTTTATTATTCATTACACAAAAGGTCAAGAATGAGAAACTAAGAAGTTCTACAAGGTATTACGGCTACAGTGAGATGATCGATGACTGACTACGGATTAGCGCTATAAGGTATTTCTCATAAACCATTCTTGCAGATTGATTGTGTGATTATCATGAAGTTCAACGATCCTAAATCAAATATCTATAAAATCAAATCTTATAGTTGGTATCAGAGCTAGTGTTTAGGACTC
The DNA here is from genome assembly GCA_023531295.1 of Papaver armeniacum. Lineage (NCBI taxonomy): Eukaryota > Viridiplantae > Streptophyta > Magnoliopsida > Ranunculales > Papaveraceae > Papaver > Papaver armeniacum. The sequence goes on along the minus strand of JAJJWW010001518.1, from coordinate 263,884 downwards.
ATGATCATCCGTTAATTGATTATATGCAATAAACCGATTACCTATATACATGAAAGCTGATTATGATTTTTAGTGACGTCAATTTGTTATTAGCGATATAAGTGGCCGACGGCAAAGAACATCCATGTTCATTTGATGTATAAACTCCAAGTTTTCTGTTGCTTTCCGTAAGTTTGAAGAACAACGTAAAATACTCAACTTAGGTTAAAATGTGGACTTATTGGGCCTCTGATTAATAACATGAATATGTTTAACCGTTTAAGTTGTAAAAAGAAATTAATGGGCCATGAGTGTTGTAAAAAGAAATTAATGGTCATAAATGTCTGTTTCACAATGGTAAAGACCGAATATGCTAGCTTTTATTAATGAGGGTCCGAAAACGTTTTGTTATGTTAAGAAACCTTGACCGCATTGTCACCGTTTTTTTTTTTTTTTGGCCTTAACATGTGGACCAACCATTCGTCTTTCAACCTATACTCTTGTGGTGTGGCTAATGTGAACGCTTGAACCCGTGGATTGTGGGAGCGACAAGTCTGACGACGTTGACTTAGTCAACAATTGATTTTCTTCGTTCTCTCTTCTTTGATTTCAACTCAATTTTTGCAATCTTTGTGTTTATGATGTTTAAGCAGATTTCTTTTTCGTGATCTTTCTATTGCTTTAGAATCTTATTACAAGCATAATTTGATGTCTCTTTGAGTTAATCCCCTTTTCTAATTTTGTGCCCTAATTTTGAAAATTCTCATGATTTAATCTTCCTTTTTAGTTCTCATCTGTTTCTTAGTTTGTTTAATAGTATGAATTCTTTCTTCTTCTGTCTATCTTTCTAATTTGATTTGATTTCTCCTCTTTGATTTGTTTTGTATAACTCCTCTGGTTTTTGTTCTCTCTTTGTTTGTTTTTTAATTTTAGGTCATGAGCTGAAGATGAAGCAACCATAGGGTCTACAAGCCATCATCATGAGATTTTGAAGACATACGGAAGATTTTGGAGAGGTTTTGCTTATTCTGTGGGTATGGTTCTATGAACTTCTCAATTTCTTATTTCGTCTGGATTTGGGATTGTGTTGCACTATGAAGAATAGTCTATGTTTGTTGCTTTATAGCATGTTGAGATCCTACTTTTAGCATGGATTTGATGAATATTCTACTCGAAGTGTTTTTCTTCTGAGTATGATGGATTTTGTAGACAATTTTTGGAGTGTTTTTTGGATGTTTAGCCGCCTATTGAGCTACTTCTAGGCATTATCAGGCCTCTGGGTATTGATTATTCCTAAGTTGAAATCTTAATGGTTGGTCGATTGATTAATTATCTAAAAAACTGTGTTTACAGTTTTAATATTGGGTTTACTTTAAGTTTCTCCTCTATTCCAAGGCACTAGTGGGTTTTATTCAGAAGGAAATCAACACTTGACAGATTTTTGATAATTTCTATCCTTGTTCTTGCACTCTGTGGAGTAATTTGGTCTGTTGAGTGTTGTTGTGTAAATTATCCTCTTTATTGTTCTGTCAGTCTTATCTAGTGTGTTGTGATTGCAATCTATCAGAGAGGCGGTTAGTATTCTGGTTTTTATCAGACTGTTTTTACTTCCTCTGGAGTTATTTTTAACTCATCTACTGAATTAAGTTATTCTTTTGGATTTGATCGTGAACTCAAGCTCTATCAGTGATATTTTTTTCCTTCCAGTTTCTGACAACTTTGTTGAAGATGCAGTTCTACTTGAACCTATTCCTTTAGCAACATTAACTCCAGAGCCTCTAGTTTCCGATGAATAATTAGACAAGGAAGTGAATCTCATGATGGTGGACCCTTCTGACTCTATGGATGCTGATCCATTTTCAGCTCATGACCTAGTAAGTCTTTCATTACTTTTTCTGCTCTACTGGTCTTATCTACAAAAAAAAAAAAATTTAACTTTATTTTGCTCCTTTGCTTGATTGCTTGCTTGCTTGAGTTTTAATTATTGTTTTAGCCATGAAGTTTCTTTGCTGGAATATCAATGGTTGTTGCTCTGATAAGAAATGGCTCCATCTTTTAAATCTGTTTAAAAAATTTAAATTTGATGCTATTTGTCTGATGGAAACTATGGTTAACAGTGATACAGTTAAGAAATATAGTCATCATCTGCCTTTTGATGCTTGGTTTGTTGTGCCTTCAGTGGGTAAATCGGGTGGTTTAGCTTTTGGTTATTTTGAAAAATCTAATATAGAAATTATTAGTTCTTCCTTCAACATGATTCATATTGTTTGTGATATAACTCCTCAAATTAGGAACTGTCTTATATCTTTTGTTTATGGGTCTTTGAATATCACGGGTATGAGAAACCAATGGAATGTATTGAGTAGTATCAATGTAGATGCCAACAGACCGTTGTTAGGCGACTTTAATTTTATTATGCATGAATCTGAAAAACAAGGTGGAATAGCTGAAAATTCCTTAGTGCCGGATTTTGTTAGATATAGAATGGTTGAACTGTATTTAAATGAAATTTTTTCTTTTGGCAATCCCTTTACGTGGTGCAATAGAAGATTTAAGAATCCTGCGGATCTCATTTTTGAAAAGTTAGACAGAGGTTTTATGAATGATAAGTGGGTGTCAGTTTTGCCTTAAACTCGAGTCACTAACCTTGGTAGAGTGTATTCAGATCACAGTCCTATATTGCTTAAATCTTTTCACCAGAAACGAAAACTTTATATTCCTTATAAATTCTTCAAATGTTGGCAATTAAGTCCTGATTTCAAAAGCGTGCTTACTAATTCTTGGTCTAAAAGGGTAAACGGTTCTCCGAGCTTTACTGTTGCTGGTAAGCTCAAGAATGTTAAACAAGATCTCTGTTTTTGGAATATTAATTCCCTTGGTCATATAAAAAACACTATTTATAAATTGAACTTAGAGATTGAAAAGCTTCAGTCATTGCCTTATTCTCCTGCCATATGTACTTTCATTTTGAATTATTCTAAGCAGCTTGATTATTGGTATGAGATTGAAAATTCTTTCTATAAACAAAAAGATAGGATTAACTACTTTACACAATATGACAAAAATACTCAATTTTTTCATAATACTGTTAAACTGAGAAACATGTATAACACCATTCATACTGTTAGAGATGATCAAGGGAATTGGCTAGATTGCAGGGAGCAGGTTGCCTCTTTGTTTGAAAACCACTTTAAAAAAGTCTTTACTTCTTCAAACCCTAGTAATGCTGATATACAAGATGTTTTGAAAGATGTCCAGCCCATTATCACTGATGACATAAATCTTTCTCTGGTGGCAATTCCCACTGTTAAAGAAATTTATTCTACTATCAAGGTAATGGAACCGTGGAATTCTCCAGGGCCAGACGGCTTTCCGGTCGGTTTTTTCAGAGATAATTGGGACATAGTTTTTGGTCAGGTAATTGAGCATATTCGGAACTTTTTTAAGACCAAGTTCTTGCTGAAACAACTTAATTATTCCTTCATAGCTCTTATCCCTAAGGTTAATAATCCGTCTACTCCGCATGATTTTCGACCTATTAGTTTGGCTAACACAGTTTACAAAATCATATCAAAAATTTTAACAAATCGCCTCAAGCCATTGCTAGATTCTATTATATCTCCTTTTCAATTATTTCAAATAGGCAAATACAAGATAATATCATTATAAGTCATGAAATATTGCATTCTTTTAAAACAAAGAAGAAGAGAGCTAAGAATGGATATATGGCTATTAAGCTTGATTTATCAAAAGCTTTCGATAGACTAGAATGGCACCTTTATTATTGCTGTTTTTAAGAAGCTAGGCTTCTCAGATGATTGGTGTCAGTTGATTCTTCAATGTATCAGTACGGTTACATATTTTGTCCTTATTAATGGTTCGCCTGGAGAGATTTTTTTCCCTTCTAGAGGCATACGACAAGGGGACTGCCTTTCCCCCTACATTTTTATTCTGTGTATGGAGGTTTTATCCCAGTTGCTGCTGAAAGGTGAGTCTGATCAGTTGATTCAAGGTTTTAAAATTAGAAACAACAGCCCTTCGATTTCTCATTTATTTTTTGCTGACGATTGTATGTTGTTCTCTAAGGCTTCCATTACTTATGCTAGAAACCTTATGATGATAATAAATAAGTTTGCCAAAGCTTCTGGTCAGGCCATAAATTTTGAAAAATCGGGTTTCTTCACAAGTGCCAATATGCATCATAAACATATTAAATTGCTATCTAGATCTTTAGGGATGAAATTTTTATCTAGTTCTGAAAAGTACCTAGGAACTCCTTTGTTTATTAATAGAGATAAAACTAAGTCCTTTCAATTTTTGTTAGAAAAGTTCTACTCTAGATTAAGTAATATGAAAAGAACGAATTTAAATGGTGCTGGAAGAACAGTGGTTACTAAACATGTTCTGTCTAGCCTTGCAGTTTTATCATATGTCTTGTTTTCCTTTGCCTAAAAAATTTACTTCTACAATTGATTCTATTCAAAGAACTTTTTGGTGGTCTAAGAAAAACCCGCGGAGAGCTGCTTATTTTCGTTCTTGGCTAGATATAGGAAAGTCTAAGATTTGTGGGGGTCTTGGTATTAGAAATTCTTATGCTACAAATAGAGTATTTATCTCTAAATTGGGTTGGAGAATTATGCAGTTCCCTGATCATTTGGTGTCGAAGTTTTTGAAAGAAAAGTATTTTCCCAATCAAAACTTATTGGAAATTGATAAAGCTGCAGATACTTCCTCTTGGATGTGGAAAGGTATAGTCAAAGGTTTGGGTTTCTTAAGGTCCAACATTGTTAGTAAAATCAATAATGGTAAATTGACAAGGATTTGGTCTTCTAATTGGTTGCCATATGCTTCTTCTCCTCCTTTATCTATTAATCCAGATTTTAATGATTATGTTTTTGTCAGTGAGCTTATTGATATGAAATCTAATACTTGGAATCTAGATCTTCTAAATGTTTTGTTTTCCCCCGAAGATGTGATTAAAATTCTGACAATTAGGTTAAATCCTCTTTGCGAAGATAAAATCATGTGGTCTCATACTAGAGATGGTAACTTTACTATTAAATCAGCTTATAAAGCTTATACAAATGATGTTAGTACAGTTGAAGAGTCTGTTTTTTGGAAAAAAGGTTTGGTCTCTGCAATGTTTGCCTAAGATCAGGTTTTTTATGTGGAAGATTTTTGCCTATATGCTGTCTGTTAACACTACTATGAAAGCTTACAATAACTATATTGATGATACTTGTCCTCTTTGCAATAATGACACTGAAATTGTCTTACATCTGTTTATTCAGTGTCCTTTGGCTTCCCATATATGGTTTGGTTTGTCCCTATAATATTTAGTCTCATATGATTTTCCATGGGTTGATGATTACTTTCTTAACTGGTTTGATTCGAGGTTAGGTCAGTCGCCTTTTGCAGTGGACTGGCCAGTGTTGGTGCGATTATTTTGTGGTGTATTTGGAAACTGAGATGTGATGTGGTTTTCAAAAGATTCCATAAATTTGGATAAAGTTATTATGAATACAAGAAGAATGATTAATACCTACATTGCTCCTTCTTCTCTTGTTCAAGTACTTAGGAAAAATGTTAAAACTTGTATTAGTGTTGTCAACCATGTTTTATTCTTAGATGGTTCTTATAAAGATTTTAACATGGGTGTGGGTATGCTCTTATGTGATAATGCAGGAAGAATAAAGTTTTCTCGTACGGACTTTGGGCTGGTTTCAGATGCAGTTTGCGCGGAGGCAACTGCTCTTCTTTTGGCCATCTCCTGGGTGAAGGAGTTAAATCTATCCAAAGTTCTTTTTGTTAGTGACTGTCTTCAAGTGGTGGATTTTGTTAATGAAGTCAGTTCTTCGGTCGGGTGGAGATACAGCGATGTTCTTGAAGATTGTCGGCGTTTTATTTCTAGTAGTGATGTTTATAATGTTGTGTATGTAAAACGTATTAAGAATAGGATAGCTGACCGGCTTGCACGTCGTGCTAGGAAGTTTTGTATAAAAGAAACATGGATTCCTTTTCCTTCTTTTTTGGACTCTCTAGTTATGAATGAACCCATTGTGGATGTTTGTAACTTCCTTCTTTGTTAATGAATGGTTGTTCTTCAGCAAACAAAAAAAATGTGAACGCATACTAAATTTTAAAGGAATTAATTAATGTTCAAGTATTAGTTAAGGGTCAAAATGCTTGGTTATTTAATGGACCATATATATTACTGATTAAGTTTAAGTTAATTGGGCTTTAAAGGTTTTATTACAGATAGCCTAATAATGTTCTAGGTCCATTAACTAGGAACGATTAAGTCTGACAAGTCAACTGTTCACCCATCAAATTATTTTGACCGGACTAATTTTTTATATCGACTCAGTTTTCATCTGTTTTAGCTCAATTAAATTAATCTAGGACTAGGTTATTATAAAATCACATTATCGCAAGTGAAACCGTTTATTATGCTTCCGCTTTATTGAAAACTCATGTATAATCTGAAATGATTTCTTACCGAATTCATTATAAGATTTTAATTCGAACCATGTTTGACACTGTAGCGCCCCCTAAGCTAGCAGCTGACTAATCCAAGAGATTAACTAAATAAAGAGGCACTAAGAATCTTATTCATATACTTAAGCATTCAATTAAGAAATCTGCTACAAACTTTAACCCCAAAACTAGCCCCGCTCAGAATATATATACAAGAACTTCTCTCATATGAGACATATACAATAGTCATTTATTTTGCAAATATAAATAACATAATAAACATAGTAGAAGATAACTAATTAACGGAGTCAACTCCCCGAAGCTTTCGCTGCGCAACTCTGCACATCTTGATCTGTCTCTGAAACTAAAAGTGGGAATGGGTGAGCACATCATCCCTAAAAGGGGTGCCCAGTGGAAATAACATTTAACTTTAAAGTAATCATTGGAAATGATTCGAAAACAATTCTTGTTTTCCTTAAACACTAAAACGCAACCAATTTCGCATAGGTAAACAATCATGAATATGGATCTAACTCCTTCCAAACAATTTACTAATAATGGTGACTCGTCCCTCACCTAGATAGCTATATGGTGAACTCGTCCCGCCACCTAGTTATTGCAATAAAAGTAATGTAGGTATAAATGAAGGAGCAGTATCCTATATACCACAGATGGAAATTCTCATTTCCAAACATACAAATGAAAATTCTTATTTCCCAAACAATTCATAAAGACAAACAAGGCAATACAATTCATTTCCAAACAATGGAAAGGTTAAAAGAATCAACGGTACTTTCGGAGTTTAAAATAAAACAACGCATGGAATCACAATCAGACTATGCATGAATTTGTTAAACATAAACTTTTGTGAAAGAAATCAACAATAATCACAGAAGAGCTAAATGTAAATTCCCACCTCTTTTGATGACAGGCCACGCCTACCTCGAGATCCATGATCCACTGGTTCATCCTTTGAATCGATCGTTGTTAATATAGACTAACTATTAATCACAAAAGAACTCTAAGAAACTATCCAAAATGGCTCACACAAGAATCATACAAGTCTAACTAATGGTTCTAAGCCCATTTATGATTCTACACATCTTCATTATCCATCTCATGCATATCTAAAGGTCTACTAATTCAATTAAGTTATTTCTCTAGTCCATTAGCTAAGTCATGCGAACATCTACAACTTTTTAGAAGAAGTCAAAGGCTAATTCGGACCAAAAGGTGTCTAATTCATCTAATTAAGAAAGACTAATCCTAAGCCCAAGCCCACGACCCATCAAACCGGCCCATCAAACCGGCACGTTAACAAAAGGTATGGTACATCTAAGTCAACTAACGGTCAACGTCTGGTTAAAGGTCAGCCATCAGTCAATGTCCAAGGTCAGGTCAATGTCCAGGGTCAATGGTCAACGAGTCAAGACTAGTGACTCGGTGGGTCAAACCCGATTCGACTCAGTCAGATGGACTAAGTCAGCTAGAGTCAGATCCTGACTAGGCTGAATGACCCAAGGCTAAAACTCTTGCACATGCCAGAACACTAATGCACCAAAATGGTGCAACACCAAACTCTTAATTATATTTCAATTCTTGCAAATTAAAATTATACATTCATTTAAAGTAAACTTTGAAACTCAATTACAAATGTAATCTAAGCTTACCTGAAGGTGGCAGCAGTAACATGCTTTCACTGATCTACCACCTATAATCCTACAATACCCAAACAAACATTCAATTCAGCATCGCCACTATCAATAACCCCAATTCGAACATTCTCCAACTCATTCAGCTTATATTCCAATCACAACCATATCACTAACTACCATAGCTTCAATTCCAACTCTATTTTCAACCACAATCTCTTCTTAATCATTCAAAATCACTCATAAGCAAACTTCAAAACTCAAATACAATTACAAACATTGGTTACCTGCAATTGCAGTAGCTACAAGCTTTCCTTTAGAGATTCAACTCAACACATTTATCTGACCCTCTCTTTATAACTTCAATCACAATATCATCTCATTCAATACTGCCAATTCATTTGCACCCATTACAAATGACATTGCCAACTCCATATCATTGACATCTCCAAGGTCTAACTTTTATCTAACTTCAATTTAAACACTTATAAATATGCATTCCACCATATCTATCACATACACTCAATGCTTCTTGCTTCAGTAAAACCAGCCATTCAATTCACTAAAAATCAATTTACATCGACACTTCAAATTACAGTTCCAACTTCAATTCTTTTATCACTAGTACAACACCGACATCATCTACAACTTCATCTCTGCAACAGCAACACCTCTACTTCACATTCTTGCAATTCCATTTCCACATCATCTACTCTGCCATACCCTGCATCAACAGCCACTCTAATATCAACACCATCTCATGTGCTTTACTAAATCGCCACCGCCACCACCAGATTAATCCTCAACTCAAACTCTTAGTTGCAGCAACAACTTCATAACAACTCCATAATCTATAACAACCACTAATTCAACTTCTTCCTGAGGTTCTCACATCCACCACAACACCTCCACAACTCAAACACAGTTCATACTATACCCAACATAATAACAATAACATTCACAAACACAAGATTCCATAATATAAACAACTAAAACTAAAACACCAAACTTAAAACAAAAATAGAGTCTTACCAAAGTATCAACATCCACTGAATTGCTTTTCCCCCCATTCAATTCAACTAAAACCCTAATTTTTATAACTTGAAGAACAGAAACCCTAATCATCTTTAATCTCAAATTCAAACTCAAATTATCAATCAAGCTCTTCAATAATATCAGACCCATCATTTAATTCAATCACCTAAACTAACACCTTTATCTTCTGGTTCTTTGAAGTTCTTATAAAACCCTAACTTCGAATTCAATCACCATAACGACCCGATAACACCAAATTAAAGATTACCCCTTCCTTATACCTCGATCAGCAACTCATATTCTTCATCAATTTTACTGAAACCCTAATTCAAATCCAGAAACCTTAATTCTAATTTCTATAAAATAACTCTTCTTTTGATTCTGATTCGTCCACTTGAATCAACAACACCAACCCTCTCAATCTTTATCTATCAACAACCGATTAACCTATTAATTTACCATTGAACTTGAAATTAATCTCAAAACCCTAACTTCAACTACAACAGCGTCAACCCCATCTTCTTCCGAGCTCAAACAACTTCAACTCCAACTCCCTCTTCTTCGATTCAACATACTAACGAAGTTTCCATGATTTACTCACACAGAACAAGCTAGAATCGATGAACTCGATAACTTCAGAAAGAAAAAAGAGAAGAAGAAGAAGAAGAAGAAGAAGAAAAAGAATAATGAAGAAAGAAATACGTGTTAAGAAGAAGAAAGAAATACGTGTTAATCTACACGGTTGAGATAAGGCCGACCCCAATTGCTAAAGGCACCCGAAAGCTTGATACGGGCAGCCAAGACGGCTAAACTGCAAGATGACTATTTTGCCCTTCAACAAATTTGATGATTTCTTCTTCGTTCGATATCCGAATTACACGTTCGAGTAGTCTGTTCTGCATAACTTCACGAGTTTTATTTAACGGTACTAGTTTCGTATCTAGATCGTTGTTAGATTAATTTCTAATAATTAACGTTCGATTTACATTAATCGAGTAATTAGCGGCTAAGACGTCTCTTGACAAGTCTAATAGCGTTGACGAGCTTGAGGGTCTTTACATTCTCCCCACCTTATACATTTTCGTCCTCGAAAATCAAACCATCCTTCTGGTTTACAAAAACTCCCCACCTTATAGAATAACCATCTATCTTGTCTAAGCATAAACAACATTAAACAAAGCACAAACTTAAATGGATTTCTACAACTAAAATTTGTGGCTCTAGGTTCAATAGACTATTTTTTTTTCCAATAAGTTACTGGTTTTAATTACGAGAGAAGATACTCTATAATAAAATTCTAAGTAAAATTTGGGATATATCAGTTCACTAATAGAAGCAAGTCTCCCTTCAATGCCTAGTGATACAGGAATGCAGTTGCCCTGTCTAGGTTCGCGACGCCTGACAATTCCTTCTTACGTAACAAGTATCACCCGAACACATCAAAATTACCAACCTCACTATTAAGCACTGGGATTAACTAAGTACTAATTTATATTAAGATAATAAACCTCTAAATTATATTGTAATTGATTTTAACTTAAAAAATTTACTTCATAAATTATATACATATTCCACATCATTTTAAGTAATTTAGTTATCTAAATTATTATTATTTATTTATTTATTTATCATTATTATTATTTATTTATTTTAATAAAATCGAATTTTAATTCAAATGAAACTATATTATTATAACTACATAATTTTTTAAATTCATGTACTATTTAAGAATAGCTGAATGTTATAACTATTATCCACATGTTATTATATAATGTTGTATTGTTATAGGGCCTATGGCCAATGGATGTGCGGTCCATTAGTATACTAGGGTTTTTCATTTACTCTTGTATAAATAGAAATGCTATACCTATGTATTGGGGGTTCTCCTCTCTGTTTAATGAAAAGTCTTTCTCTCTTTCTCTTATCACTCCAAAATGTATCTATTTGTTTATTTCATTATATGACTTGATATAAGTAAATTACCGCTAACAATTTTTCATAGCTGTTTGATATTGATATTGATATTTTTACTATTATTATTATATTTATTTCTTATTCTTTAGACCGGTAAAAGTTAATCGCAATTAATCATAATGCCAAGTTTAATTTTATTAATGATACTATATTTGATTTGATCTAACTTTATTTCCTTAAATTTATACTGTCGTTAAATAATCCTTAAGTTGTACTCCAAAACGTTATCATGCACGATCTCTTTTTCCACTGAGATTTTTTTTTATTTTTTGACATCCAATCATAATACATTTTTGGGAATCTGCGTCTGTACCCCTTGTTTATTTTTCTACGGCGTTTCAAAGGTATATCGCGGATCTAAAGTTAGATTTGGATTCTTTTGTTCTCTTCTTGCAAATAAGAAGCATGTCGTTCCATTTTCTTCTCCTCATAAGGTACATTTTTCCAATTTTTTTTAGTTATTATAAGTTGGAGATCTACCTAAATCGGTGATGTTTGAAACTATGATTCTTTTTTTTCTTTTTTTTTGAAAGAAACTATCATTCTATTTGTCTTGATATTGATGATTTTAATAATAACAGATTAGGGATCTTTCTTATTTTTGTCTTGATATTACTATAATATATATTTAATAATATATTATCAGGCCATGTATCTATATATTTGTCCTTGTTTATTAGTAGATCCATTGATCTGTTTTGTCCTAATCTGTGTATCTATATATGTATGATATCTTTTGTCCTTGGTGAGGGATTTTATCCTAGGTTGTATACTGCTTCCACTGTTTTAAATTGACATGTCTAAAATTTTATTTTATTTTTTCTATGCCTTTTGATGTATGATTGATTGCTTTGTATGCGACATGTGATAACCAATTTTTTTTTCTTATTATTTTATTATCCATCAAATCTGTTTTGTTTTGTCTGCCATACCCCATGCCCCTTTGTTTGTAATCTTGAATTCTTGATATGATAATATTATTATGTATATATTTTGTTTTTTTTGTTTGCTTACACTACATATACCACCTGCTATCCATCTTTTCTTTACTCTCTTTTCTGCAAATCAAATCATTTTTCTTTAAGATTAGGTGTGTTTGTCTCTTTCTGATGAGTGAGGAAAAGGGTTTTTTCCCTATTTTATGATTGATTGTGAGCATGTGACTTGATGAATAGAGTATGTATGTACTGGATCTAGACCAACTGCTTTACAAAACCAACTGCTTCATCTGCTAGGTAAAGAATTATGTAGTATTACTCTGTTCACATGCTACCTCCTGTTTCGTCTTTATGTGTCAAATGCTTTTGTCCGATTGTGATTATAATTTATTTTTTTCTTTCTGTTTTATTTCTTTGAATTAAATGTCTTGATTGATTTTGAAAATAAATAACAAATTAACTGATTTTTTTAACATTCTCTTTAATGCTACGTGTAATGTATGCATGTGTATTTATTTATACCACTTGTAATCAATAATAATAAGAAAACAAAAGAATATTAATACTAAAATAATAAATTTGTCTTTAATGCTATGTGTAACGTACGCATGTATATTTATTTGTATCATTATTTAATTTGTCTTTATTAATCATGATTGGACTTTGGTGTATACATATAATATTATCTTTTATTTTTATTTTTATTCTTTTTGTTTTGTTTTGTTTTGTTTTTGTGTATGTGATTGTGTCATTTTTTTTATTATAATATGGCCTATTTTTTTATCCTTAAAAATTGCCTTTATCTAAACCGTTAATGGGGTAATGTCATCTGTTAGTTTTGACTCAACCGGGATACTTTAAGAACCACAAAGAAATCTGGTTCTCACTCCATTGGCCATTAAGAAACTTGGTCTTTAGGAATAAAGTACCGGAATCAGTCATACTAATGTCATTTAACCTTGCCTTATGTAGATGAGCAAGACGGAATATATCCGACAAGAATTCGGACAGTTGGACATAGATGGACTTGAGTATCACCGTTGGATGGCTGATGTGAAGATCGCTTTTGTGGCAAAAGAATGCACCTTGTTACAGGTGTGGAATCTCCGGATATTGGTACCAGCAATGCAAGGCTAGTGCCAAGGTACCAGCCAGCTACAAAAAGTACCGGGAATCTATAGATCAAGAAGCTCACTGTGTGGAAGAACATGATCATGGACCAGATGTCAACTTCACCATTTCAGACTTCCAGGGCAAAAAGAACCATGCCCTTATGGAAAAACCCGACTTTGATTGATTTTTTTTTTTTTTTTTAGTTATCCTTTGATCCTAAAAACTTGTTTATTTTCTTGCTTTGTGGTTTAGAAGACTTTGGTTTAATTATTTCTTTTGGTGACTTAAACTATGTTAGGTAGTCTTAAATTATCGTTTTTTGGTTGATGGATCAGTGGTTTTTAATCTTTATTGGTACTTATTATGCTTTGGATTTAATTTACATAATCTATTGCATGATTGAATTATGTGACAAAATTCTCTGAAGTACCATTTACTTGTAGGAATGTCACCCTCAGAAGAGATTGAGTGCCTAGCTGATAGTGGCACCACACACACTATTTTAAGAAATAGGCAATTATTTGTTGACTTAGTTCCTTATAAATCCTCTGTGACTACGATGATTGGATCATCACAAGTGATCATTGGGCGAGGTAATGCTCAATTTTTGTTGCCAAATGGCACAATGATTAAAGTCACAGAAGCTCTATATGCACCAAGAGCTAACCGTACCTTGTCGAGCTTCAAAGATATCCGTGCAAATGGTTATCATTTGGAAACTCACTGTGAAAATGGAATTGAATATATAAATATTATCTCTAATACATGTGGAAGAAAACGCATTTTAGAGAAATTAATGAGTCACTCTAGTGGTTTGTACACTACTAATATTCAGATTATCGAATCACATGTTGTTACCAACGATGAACTGTTGAACAGTGACTTATACAGGCTTTGGCACGACCGCTTAGGGCACCCAGGTCGTGATATGATGACCCGTGTTTTAAAGAACTCACACGGACATCCTTTCTTTCGAGTAAAGAGTAAAATGAGACAACACACAGGTACAATGAAAAGTAACAACGTCCGCCAGCCACTTCCATCTAAAGCAACTGATGTGCAACCTTTTTCTCATTCTACTTCGTGGACTTTGTGAAAAGCACACCACTCATTTTGCAAATCTTGTTCTTTAGCAAAGACAAGAGTGAGACCATCCTATGCTAAAGATACAAAACAAAACATTCCATTTTTACAAAGAATACAAGGTGATATTTGTGGACCTATACATCCAGAGTGCGGACCATTCAGGTATTTTATGGTTCTGGTAGATGCTTCGACCCGCTGATCACACGTTGCTTTTGTACACAAGAAATGCTGACTTTGCAAAGCTCCTAGCACAAATTATACGTTTGAGGGCTCACCACCCCGATTATCCAATCAAGTCTATCAGACTTGATAATGCTGGAGAATTTACATCTAAAGGATTTGATGAATTCTGTATGTCTATCGGAATTGACGTAGAGCACCATGTACCCCACGTACACACTCAAAATGGTCTCGCAGAAGCTACCATCAAAAGGTTACAGATGATAGCTAGGGCATTGGTTATGCATTTCAACCTGCCTATTACTGCCTGGGGGTACGCCATATTGCATGCAACATTACTTATTCGCTTTAGACCCACTATTAGCCAACCATTTTACTCGCGTACCGGATTGGTAACTCGGATATGAGCCTGATATTTCACATTTGCACATTTTTGGTTGTGTTGTATACGTGCCTATTACACCCCCACAGCGTACTAAGATGGGTCCCCAAAGATGATTAAGTATTTATGTTGGATATGAATCCCCAACAATTATTCGATATTTGGAACTTTTGACAGGCGATCTCTTTACCGCTAGATTTGCGGACTGTCACTTTGATGAGACAACCTTCCCGTCGTTAGGGGGAGTATGGAAAAGCATTTCCTAAGGGAACGACAAGAATTGTCGTGGTGTGTCCCCAGACTCCCCACTTTGTCTCATCTTGATCCCCGCAACTCACAATGTGAAAGTGAAGTGCAAAGAATTATCGATCTTCAGAATGTGGCAAACTCAATGCCTGATGCATTCACTGATATTGCTAAAGTGACGAGATCACACATACCAGCTGCAAATGTGCCTGCAAAGTTAGATATCCCTAATATAGGAAAAGGCACCTTATATAGTGGTGTCAAACCTACACTTGGTGGAAGTGTAGCTGAGGCCGTGGCCCCCCAAAGGAAGAGGGGAAGACCACTTGGTTCGATGGATACTCACCCAAGGAAGAAAAGAGTGAGTAAGGCACAATCCGATCCATTTATCATCAATACAGATAATCCCTCTCATGAAATTGTCTCTGATTACAGTTATGTCCATGAATCAATACTGGAGGACGCTCCGATGTTTGAAATGATTCCAGAGAACAAAGAAATCTCTATGGATTATGAGAGTGCATAGGTGTTGATGGAAAGATCCTCCACACAGATTGATGATGTATTTGCATACACTGTTGCTCATGAGATTATTGAGCATGATGACATCGAACCACGCTCTATTGCAGAATGTCAAAAAAGAGCTGACTGGCCTAAATGGGAAGTTACAATCCAGGAAGAATTAAATTCACTGGCAAAGAGACGGGTATTTGGTGCGGTAGTGCTAACCCCACTAGTTGTAAAGCCCGTAGGACATAAATGGGTATTTGTCAGAAAGCGTAATGAGAACAATGAAGTCTTGAGGTATAAGGCTTGCCTTGTGGGGCATGGTTTCTCACAACGCCCTGGAATTGATTATGAGGAAACATACTCTCCCGTAATGGACGTAATAACGTTCCGCTACTTAGTTAGCTTGGTAGTTTCAGAAGGACTTGAAATGCAAACATGGATGTGGTTACGACATATCTCTATGGGGATCTAGATTCAGAGATATACATGAAAGTGCCTGATGGCCTTCCATTGCCCGAATCAAGTAACTCTAAACCACGAAGTGCGTTTTCAATTAAGTTGAAACGCTCACTTTATGGATTAAAGCAATCCGGGCGGATGTGGTATACCCGTCTAAGTGATTATTTGATTGGGAAGGGATATACAAATAATGAGTTATGCCCCTGCGTATTTATAAAGAAAACGAGTTCCGGATTTGCAGTTATAGCTGTTTATGTTGATGATATGAACATAATAGGTACTCTTGATGACATAAGAGAAACCGCAAGCTACTTGAAATCTGAATTTGAGATGAAAGATCTTGGGAAAACTCGATTTTGTCTTGGACTTGAGCTAGAACACCGAGCATGTGGAATACTAATCCACCAGTCTGCATATGTCCATAAGATACTCAGGAAATTCAATATGTACAAGGTGCATCCTGCTAGCACTCCCATGATTGGTCGAAGTTTAGATGCACAAAAGGATCCATTTCGTCCAAAGGAAGATGGCGAAGAGGTATTGGGAGCTGAAATTCCCTACCTAAGTGCAATAGGCGCATTATTGTACTTAGCACAATGTACTCGACCTGATATATCATTCTCAGTGAACTTGTTAGCTAGATATAGCTCAACGCCAACGCAGCATCATTGGAATGGTATAAAGAATGTATTCAGATACCTTAAAGGAACCATTGACATGGGTCTATTTTATCCCTATGAGGACGAAAGGAGGATTGCTAAATCAACCCCCTACACTGAAACCCCAAATAATGTTTTGGTTGGTTTTGCTGATGCTGGGTACCTCTCTGACCCACATAAAGCTCGATCCCAAACTGGTTATGTATTCACCATAGGGAACACATCAATATCCTGAAGATCGACCAAGCAAACTCTTGTAGCTACCTCCACGAACCACTCGGAAATCATTGCCCTACATGAAGTGGTTCGTGAGTGTATATGGTTAAGGTCTATCATTACACATATTCGAGGGACTAGTGGTTTGAATTCTACTAATGAAGAGCCAACATGCATTTATGAAGATAATGCAGCTTGTATCGAACAGATGAAACAAGGATATATCAAGGGTGATAATACGAAACATATTTCACCAAAGTTCTTTTACAATCAGCAACAACAGTGTCTCTTAAACATTCAAGTCAACAAAGTACCGTCCGATGAGAATGTAGCAGACTTATTTACTAAGTCACTTCCTAAGTCCTTATTTGAAAAGCATGTAACTAGTATTGGACTAAGGAAATTGTTCGAACTCCCTTGATTGCAATCAGGGGGGATGGCGACATCAGGGGGAGTATCTAATGATATGATGTCGACATCAAGGGGAGCGAGTGTTTGTTGAACTCTTTTTCCCTTTACCGAGTTTATTTTGTCCCAATGGGTTTTTGTTACTCGACAAGGTTTTTAATGAGACAACAACAACACCATGGTTATGGCTCCCCGATTGAGATTATCTTTTTCCCACTGGGTTTTTATATTTTAGGTTTTTCTGAAGAGAGGTGGCCAGCTTTATCAACACGTTGTACTCTTTTCCCTTCGTCAAAGTTTTGTCCCACTGGGTTTTCTTTGTCAAGGTTTTAATGAGGCAACACATTTGAAGTTCCGTGTTTGAACCGCACAAGGGGGGGTGTTATAGGGCCTATGGCCCATGGATGTGTGGTCCATTAGTATACTAGGGTTTTCCATTTACTCTTGTATAAATAGAAATGTTATACCTATGTATTGGGGTTCTCCTCTATGTTTAATGAAAAGTCTTTCTCTCTTTCTCTTATCACTCCAAAATGTATCTATTTGTTTATTTCATTATATGACTTGATATAAGTAAATTACCGCTAACAATTTTTCATAGCTGTTTGATATTGATATTGATATTTTTACTATTATTATTATATTTATTTCTTATTCTTTAGACCGGTAAAAGTTAATCGCAATTAATCATAATGCCTCTTGTGTAATAAAGAAAAGGAAGAAGAAGACACAAAGTAGAGAGAAGAAGAGGAGAGAAATTCTATTCATTATGTATATTAGACAAACATTAGAGCCTCTATTTATAGGGCTAGACACAAGGGCATCCCAATAATAAACGAGATTCACCCTAGATATTCTTAACATAATTACACGTTTATAACACTCCCTCTGATGACATTCTGTCTAAGATAATTGCCTCGTTAAAACCTTATCAGGAAATCCCGAAGGGAAAAAACCTGATCGAAGGGAAAAGAGTACAATTGTGAGTAAATCTAGAACGGAGATGCACATGCATATGTTGCCTCATTAAAACCTTGACAAAGAAAACCCAGTGGGACAAAACCTTGACGAAGGAAAAAGAGTACAACGTGATAGTCTGGTAAAATACCTTTTACTATGATGCTCCCCCTGATAAGTACTTCAGTTAAATCTTGGATTGCAAATCTTCGAGTCGACACTTTCCCAATTTCGATGAACGAATTTATTGAATGCTAGAGATAGTAATGCTTTCGTGAGAAATCTTCCAGTTGATGAAGTCTTCTTTTGTGTTAGTCTTCTAATAGTAGTGTTTTCGAGTCTTCATGCTTCTTTCAAATACATTACGTACTTGTGTCTTGGATTGCTGATTTCTTGGAGATGATTTGCAGAAATAGTTGATGTAGTTTCTTCAACAAAATGCCAAGATATGAATACCTTATCATACGTGAAAAAAAATCGTATTTGTTAGAAGGAAATCCAAATTCTTAGGAGATGATTAAGTTGATTTGGTTTAATCAAATGTGGGCATCCACTAAACAACCAAAATTTATACAACTCCCTTGACGACTCATCATGTTGAATTAAATTGTCTCACTAAAACCTTGCCAATAAAACCTAATGGGAAAAAATTTGGACGAAGGAAAAAGAGCACAAATATCAACATTTTGAAAGAAAATTAAACGTCAACAAGATGTTGCCTCATTAAAACCTTGTCAGGAAAACCCGATGGGACAAAACCTGAAACGAAGGGAAAAGAGTACAACTTTTGACGATTTATGGATGCTAACTCAAGTATATGAGTATTACAAAAAAAGCAACCATCAACATAGATACTTAAATCTATATCATGTATCACAATAGATAACGTTCATGCAGGCATAATTTTTGAACTGCAGATTTGCGAAAAAAAAATATAAATATTTTTTTTTTTTTTGCAAAGGCGTGGATTTCTGTGTTTTTAAGTACTCTTCAAGAGACCTACAAAGTTGATATCTTCAACTAATCCGGATTTTATTACTTTGCAAAGATTTTGAAAAACACATAAAGGATTGTTGAACCTGATATAATCGAGTCAAGTGGCTGTCTGAATATAACTTGAATCCTCCAAGGATTACAAATTTGAATATGTTCTCCGACCACATACGAGTCCTTCAAGGACTACCACGCCAAATATGTCTTATAACAATGCCAAGTTTAATTTTATTAATGATACTATATTTGATTTGATCTAACTTTATTTCCTTAAATTTATACTGTTGTTAAATAATCCTTAAGTTGTACTCTTAATAAAAATTACATTTTGCTATTACTATCCTATAATTATTATCCAAATGGTATTCGCAATAACTCTAAATTTTATAATCATTAGTATTATATAGCATTATCATTTCTTATTTTATCAAAAGTTATTGTCTTAATTATATTACCATTTTCATTATTCTTTTATCAATTTTTCCTATTTGGTTACTAGCGTAATTAAAATATGTCCAGAATAACTATCTAGTAATGATATTTAGTTTAATTTTATTAAGCCCTAATGTTGTAAATATAACTCTACTTCCACATAAAGATTGATATAATAGATTTTATTTATTGATGTTGAATCCGTATACTATATCTTGTTATACATTGGCGTTGGTAATTTAATATGATTTAAATTTTGAGTCCGCATAAACTTTTAATATATCTTAATAGTCTTTAGATTTTGGTATTAATAATAAGTATCTTTTCCATAGGCAAATTTATACTTCTTTAAGTCTAATTTTGTACTAAACATTCAAGTACTATAAATATTACTTCAAGTGTATAATTTAGCGATTTAGTGAATCATTTATTGGACTAAAGATAATATGGGTATAAGATCGTTAACAAGTTTAGTTTTTATTCTTTGCCTTATTTGACCTCACGTTCTTTTAATCCTACTTGATAAATCTTATTTATATATCTCTGGTTTAAATGCAAAACATATAATTCTAATTTTTCATTAATTGACTTTGCAAAACTTAACTATAAATAAACACTAATAATTTTTTTCATGGTTATTTAATCTTAATCATTATTTTATCACTATATATTTTTAAATGAGATTTTAATTTAATTTATACTCAATATAATACTAATTTAAATTCTAACAGTTTAAGTTTGTCATACTAATTTTCCATTTTAAAAGATGATTAATTTATTTATGAAGAATGATCCTATTAATATACAAAGTTATTTTCTTTTAATTCTAATATTACACTAAGTATCTGAATGCTATTATTGCTACTTCATATATATTTGTTTCATTTTAAAGATTTACTAGATCATTTGTTAGACTAAAGATAATTCGGTACAAGATTACTAACAAGTTGAGTCTTTTTATTTTATGCATTACATCATTACCTTCTTACGTCTAACACCTAATAAGTATTAAATTAACTATCTAGTTTAAGCGCAAAACATATACTTCTAGTTTGTCATTAGTTTAATTTACAAAATTTAAATGTAGTTAAGCGTTAGTAATTTTCTATAGCTATTAAATCATAATTATTATTTTTATCGTTATGTATTCTTAATGAAGTTTTAGTTAAGTTAAGTTCAATATGATATGATACCAATTGATAAATGCAAACATAACTTTATTAAAATTAGTATTACTATTATTATCACTTATCATTACTATTATAATATTTTTATTATTAACCTTGATGGTCAACCTATTACTCTAATTACTCTCACAAATATTATTGAATCCCAAAAATATTATTAACATTTATGTAATTATAAATTGTTGACCCTACGTATAAGTCAAGGTACTCCAAAAGTTTAAAAGTGACTTTAAAAATTTATTAATAATGCTAATGTCACTATTTTTCTAATATTAGATTGTCTACGTGTTCATATTTTATTTTATTTTTAGACTAAAAATTCTCTAATCTTTATAAGTATAAATAAAGTTATTGGTGTAACCTACAATTTTTACTTCTATACATAAACAAACAACCAAACAACAAATCAATCAATCAAATAAATCTTTTAATTATTGATAGCTTTTAGTGGTTAAGATTTATCTCACAAACCCAACCCAGTTCTAAGCTAATCTACTTCACTAACTGGCACTGGCTATTCCTATCTTTTCCCATATAAGATCTATTAGTGAGCTCTGATACCAAATTTGTAGCGCCCCCTAAGCTAGCAGCTGACTAATCTAAGAGATTAACTAAATAAAGAGGCACTAAGAATCTAATTCATATACTTAAGCATTCAATTAAGAAATCTGCTACAAACTTTAACCCAAAAACTAGCCCCGCTCAGAATATATATACAAGAACTTCTCTCAGATGAGACATATACAATAGTCATTTATTTTGCAAATATAAACAACATAATAAACATAGTAGAAGATAACTAATTAACGGAGTCAACTCCCCAAAGCTTTCGCTGCGCAACTCTGCACATCTTGATCTGTCTCTGAAACTGAAAGTGGGAATGGGTGAGCACATCATCCCTAAAAGGGGTGCCCAGTGGAAATAACATTTAACTTTAAAGTAATCATTGGAAATGATTCGAAAACAATTCTTGTTTTCCCTAAACACTAAAACGCAACCAATTTCGCATAGGTAAACAATCATGAATATGGATCTAACTCCTTCCAAACAATTTACTAATAATGGTGACTCGTCCCGCACCTAGATAGCTATATGGTGAACTCGTCCCGCCACCTAGTTATTGCAATAAAAGTAATGTAGGTATAAATGAAGGAGCAGTATCCTATATACCACAGATAGAAATTCTCATTTCCAAACATACAAATGGAAATTATTATTTCCCAAACAATTCATAAAGACAAACAAGGCAATACAATTCCTTTTCCTAAACAATTCATAAAGACAAACAAGGCAATACAAGAAGAATGATTAATACCTACATTGCTCCTTCTTCTCTTGTTCAAGTACTTAGGAAAAATGTTAAAACTTGTATTAGTGTTGTCAACCATGTTTTATTCTTAGATGGTTCTTATAAAGATTTTAACATGGGTGTGGGTATGCTCTTATGTGATAATGCAGGAAGAATAAAGTTTTCTCGTACGGACTTTGGGCTGGTTTCAGATGCAGTTTGCGCGAGGCAACTGTTCTTCTTTTGGCCATCTCCTGGGTGAAGGAGTTAAATCTATCCAAAGTTCTTTTTGTTAGTGACTGTCTTCAAGTGGTGGATTTTGTTAATGAAGTCAGTTCTTCGGTCGGGTGGAGATACAGCGATGTTCTTGAAGATTGTCGGCGTTTTATTTCTAGTAGTGATGTTTATAATGTTGTGTATGTAAAACGTATTAAGAATAGGATAGCTGACCGGCTTGCACGTCGTGCTAGGAAGTTTTGTATAAAAGAAACATGGATTCCTTTTCCTTCTTTTTTGGACTCTCTAGTTATGAATGAACCCATTGTGGATGTTTGTAACTTCCTTCTTTGTTAATGAATGGTTGTTCTTCAGCAAAAAAAAAAAAATGTGAACGCATACTAAATTTTAAAGGAATTAATTAATGTTCAAGTATTAGTTAAAGGGTCAAAATGCTTGGTTATTTAATGGACCATATATATTACTGATTAAGTTTAAGTTAATTGGGCTTTAAAGGTTTTATTACAGATAGCCTAATAATGTTCTAGGTCCATTAACTAGGACCGATTAAGTCTGACAAGTCAACTGTTCACCCATCAAATTATTTTGACCGGACTAATTTTTTATATCGACTCAGTTTTCATCTGTTTTAGCTCAATTAAATTAATCTAGGACTAGGTTATTATAAAATCACATTATCGCAAGTGAAACCGTTTATTATGCTTCCGCTTTATTGAAAACTCATGTATAATCTGAAATGATTTCTTACCGAATTCATTATAAGATTTTAATTCGAACCATGTTTGACACTGTAGTGCCCCCTAAGCTAGCAGCTGACTAATCCAAGAGATTAACTAAATAAAGAGGCACTAAGAATCTTATTCATATACTTAAGCATTCAATTAAGAAATCTGCTACAAACTTTAACCCCAAAACTAGCCCCGCTCAGAATATATATACAAGAACTTCTCTCAGATGAGACATATACAATAGTCATTTATTTTGCAAATATAAATAACATAATAAACATAGTAGAAGATAACTAATTAACGGAGTCAACTCCCCGAAGCTTTCGCTGCGCAACTCTGCACATCTTGATCTGTCTCTGAAACTAAAAGTGGGAATGGGTGAGCACATCATCCCTAAAAGGGGTGCCCAGTGGAAATAACATTTAACTTTAAAGTAATCATTGGAAATGATTCGAAAACAATTCTTGTTTTCCTTAAACACTAAAACGCAACCAATTTCGCATAGGTAAACAATCATGAATATGGATCTAACTCCTTCCAAACAATTTACTAATAATGGTGACTCGTCCCGCACCTAGATAGCTATATGGTGAACTCGTCCCGCCACCTAGTTATTGCAATAAAAGTAATGTAGGTATAAATGAAGGAGCAGTATCCTATATACCACAGATGGAAATTCTCATTTCCAAACATACAAATGGAAATTATTATTTCCCAAACAATTCATAAAGACAAACAAGGCAATACAATTCCTTTCCAAACAATGGAAAGGTTAAAATAATCAACGGTACTTTCGGAGTTTAAAATAAAACAATGCATGGAATCACAATCAGACTATGCATGAATTTGTTAAACATAAACTTTTGTGAAAGAAAACAACAATAATCACAGAAGAGCTAAATGTAAATTCCCACCTCTTTTGATGACAAGCCACGCCTACCTCGAGATCCATGATCCACTGGTTCATCCTTTGAATCGATCGTTGTTAATATAGACTAACTGTTAATCACACAAGAACTATAAGAAACTAGCCAAAATGGCTCACACAAGAATCATACAAGTCTAACTAATGGTTCTAAGCCCACTTATGATTCTACACATCTTCATTATCCATCTCATGCATATCTAAAGGTCTACTAATTCAATTAGGTTGTTTCTCTAGTCCATTAGCTAAGTCTTGCGAACATCTACAACTTTGTAGAAGAAGTCAAAGGCTAATTCGGACCAAAAGGTGTCTAATTCATCTAATTAAGAAAGACTAATCCTAAGCCCAAGCCCATGACCCGTGGGCTTACTCCGGCCCATCAAACCGGCACGTTAACAAAAGGTATGGTACATCTAAGTAAACTAACGGTCAACGTCTGGTTAAAGGTCAACCATCAATCAACGTCCAAGGTCAGGTCAATGTCCAGGGTCAATGGTCAACGAGTCAAGACTAGTGACTCGGTGGGTCAAACCCGATTTGACTCAGTCAGATGGACTAAGTCAGCTAGAGTCAGATCCTGACTAAGTTGAATGACCCAAGGCTAAAACTCTTGCACAGGCCAGAACACTAATGCACCAAAATGGTGCAACACCAAACTCTTAATTATATTTCAATTCTAGCAAACTAAAATTATACATTCATTTAAATTAAACTTTGAAATTCAATTAAAAATGTAATCTAAGCTTACCTGAAGATGGCAGCAGTAACATGCTTTCACTGATCTACCAACTATAATCCTACAATACCCAAACAAACATTCAATTCAGCATCGCCACTATCAATAACCCCAATTCGAACATTCTCTAACTCATTCAGCTTATATTCCAATCACAACCATATCACTAACTACCATATCTTCAATTCCTACTCTATTTTAAACCACAATCTCTTCTTAATCATTCAAAATCACTCATAAGCAAACTTCAAAACTCAAATACAATTACAAACATTGGTTACCTGCAATTGCAGTAGCTACAAGCTTTCCTTTAGAGATTCAACTCAACACATTTATATGACCCTCTCTTTATAACTTCAATCACAATATCATCTCATTCAATACTGCCAATTCATTTGCACCCATTACAGTGACATTGCCAACTCCATATCATTGACATCTCCAAGGTCTAACTTTTATCTAACTTCAATTTAAACACTTATAAATATGCATTCCACCATATCTATCACATACACTCAATGCTTCTTGCTTCAGTAAAACCAGCCATTCAATTCACTAAAAATCACTTTACATCGACACTTCAAATTACAGTTCCAACTTCAATTCTTTTATCACTAGTACAACACCGACATCATCTACAACTCCATCTCTGCAACAGCAACACCTCTACTTCACATTCTTGCAATTCCAGTTCCACATCATCTACTCTGCCATACCCTGCATCAACAGCCACTCTAATATCAACACCATCTCATGTGCTTTACTAAA
The DNA here is from genome assembly GCA_023531295.1 of Papaver armeniacum. Taxonomy (NCBI): domain Eukaryota; kingdom Viridiplantae; phylum Streptophyta; class Magnoliopsida; order Ranunculales; family Papaveraceae; genus Papaver; species Papaver armeniacum. The sequence continues at coordinate 238,319 of JAJJWW010001518.1, read as the reverse complement.
TCGCCACCGCCACCACCAAATTAATCCTCAACTCAAACTCTTAGTTGCAGCAACAACTTCATAACAACTCCATAATATATAACAACCACTAATTCAACTTCTTCTTGAGGTTCTCACATCCACCACAACACCTCCACAACTCAAACACAGTTCATACTATACCTAACATAACAACAGTAACATTCACAAACACAAAATTCCATAATCTAAACAACTAAAACTAAAACACCAAACTTAAAACAAAAATAGAGTCTAACCCAAGTATCATCATCCACTGAATTGCTTTTCCCCCAATTCAATTCAACTAAAACCCTAACTTTTATTACTTGAAGAACAGAAACCCTAATCATCTTCAATCTCGAATTCAAACTCAAATTATCAATCAAGATCTTCAATAATATCAGACCCATCATTTAATTCAATCCCCTAAACTAACACCTTTATCTTCTGGTTCTTCTTTGAAGTTCTTATAAAACCCTAACTTCGAATTCAATCACCAGAACGACCCGATAACACCAAATTAAAGATTGCCCCTTCCTTATACCTCTATCAGCAACTCATAATCTTCATCAATTTTACTGAAACCCTAATTCAAATCCAGAAACCTTAATTCTAATTTCTATAAAATAACTCTTCTTTTGATTCTGATTCGTCCACTTGAATCAACAACACCAACCCTCTCAATCTTCATCTATCAATAGCCGATTAACCTATTAATTTACCGTTGAACTCGAAATTAATCTCAAAACCCTAACTTCAACTACAACAGCGTCAACCCCATCTTCTTCCGAGCTCAAACAACTTCAACTCCAACTCCCTATTCTTCGATTCAACATACTAACGAAGTTTCCATGATTTACTCACACAGAACAAGCTAGAATCGATGAACTCGATAACTTTAGAAAGAAAAAAGAGAAGAAGAAGAAGAAGAAGAAAGAAGAAGAAAAAGAATAATGAAGAAAGAAATACGTGTTAAGAAGAAGAAAGAAATACGTGTTAATCTACACGGTTGAGATTAGGTCGACCCCAATTGCTAAAGGCACCCGAAAGCTTGATACGGGCAGCCAAGACGGCTAAACTGCAAGATGACTATTTTACCCTTCAACAAATTTGATGATTTCTTCTTCGTTCGATATCCGAATTACACGTTCGAGTAGTCTGTTCTGCATAACTTCACGAGTTCTATCTAACGGTACTAGTTTCGTATCTAGATCGTTGTTAGATTAATTTCTAATATTAACGTTCGATTTACATTAATCGAGTAATTAGCGGCTAAGACGTCTCTTGACAAGTCTAATAGCGTTGACGAGCTTGAGGGTCTTTACAGACACTATAGAGTTTGTGTGTACATTATGATATGGTTTGTGTGCTTGTGCGTTAGGGAATAGTTTCTCTCATATTATTGTTTTTCTTTTTGGATTTTATGAGATTATACTTGAAATTATTATGGGACTCTTTAGTTATCACCACAGTGATGCTAGAGTGTTTTATCTCAATATAATCATAATGTTATTATAAGCATGAATTTGCAAACCGTAAGTGTAGGTTTTGCAGTTATCGACATCATGTGATAATGGCATTATTTTAGTTGATTAGCTATCACCACAGTGATGTCAAATCACTTTTGGCCATGATCACAATTTTTCTAATGCTTGTAATATTATTTTTCTTAAATATATTAGAACAGAATTTACCCACAGGAAATTGGAGTTCATGTATTTAAGAAAACATTGACTGATATGATTGTTGATCATACACTATGGATATGAACTGATTTGAATCTTGAGGGTGTCTAGTGTCATTATGTTTCATTTTTCTCCCATGAATGTCTTTTTTGACCGTTTTTGATTTAAACATTAAAATAAGATCATGATTAAGTAAATACCACATAATTTCATATTTCTTACAGAATGCATAAAAGAAAATTTACTTAAATTAACTCATTACCGAGTTGAGTAACTCATTATGGATTTTTTTTTCTTTAAATTTTCATTAAAATTGTTATTATGTCGTTTTATATCCAAAATTTATTCCATCCTCTATAAAAATTGAGGTTTTATTTTTTGATAAATTTTTCCATATTTGTGAAAACGATATTCATTGACTATTTAACACCCTTCATATTAATTGATCCTATATCCGTTATTTATCATGATCTTTAAGCTTGTATCAGATTTAAATGAGCGATGCATTAGAGAATTTTCTTCAACGAAATTTCATTATTGAATTATACTTAATGCTCGATTCTGGTTTAAGAAAGATTTCATCACGTATGGATACTTTTCTATCAAAAGGTGTTGATATTTTCACAATTTATATATGACATGCTTTTGAGTATATGTTTATGATTAATGTTTTAGGGTTACTCATAATTGTTTATAATCGACTAATTTTATGATCCGATCAAGTATGTCCATATTATTGAGTGGGATTGTGCAATATCACAAGAAAAGTTAGTGTGATATTTGCAATTGTACATATTTGCTGGATTGTTTAGTCATCACCACAGTGATACTAAACTCTTATCTTGTAACTATTGTATATTTGGAGTCTTTTTAGTTTTATTTAACGATTAGAACAATGTTGCTCACAAGTAGTTTTTTGGTTCACACGTTTAAACAAGCATTAAGGTTATCTAAATGTTTCATATACATGTAAAATAATAGTTACCCACAGGTGACTATTATTCTGATGTATTAGGTTAAAAATTAGAATTATTTGAGTTTGTTAATACATGATAGGACGAGATTCGCCCACATGTGACTCTAGTTGTGGTATTAAACAAACATAAGGTCGTGTGTATGAGAAGGTAAAATACCTACTCATGTATTTTCATGTCTCACATTGTTCCTTGATAAGGTTTTACCCACGGGAGAATCTTATTGAAGGTATGAAACTATTGTAAGCTTAATTGTCATTTATCTCTATTATAAATTTCATCTTTTGTTCTTATTAATTGTTGATTATGATTATTTTGTAGACTTTTAATGGTCCAATTTTTGGAAGATAAAATTGTTTATCACCTGATGATTTTTCGTGTTACTGTGTAAATCTATCGATTGCATTATGAATCCCAATCCATGGATGTTTTCTCGAACATTCATTATTGAAATTGAGAGGAAATTATAGATAAAGTGAAAAATCATAAAGTCTGACAAAGGTGGTGAATATTCTTAAAGGTATGACAAAACAGGAAAATATCCTAAATCTTTTGCATAGTATCTCCAAAATTTTGGAATTGTTGCTCAATACACAAGGCCAACTTATCCTTGGCATAATGGTGTATATCAACATGCTAAATCATACTTTTATGAAAATGGTTAGAAGCATGATGAGCCATGCATAATGGCTATGCATTTGTGAATGTTTGTTCTTTCCACAACTGTGTAATTTAAATAGATTTCCAGTAAAGCAGTTTCAAAGACACACTTTGGATTGTGAAAGGATGGAAACCTAGTTTAAACTACCTGTAAGTTATGGTTGTTCAGTTGGAGTTGACGGCTTACATTCTCAAGAATGGATTTGAAAACTATTACTGGTTCATTGGTTTTCCTAAATAATTCAAGGGTATATTTTAATGTTTTATCCATAGTATGATGAGATTTATTGAAACCGAATATGTAAATTCATTAGTGATGGCATTAATATGTGGGAGTACATGGATATATCTGTTTGAGAAGTCACGATAATAATCCCTTTATCTAAGACTTTTACAGATGTTGTGAATCTTCTCATTATCGAAATGTTAGATAATGAAAGACCACAAATTACTGATCCAATACTCCATAATATAACTACTGCCAATAAAGAAATTTTTTGATAACAACATGAACCGGCATTAAGAAGGTCTCAAAAGAGATTGAAAGGAAGTTATTCATGTTGTTTCAGTAATTTTCTTACAAGAATTATTTCATTTTGATATGGGACTCGGTTTCCGGTTCACAAATATTATGTGTAATAATTTTGATTAATGGATTGATGTTACGTGAGCGAAAATCAATGGTTGAAAGTCAAGTCTCGGATATTGTTTAATTGCTCGAAGGAAAAATCAGTTGTATGAAAGTGGGTCTTTCTGACCTAACATGACTGTAATAGCAATGTTAAACGGTATAAAGCAAGACTTGTAGCCAAAGTTTTACTCTGAAATGATGCATTGATTATAAATAAGTTTTTCTCTCATGTCAAAGAAAGACTTATTCAGAATTATCATAGTGTTATTTGTAGCTCAGTACCTAAGAGTTACATTAACTAAATATGAAAATAGTCTTTATTAATGATAAATTTTAGTCTACAAATTTTAGAAATCAAAGTATGAAATTTAAGCAGCTTCCGTTAATGGTATATGAAATTCAACAAAACTATAAATGTTTCTAGTTTGGGATGAAATTATTACAGATTTATGCATATACCTCAAGATCAGTGGGAGAAATTCATACTCTTGGTCTTGTATGTTAAGACATACTACTTACGAGTAGTGATCTTGACTTTATGCATATCTCTATTATTATTATTTTTGAAATAAAATATATCAATGGAGCTTACCATGTGATAGTACATATCATATGGATTACTAAATCTCTCATATAAAGCACATGATATTCAAAGAATTTAGAGATAATAACAAGAATAAATTATGGGAAAGTTATCAAGAATCTTGAGATACTAATCTTGAATTATGTCTTACAATTATTTAGCCTATCCAATTAGAGTTGATTGGATTTTCAAACCTCAATTTTGGTGGATTTACGGATTCTATTAAGAAAGAATCCATTACTACTAGTCCCAAAATTAAGTTTGAATATTTATATGTCTGTGAGACTTGGGGCCTTAAGGTTCGTCTCCACATTGCTGAAATTTATTGTCTTAGATTCGCAGCATTAAAGCACGATATGATACAAAAGTAACAAAACACATGAACCTTGAGTATATATGCGTGAATCAAGCAATTCAGAAACAATAGTTGTTCATGTATTACTTAAGCAAAATTGTATCGGAGATGCACTTATTGAACAATTACCTTTTAAGACCTTTTAAGAAAAGATTAAAATTTTGGGTCTGTGGGAGTAATTGATTATTGAATTCAGCTAATTTATGTGCCTATTTATGAACACTTCTTAAGATCTTATTAATGTCGTTCTGAATTATTTATGTATCCATGTTTAGTATACACTTATGTGAATGGATGAATGTTATCAGAAATTGTCTTTATTTTGAAGACATCACTGGACCATTAAGATATCCCCATTTAAGGCCTGATTAAGTAAGTTGTTTGTGTTGTGGTACATGGAAGAGGACATGTTGATAACAGGACAATGTGCCACCGCTATGACTCGCATGAGTAGTTTGCTTGATCAAGGTATTATGTTAACCAATAAATTTTGTTTAGCAATTATGCACGCCTTATGTTTTCTACGATTAACCATTATACAAATTATCACATGGACCAGTGGGAGGATGTAAGAATATTTATACACATAGAAATATCCTCTTGGGCCATGTAATAACTTGGTTAATTATGAATATTGCTAAATATGTCGGTTACAATTTTGGTATCCTTTCATATTCCCTCTTCCTTGATGGACGGTCGAGATTGAATGTTAATTCTAAATCCTATGAACATTGGTCCTTCTTCTACCTATAAAAGGAACTCAATAACCATCAGTATTGGTTCAAGAATTTTATTATTCATTACATTACACAAAAGGTCAAGAAGGAGAAACTATGAAGTTCTACAAGGTATTACGGCTACAGTGAGATGATCGATAACTGACTACGGATTAGCGCTATAAGGTATTTCTCATAAACCATTCTTGCAGATTGATTGTGTGATTATCATGAAGTTCAACGATCCTAAATCAAATATCTATAGAATCAAATCTTATAGTTTAAACACCACATTGTATTAAGACGCTACCGACACTCGCCTACTATCAGACTTCATATTGAAATGTAGTTATGACTGAATGAATCCCTCCAAGCAATTCATCTTCAGTCGTGCTCCTTACGTCTCTTGAACCTCGCAAGATTCTATGCACTTGACTCCCTTAGGTGACGTCCTTTACAGCCTAACATTTGCTTCAACCTCAGTGAAGACTTTTTGATAATTTGCTTTCACAAAATACCGGTTTGATTTTCCTTTTAATGTGAATCAAGCTTTTTGGAAACCTTGTGTTTGTTTTGAACAACTACCAGGTAAAAGTAGATATCGAAACAAATTTGTATATTAAGATTTATACTCTTCAACACTTATAGAGATACCTAATTATTCTACACCAAGAACAACTAGAATAAATTTAGAGATATCTTATTAAAAATTCTTAAGGAATTTATGAGAAACCTTATATGAAGTTTTATTTCTAGTCCAGATTTCATCCAACTAGTGTCGGTATACGATCTTAGATTTAAATCTATCAAATCTAGGGTTTATGATCAATAATCCTTGAATGGCCGATGAGAAGGACCTTAGAATAGACAAAGATTATTAAAATAACCTAGATTACAATTTGTGTAACTATCAGAGAAGATTATTACAAACTCGTGCTTTGTGATCCCCTGACAAAGTCTTATTGTCTCACTCTTGTTCACGAAGAACAAAAGTAGTGGAAAACAACCTTATGAAGCACACAAAAATTTTCCAAGGGATGAATTGTATAATTTACATGAATCCTTTATTTATAATGAATGGTTGCTTGAATCCTAAGCAAGTTCGTGAGTTATTTTTCAAGACTCACCATATTTTTAGAGTATTTCCTAAGTTACAACTCTTGCATAAATAATTAAATAACTAGTTACTTAGCATAAATTGTATTTTTGTAAATAAATTACAATTTAACTTAGGAAGGAATTTAAAACATCACACAAACATTAATATGGTAATCAATTGTGTGTGGAAGAATACCCATCTTACCTAGAAGGTGAAACATAAAAAACTTGACTAAAAAAGGCAACTAGTCACTTTTTGCGCTTAAGTCCGTGAACTGTTACAAACAGTTCGTGGACTGTTTCCTATTCATGAGCTGCAACACATAATTTTTTTTTTTAATAAATCACTCATAACTTCTTCGTTATAACTGGAATTGAGTTATTTTATATTTGTTGAATTCATATGCTCATTCACTACGACATGAGGACCTTCACAGGGACAAAGGTCATTTTCAATAAAGTCTTGGCTCAAATATCCTCAAGTCTATACATAAATGTATATTAACCGTCATCGGCATTGTTCCATAGAGTGAGCACTTATTTCAATAGATTAACATGGTAGAATTGAATAAGAGTTCCAAATGAAATCAGTCACCACATACCTTTGTTGATGAAGTCCTTATTGATGTCTTCGTTTGATCTTCAATCTTCCAGGGTTGTTCAATGATGTGTGATACTCAACTAACAACTTCTAATCCTAGTTCGAGATTTGACTTTAGCAGACTAGATATCAAGATATAGTTTTGTACAATTAACATAGATGACAATCTTGAGATAGCAAAACTTGCGAGTTCGACCGAGCAGCGCTCTAACCCTTCTCTTTTGTGCCATTATATTGAAACCATGTTTGAGCATTATTAAAAAAAAAAAAAAAACTTATTTTCAAGTCTGCTTTCGTCCAAATATCACAGCAGGGGGACTAGGTGGATACTAGGTAGTAGGTACTCGACATTCATGGGGTTTGAATTGAACGAAATAATTTTCCCTTACGAAATTAACAAGTTTTATCAAATTTTAATTAACCAAGTCACTGCAAACTGCAAAGGTAACAACTTTTTTTATTAGCTTTATTGAAGTCATTTTCAATGTGTACCAATATCTAACAGTTTTACCTTCGTATCAGGGATGAATAATGGCTATGCCCGCGCTGAAAACTTGCACATGGTACAAAGGGTTGTTTTAATTCATAGTGGTATTTCAAAAGTTCCAATCTTGGAATTTAATTGAGAACATTTCATTTAACTTATCACACAAACTACAAACAACATAAATTGGCTAGAAATTAGGGTATTATTGACTTGAGAACTTTTAGGGTAAATCTTTCCTCATAAGGTTATTGATAAAGATGTCCATTTATCTATCCCTATAAATACAGGGTTAATTCTCTTGTATATCTTACACATTATAATGAGAATTTATCTTAGTATTTCTCTTTATATACCTTTTATCTTTTTATTGTATGTAACACAAAATATATGGAAAATTATCCTTCGTCGTGAATGACGAGGGTACCGAGTACATCATGATCTTTTAGATATCAATCTACAAAGACACACCCTATAGAAATGAACAAGTTTCTCAATGGTCGTACATCAATGATCTTAGCAAATCTGTTAAGATTACATGGGTTGTTTTAGGTGACCTAAACATTACTCTCTCTTCTAGTGAAAGATATATTGCTTCCTCTCAATTTACTCCTAGTGAGGTTCTGCAACTTATTAGTGACTCTGATCTCTCAGACATGGGTTTTTGTGGTATCCCTTTTACTTGGACTAGTAACAAACATGGAACTGGTAAATTAAGTCGAGGCTAGATAGAGCATTAAATAACAATGAGTGGTCTTTAGCTTTTTCTGACTCTATTCTCAGCCATCTTCCTCAAAATGGTTCAGATCACTCTCCCATTTTACTTGATTTTTATAAACAAAATAAAGTCACTAGTAGGAGCTGGGAATTTCTTGATCTTTAAATCTATTTGGTTAACCAATTATTCAGGTTCTCATGCTTTTGCTCTGACTAATAAATTATCCAATACTCGACATTTATTATCTCTCTGGAGCAAAAGAATTTTTGGTAACATTAATAATAGAATTTAAGTGCTTCAATCTGGAATTTCTCACTTGCAAGCTACAAATGTTTCTAGTGCTTTCCAACATACAAAAAGAAAGATATCACTTCTACAATCACATGGACATGAACTCTAGATATTTTCACATTAAAGAAAATAGAAGGAAATCTCATAACATGATTGATTCACTCCTAGCTCCAAATGGATCTTGGTGTTCCGATAAGGAGTCTCTGGCCAGTCTTCTCAAGAACAATTTTCAAAAAAATTATGACTACTTCATATCCAGCAGACAGTTGGCATTTTCTCCAGCATATACCATAATGTATCACATAAAAACATAATCAAGAATTGGAGGCAATACCTACTGAATCAGAAATACATCAAGCTTTATTATCTATGGATCCATGGACATCCTCAGGTCCTGATGGATTCCCTCATGGCTTCTACCAGACTCATTGGAAAATCGTTAAATATGATGTATGTAATATGGTTAAGTCATTCTTTTACTCTGGTTTTGTAGTTGCAGGAAATCCTACACTACACCCCTCACAATAATCCACACAACTAAGACATTTTAAGATGAATAACAATGATTTTATTGATTATTTCCTTGTAATTTTACAAGATAAAATAGAAAAGAGCTAAAGAAATTACAATCACCACAAACTTTCTCTCTCCTAATGACTTGTCTAACACTCTGAAAAAGAATCCCCCCACAACAGACTTATTCGACTCTTTATATAGGGTAGTATACAATGGATGACAGCTAAGCTGTCCTTTATTTTCGGGAATGTCTTGCGAAATATCGCAAGTGTACAAGTATTCATTCTCGCAGCTCTCCTAAACTTCGCTAGGTCTTCACACCTTTCTCGTGTTTTGGCTGTCGTCATTCATTGCGTCATTTATATTACTCTTCTGCGACTCCCTCGCAATGCTGTTGTTTATTGATCCCGCGAAGTATTGATGTCGCGATATTCTGATCCTACATCTTGCCTCTTCTCATGTCTTCTCTGCGAAGAAGAGAATGTCATGAGAACCAATATTTTGAAATGCCGCAACTGTTCATCTTTATCTGTTACAATCCCGTACTTTTACACGGAATTTATTACACATGTTTCTTCTTCCACTCTTTTCTTGACACGTCTCTTTCAACCGTTTTTTCTTGACCATTCACGTCCCATCTCGCATTAAATGCATCTGTTTTCTCGAGAATTCTTCTCTCTATATATAGTTTCCTCACCCTCCTCTTCTTCTCTTTTACCTTCCCTCTGCAACTTTTCTTCAACTCTCTTCCTCCGCAATTTGCGTTTCGCTATCAGTAAATCTTCCTTTTCTTCTTTCTCTTGATCTTCAATTCTCTAATCATTCCCCTATTCTAAGAATGGCTCCTTCCGTCGTAAATATGAAACCCTTTTAGATGAAACTCAAAAGAAATTACAAGATAAGGGTTTCACCTTATCTACTATTCCCAATCAAGAATCTTCATCTATTCTTTCTAAAAGTTGTTTACCGATCATCGGTGTGATGATCGAGAAAATCATAATCTCGCTAGGTCAAATCCTCGCAGTCTTCCCATTCCTCTGTACGATCCCGAATTGCCCTTGTTCTATGAAATCCTTGCTCATGAGAAATTCTCGCGAGCTATTTATCAATTAAGTGGTGATTGCATCCGTCTAATGCTTGAATTTGCCAATCGCGGTCTGGTAAGGGATCTCTATATCCCGATAACGTTAAAGATCCTAACTTCGCAAGCTTAGAGATAGTCATTTGGAATGTACACTGTAGAAAACTTTTTTGAAAATTAAGAAGTAATAAACATGAAGAATGATAAATCTCGCTGGGGTGCCCGATTGAAAAGAAAAGAGAACGTTTCCGACGATAAGATACTCATGCTAGATATTGACTGGCATTCTGGCAAGAACAATGTTCCTCGCTACTCTAAAGATGAAAGGTGGTCTGTCTTTCCATTATTTTTGAGCGGACCTTACATTTCAGGTTCCAATATACTCCCTGCGAATCTCGCAAATTATCACCCTTGGGTTTTTAATTGGCCCGAAAAGGCAAAAGAGGTATACTTCCTAACTTTTACTTATTTTACAATCTTCACTCCCTCTTATATCTAATCTTGCGAATTTTTCAGATCACCAAATTGAGAATGAGCTACGAAAGAAATCCAAAAGCGAGTACTCTGGCGATACTTCGTTCAATCACGGATGAAGTAAGAAATATTTTTCCTTATTATTTTTAACAATATTGTTTCCTCTGTTTCTTATCTTCATTCGTGTGCGAAGGTTGGCGTTCAAGAAACTGACATTCCTGAAGCTGCGAAGGCTAAAGGCAAGAATAAAATCACTCTTCGCAAGGATAAATCTTCTGCTCCATCTTCTAAAAAACGGAAAATCCATCATTCTTCTCACTCTAATTCCCAAACCAGCGAGAATTCTGATAAAGATGATAATGAGGTTGATACTTCTTTTGTGAAGGAGAATCATTCTGTCGAATCTGCTATGGCGCAATTGTCTAGTTTTTCTCCGATTCTATGCAAGGAATGGGAGATGATCGTTTTTCTGCTACTTGCGAAGCTCTCGCAAATATCTGAGATGCCCCCCACCTAGTGGATAATGATTCTTTTCGTGGAGTTTCCCGGACAATGACTCCCGTTTCTTAAATGCACTTAGTGCCTTGGTATGTTCATATTTCTTTATTTCTTTGTGATTTCGATTATAAACCTTATCTTAACAATTCCTTTATTCTCCTTTATAGTCTGGGAGAGCTTCCTTTGTCGTTGCCTCAGATCTTGAGAAGAGGCGCAACAATCTTGAAAAGAAAAATCTCCAACTTAAGGAGAAGAACAAAGAACTAGAAGTTGAAGTTGCGACATCTCGCAAGAAGGATGAAAGTGAGACTGCCGCTCTTCGCGAAAAAATTCAACAGTTGGAAGTTGAGTCTTCTACCCAGAAGGACAAAATATCTACTCTTCAAAGTGCTAATCAGCAACTTTATGGTATAACACCCTTCTATTTTCTTCATTTCTACTTTGTCATTTATTTTTGTTTGCCTGACTTATCATTTTCGCAGACATTTATAATCTTTCTGACGAAGCCATCCTTCTCCATTCCTTCCCTGAACCTATGGATGATGATGCTCTTCTCGCTCATCTCAATGAATCTTTAAGTAGTTCTTCAAACAAGATTAATTCTCTCTCATTAAATGAACTTCGAACCAAATTTCATCTCTTAGAAATTGAGCATAGATCTAGTTTAGGTTTAGCATACCGATTTAAACGTTTATATCTTAGCTCCCACGAGAATAATAATATTCTAAGGAAGAAAATTAGCAGCCTTATAGATGATAAGGATCGCATTGCTAATCAAGGTGCACAAGCATTAGCGAAATTCCAAAAAACTCTTATTGAAGTTCAAATTGAACGAGATGAATCTCTTCACCAAAATGCCATACTTAATGAGCGAGAAAATCAAATTCGTTCACTTCTTGTCATAAACAATGATGATGAATTCGCTTGGGCTGCGAAAGTTCTAGATAATGCCAGAAATAATTTAGGTGTTAGCGTCAGTCTTCATGCTGAGCATACTGCCTTGGTTAAAGATATGATTTCTGACAGAGAAGGTTGTTTACTGTTCTTCATTACTTTACCGCCTCTTTTTTATGAAGCTGCAACTAAGTTGCTAACTCATTGTCATTTGTTCGCAGAATCTGAGAAGAGGTTTCAAACTAGAATCAAGGAACTTGAATCTGAGAAAGCACAACTTGCAAAAGACTTCTCTCTTCGCAATGACAAATATTCTAAGCTGAAGAAGCAACTACAAACTACTGTAGCGAATTTTAATAATGATGATGTCCGTTTTCGCAATCAAACTATTGAGACAGTTTGCAATGACCACAACATTCCTCTTTCTTCATATCCTTGTCTTCTCGATGAAATTCCTGAAAATATGCCTTCCTCAGATGTCTCTGATAGTGATGCAAGCGAAGAAGAGGAATCTGATAAAGAATCTGATGAAGAAGAAGAATAAGTTGAAAGATTGTTCCATTTTCCATTTTCTCCTCTTGTAATGCTTGTACATTTATTCTTATAGCCTTCTATTTTTGTAATCTCTTACTATAAACCTATCATATGAAAATAAATAACAAGTTTTTACTCTAATCATTCCCATACTTGCCTCTGTTATTTATTTTCACATGAGAAATTAAGTCGATAATCTTTAAGTAATAATACTTCTTAGTTTCGCAACTGCTGTTGCTAATTCTCCACAAATAAATGAAGAAATATAGCCGTATTCGCAAGCTTATTTGCTTACTCAATTTCTTGTGTTATCTTATCTTCATTTATGTTGAAATTCATCATTACGACAAGATCGCAGGACGTCTTTACATTTTCATGTAATGACCCATTGGTCTTGCCTTATCATTGTTTTTGTGTGGTCTTATTTTGCCTTCCTAGTTAAAGGTCTTATTTTGCCACCCCTCATTTTGCGTCAATATGACAGGCCTAAATATTCTTACGAATATAAAGCCCCATGACATTGCCGTCTTGCGACAAAATCGCAGGACGTCGTTACACTTTCATGTAACGACCCATTGATCTTGTCTTATCATTTCTTTAGTATTATTGCCTCTGCAGATGATGTTTTTGTTTGCGACAATATGACAGGCCTAAAAATTCTCGCGAACTTGAAGTCCCGTGACATTGCCGTCTTGCGACGAAATCGCAGGACGTCTTTACACTTGCATGTAAAAACCCATTGATCTCGTCTTGCCCTCGCGTTAGTATTATTGCCTCTTCAGGATCATCGCACAAATATGACAAGCCTAAATTTTCTTGCGAAAATAGAGCCTCATGACATTTGCGTCTTTTGACACTTATCAGCTCCCTATTGGAGGGTGCCGCCCTTATCATCTCCCTGGTTGCCCCTTCAAGGAGGCGTACATCGGCCATACAAGACTAGCTCCTCCCATCCGGTCTTAACAACAACCAGTTGTTTTCGCAGCCTCTTATCTCTTATACCTATAGGGTTTATGGTTACGAGACTGCACCCTAAGTGGAGTTTTCTTCGGGCCAAGTGCAGCATGTGCCAAGACTTGCCAAGAATGGCCGAGATACTTCAAATGCCCCAGGCACTCCTGGCTCAACCGTGTACCTCGGCGCCTTGGTCATACACTGACTCCTTGGAAGAGACCCTCGGTCGTCCAACCAGGGTATAACCTTATATATATAGTTGGAAATCCAAGGCATCTCCCCCGGATAGGCTTTCATGAGGCCCAAATCTTCATGACTCAGGTTCCAGGGGCGGTGTAACCTTTTCCCTGAGCCATGTCAAGAGATACCCCCTTATATGACGCACTTTAGGTCTTACATTTGCCTCTTACGAAATATCATTCGCGAACTAGGGTGTACACCATAAAGGTTCGTCCCATTCACTCACTCATTCATTTCTGTCAATTCTTGTAATCATTCATTGATTTGTGATTATTTCTTCTCGTCTTCTTTGTGAAATTTTCATATAATCTTGCTTCATTTGCTGTGATCTCGCTATAATTATTTAACTAAACTTTCGTTATAATCTTGAATCGCGAGACTCTCGCGTACTCCTTCTTCGATCATCACATTCTTTGTATTTTTGACATGTTTTTGTCATCATCATCATTTTTTATTTTATTTTTTTTTACACAACTCTTAAATCAATTACTTACTTCTTGCACTTCTTACTCCTGCTGTTCTCTGTTTCTTCATTCAAATTTCCAGATATTTCTTTCCCTTTTGCGAGACCATCGCAATTACCAATTGTCTTCAAGCATTGATTTCGCAAGATATCTTCATTTCTCACTTCTATTGTGTCCACCATCAGTCTTTCTCTTCTTTGGTCTTCTTTGATATTTCTCTTCCAATTCTTCTTTTGAGCAGCCCTTTCCTCGCAAGACTCCACTTCAACTTCATAGCATTTTTGTCCCTCAGCCCAATCTCCTTTTATAACTCCAACACCACTGGGATGAGGAAATTTGATTCACTGGTGGTAAGTTGATGCTACACCCAAGATCTCATGTAACCAGGGCCTCCCAATTAATGCATTATAAGGGGATTCCACATCGACTATACAAAACAAGATTTCAGTTGATAATCCTTTCAGCGGTATTCTCATGCGAGTTTCTCCTTTGGGTTTATTGGCAGTACCATTAAAACCATAAATCTTATAGGCTGAAGGTATCAAGTCTTCGTCTTTCCCACCCATAGTCTTGTAAGTGTGGTAAAAAAGGATGTTTACCGAGCTTCCAATATCAATTAAGATTCTATTTATAGCCCATGAATTTTCTGCCCCATCATCTTCATCATCAACAAGTTTTGGTTTGATTTCCAATCTTACCACTAATGGACTGTCATGCATCTCGCCACCCTCTGGTACCTCTTCCGCAGTGAAAGAAATAATCTGTGTTTGCCATTCTTTTAGTGGCGATATCTTCACGATGTTCATTATTTCTCTATTGTCAACATCTCTTGCGAAAACCCTATTGAGAACGTTATCATGGAAATCTTCAATTGTCCTGTACGAATGTACAATTGAGTTGCAGAACAAGTTTTTGGCTTTGGCTCCAACTTCCACTACAAATGTTTCTTTCCCTTTTAGTGTATTCACTCTATGAGTTTCTGGAGGTATTGGTAATGGTTGAGTCTTCTCTTCGCATTTTAAGAATTGATTTAGTTTCCCTTGATCTATCATTCTAAGGATGATTCTTTTGATATTCCTGCAGTCATTCGTTTGGTGTCCATGAAAATGGTGGTAGGAACAGAATTCATGACTTCTGTCACCTGGAGGTGGTTCATTCCCCATGTTCCATGGTGCGGGTATGTTTTCCATCAGGATTATAGCTTCCCATATCTTCTCTACACTAGCATTTAGTGGTGGCATCTTGATTTCTTCCCATACAACTCTATGACCCCGATGCCCTCTATGATAATTCTGCCTCTGGCCTCCATAAGTCTCTTGCGGATTATGTCTCTGACCTCCATAGGTTTCTTGCGGCTGATCAAGCCTTTGAATTTTATTATTTCCGCCACGGTTGTAGAAATTTCTTTCTCTTTCAAATTCTTCCTAATCGCGACTTCCCATGGCTACCAACTTTTGTTGACCGCCATCTGGTATCCTCATCCCTTGTTGACCTTGCGAGGTACTCACCACAGTGTTTATCAATTTGGGTAACAAACTTGCATTCGTAGCTCCTGAACTTGTATTTGCGACAGGGTATGATTCCATCTCATTTTGCTTTTCCTCTAAAGCAATATACTCCTCCTGAAGTTCTCGCAACTCAGTCATTGTGATTGTATTCTTGACTCTAAAAATTTGAATATACAACAGATTTGTCGCGAACATAGCATTAATGAATGATAAGATGAGATATCTCTCCTCCACACGGCCAGCCATTTCGCTACACATTGTCTTCCACCTCACAGTTAGATGTTTCAAACTTTCACCAACCCTTTGTTTCAATCCAAATACATCTTCGATAACTGGTCGCGAGGAATTATTACTTATATATGCTCCTAAAAATATAGCCTGCAAGTGATGGAAAGATGTTATTGTATTCTTTGGTAGCCCTTCAAACCATTTCAAAGCTTCTCCTGTCAGACTTGATGCAAAATATTTGCACAATATAGCATCGTGATTCTCCCATTGTAACATACATCTCAAATAAGCTTTGATATGTTGTATCGCACAAGTTGTTCCATCAAAAATGCTGGTTAATGTCGGTAAGTTGCACTTCGGTGGTATTCCTCCTAATTGTATCTCTTGTGTAAATGGAGTTTTCGCAGCTTCTTCTATGGCTTCATCCAACTGTCTTTTTCCTCCTCCCCTTTTACTGTTCATCATTCCTCTCATTTCTGCCAATTCTCTCAAAATTTGTTCATTTACATCAGAACTTGAATTTATTGGTCTTTTCAGTTCCGCCTCTCTTCTCATGCGTTCATGTCTACTTTGACTTTCATCATTCTCTTCTCGTCTTTCTCTGCGATCTTCTCCTTCATTTCTTTCACGAATTCGCACACCGTTATATCTATCAATCTCTCTTCTTTGTTGTCTATTAGCTCTCCTTTGTGCTCTTTCATATTCTTCGTCAATATTATCATTGTTGCGATTTTGTTCTCGCCTTCTTTCTCGATTATCATGATTATTCTGGCGAATTGCCTCCTCCAACTCCTGTTCTTCCCTTTCTGCTCGCAATTTTTCTCTTTCGCGAGCTAGACGTGCTTGTTTAACATAATGTCTTTCAATTTCATCCTCAATCTCTTTTTGCTTCCTCTGTGCTTCTCTCCCATGCAATATTCTTCTTCCTTCTTCTTGATTTTCTTCATCAACTGGATTATTTTGCCTCTGACGCTGCCTATTTCCTTGGTTTCCACCATTCTGCCCACTTTGAAATGTCTCGGGACGTGGAACATAACGATCTTCCATCATTTCTCTTCTCTCGCAATGTTCTATGCCTTGATTTTGCGCTTCTTCATGGTTTTCTTCATCAGCATTTTCTGTAGGTAAAATTCTCATTCTTTCCTCTCTAACTGATCTTGAACTTGACCTTGTAGTGCTTCTCGACCTTCTATTTTGTAATCTGATATTTTCCATCCTCAGCTCATGATTCTGTCTTGTCAAGTTTGCACGCTCCTCTGCCTCTAATCGTCTCTCTTCATGTATTGTTTGCCTCAACGCTTCTAATGCTGCGATCTCTTCATTTCCATGAATTATTTCTCCATTCCCTTCTCGGTCTCTCCCTTCTTGTCGATTGTTTACCAATTGTTGTTCTTCTTCCCCTTCGTCCACAGAGTCTGATCTCAAAGTATGCATGCTTACTCTATCATAATCCACAGTTCTATCCGCCACTGGTTGAATTGGTGATTGAATTTGATTTTCTTCATCATTCCTTATGTTCCTTCTTGAGGATTCTCCCATTTCATTTCTCTCTTCTCCGTCAAGTCTCCTACTTCTCCTAACAGTTGTTGGTTGCTCAGATGCATTTCTCCTTCTAACCATTTCTTAATTTTGGTAAACTGTTGAAAATTATATCAAATTCTTTCTCTACTACTCCAAATTCTTTCAAATCACGATGTCAATCCTTACTCAAATCCTACAACTAATCTCTAGCGCCAATATGTAGTTGCAGGAAATCCTACACTACACCCCTCACAATAATCCACACAACTAAGACATTTTAAGATGAATAACAATGATTTTATTGATTATTTCCTTGTAATTTTACAAGATAAAATAGAAAAGAGCTAAAGAAATTACAATCACCACAAACTTTCTCTCTCCTAATGACTTGTCTAACACTCTGAAAAAGAATCCCCCCACAACAGACTTATTCGACTCTTTATATAGGGTAGTATACAATGGATGACAGCTAAGCCGTCCTTTATTTTCGGGAATGTCTTGCGAAATATCGCAAGTGTACAAGTATTCATTCTCGCAACTCTCCTAAACTTCGCTAGGTCTTCACACCTTTCTCGTGTTTTGGATGTCGTCATTCATTGCGTCATTTATATTACTCTTCTGCGACTCCCTCGCAATGCTGTTGTTTATTGATCCCGCGAAGTATTGATGTCGCGATATTCTGATCCTACAGGTTTCCTTCTAAAACAACTTAACAATACAAGAGTTTATTTGATTCCAAATACTGCTCCGAGCATGACTTTTGCATATGGTGTCTGAATTGAGTGATTTTTGGTTGTTTGAATTGAGTGATTTTTGGCTCGTTTTAAACCTGTAGACATTAACATCATCAACTCGTAATTACCTATTCTATCAGATGCTTAATTATGGATAGAGAAGGAATGATCATGTAATAATCAAAAGATCATGTCAAAGGGTCATATAATGATCAAAAGATCATGTGCTCTGTTTTATATACCTCCTTACATTTCATAAGATTGAGCACAAAGGTGAGTGTGCACATTCTACGACTTGTTTTAAGGTGAGTATTGTCTTGATTGTCATAAGTGACTAAGACAGGACCATCATCATTCTTGAACTCTTGTTTGGTTTGGTTTGGTTTCTCCTTTTGTTATTGTTGACTTCAGAAATCACGAGATCTTTCTCTCTTATAATCATTATTACCAATAATTATGAATGTTATTCTTCTGCCAGACTTCTGGCCATTCATTGTTTGCTTGTGTGGTGGACTTCACGATCCATTT
This sequence comes from Papaver armeniacum, assembly GCA_023531295.1. Taxonomy (NCBI): domain Eukaryota; kingdom Viridiplantae; phylum Streptophyta; class Magnoliopsida; order Ranunculales; family Papaveraceae; genus Papaver; species Papaver armeniacum. The sequence continues at coordinate 219,349 of JAJJWW010001518.1, read as the reverse complement.
ATAAACAACTTTTGCAATAGTTGCTTTCTCTTTCATACAATTATGATGATTTCCCTTTTGTATAACTTGTGAGTCAATTTTTTTGCCAAGTTGGAACATCAAACCTTGTATTTGAATTTACAAAGTTATCTCCTTCTATTATTCGGTCTTTTACGAGAGAACTTTGCTGAGCTTTGATAGGAAAACCTTGAACTATTATGATAATAATTCTTTTGCCTAAACTTCGGACAATAACGACCTGAGTTATTAAGAGAAATAACATCATTTGAATCAACTTCTAGCTTTAGTAGATAAGCCAAAGAAGCAATGGAGACCAAAACAAAATCAACCTCCAGCTTCTAGAGGTTTTGATATTTGTCTTACTCCAGCTGAAAAGAAGATTGAGCATATAATTGAACATATTGATGAACAAAATTTAAATGTCAATGGTATGGTAGATGTTATAAATTCTACACTTCAACAACCAGGTGAATCTTTATCTGGGAGATTTCATATACTACAAGATAAAACTAAGGAATTCAGGGGTACTCTTACTTCACTTGAAGATTTTCCAGAACTCTCAGTGGACAAAATTATTACAATGTGCTCCAATGCTCCACCTTTAAACAATGCGATAACTATTCAACCTCCTATTGGATCACCAATGAAACATGCTGATACATTTGTGCTCCATCCTTCTATAGATGCTCCAATACAAGAAGTTTCTACCTCCACAGGTGCAAAGGCAGATGAAGATTATAATCAAATCAAGCCAAAAGCCAGTAAGAAGACTAGTAATGTTCTGATAAGAAATCAGGCTACAAACTTGAACACAAATGTGAGTAAAAATGGTCTAGGTAAGAGAAGTACCAATTCTTCTCAACCTCCTCCTTCTAAATGAAAGTCTTATACTGGAATGTCAGAGGCCTAAGAAGAATAAAGGCCAAAGAAAAGTTAAGAAGTATAGTAAAAAAAAATTGTCCTTCTTTAGTCATTTTAGCTGAACCAAAAGTCTGGGCTACTTCTGAATTTATAAAAAAATTAAAGTTGCCAGGAATGCATTTTAAGCTCATTGATAATTCTTTTGAAGAAAATAAAGGAAATATTTGGATTCTGTGGAGTGCTTCAATAAATAATCCAACTATAATCTCAAATACTAACCAGGAAATAACAGTGGAAGTGGGTGGTGTTCTTGTCACTGGGGTACATGCAACTACATTAACTGTAAATAGAAGCAAACTATGGGAAGATTTGGTGGAAATAAATTCTCTAAATAAGCCTTGGCTTGTAATTGGTGATTTTAACACAATAATAAATGTGGATGAGAAGGTTGGAGGATTAACACCTTTAAAGATAGCAATGATGGAATTTAAATATTGTTTGAATGAATGTGAACTCATCTAAGCACCAAAAACTGGTTTAGAATTCTCTTGGTGTAATAATAGAAGCAGGAAAAAAAAGAATTGTCTGCAATTTGGATAGAGAAGTTTTCATTGAGAAATGGTTGGAGTTGTATCCTAGTTGGGGTTATAAAGTTGGAGTCAAAGGTATATCAGATCATGGAGTTTTGTATGGCGCCAATGTTAATGTTCCAAAATCAAAAAATGTCTCATTCAGAGCTTTGAAAGTATGGATGAGCCATCCTGATTTCTATCAGCAAATACAAGAATTCTAGAAGATTCATATTCATATAGCAGGTAATCCTATTTTTGTTTTCACGAAGAAATTAAAAATGCTTAAACAAGTAATTCAAAAATGGAACTGGTCTGTCTTTGGTGATATAACTAAGAAGTTAAAAGAAGCAGAAGACAAGGTGATGCAGACTTCTTTACTTTCTGACAAAAATCCAATGGATTTATCTCTTTTGAACAAATTGGTGACAGCAAGAGGAGAGCTTGAAGTTTTATCTGATAAGCAAAAAGATATTTTACAACAAAAATCTAGAATCAAATGGTTGAAAGAAGGAGCATCCAACTCAAGATTTTTCCATGTAAATTTAAAAATAAGACAAACTCAAAATGCAATAGTGGAGTTGAAAAATACAGATGGAAACATTATTTCAGATCAACTTCTTATTGCTGAAAATTTGATTGCTCATTTTGAAGATAAGTTCAAGTTTAAAGAAGTTCAATTCTCTCCTGGGATCTTTCAAGATATTCCTAAAGTAATCAGTGAGGAGGAAAACCAGTTTTGTATTCTACTCCAACATATGAAGAAATAAAAAAAGCAGTTTATGATCTTGATCCAGATAGTGCTCCAGGACCTGATGGTTTTGCTGGATGGTTCTACAGATATGCTTGGGAAATAATTGGTAAAGATCTAAAATCTGCAATTCAATACTGCTGGAGGGGTGGATTTATTCCTCAAGGATTCAATGCAAACTTCCTAATTTTGCTGCCAAAAGCTAAAAATGCTAAAAGAGCTTAACAATTCAGACCTATAGGTTTGATGAATTTTGGGTTGAAAGTGATAACAAAAATAATAACAACAAGACTTGGTAGTGTGATTCAAAAAGTTGTCTCTCCTCAGCAAGGTGCTTTTATAAAAGGCAGAAATATCCAAGAACATATACTTGCTTCTGAACTAATAAATGAAATAGATGTGAAAAGAAGAGGTGGGAATTTGGGACTAAAACTAGATATAACTCAAGCATATGACTCCTTAAGTTGGGATTTTTTATTCCAAGTCATGAGAAGTTTTGGTTTCTCTGAAAAAGGGATTAAAAATGGATACACACATTGCTTCAATCTGCTAGAATATCAGTTCTTCTAAATGGTGGACCTGTGGGATATTTTCAAGTGGGTAGAGGGTTGAGACAAGGAGATCCACTTTCTCCTCTTATTTTTGTATTTGCTGAAGATCTTTTGAGCAGAACTTTATCAAGAATGACTCAAGACAGGACAATTCAACCAATGGTGTCAAGAAATGGGGTTCAACCTTCTCACATTTTATTTGCAGATGATATTTTTCTATTTTGCAATGGAGACAAGAGAAACATTAGGAAACTTATGAACTTTCTTAAAGATTACCAATCTTCATCTGGTCAAGTGGTTAGTCTTGAAAAAAGCAAATGCTTTATTGGAGGGACTAGTGAGCTCAGAAAAATTCAATTAGCAAATGAAGTCAACACGCCTCTATCAACCTTTCCAGATAAGTATTTAGGTGTTGTATTAATCCCAGGGTGCATCAAATCTTCACATGTATGGAGCTGTGTGGAACAAATTCAAGAAAATCTTGCTGGTTGGAAAGGTAAACTACTTTCTTTTCAAGAAAGACTAATTTTAGTAAAGCATGTTCTCTGCAGTATACCTATATACAACATGTTAGTATACAAATGGCCCAAGAAAGTTATTCAAGATGTTGAAAGAATTATAAGAAATTTTTTATGGACTGGTGATCCTTCAACAAGAAAATGTGTAACTCTGAAATGAGATTATGTGTGCTCTCCAATGGAGGAAGGTGGACTAGGTTTGAGGAGGTTAGAAGTTATAAATAAAGCTCTTCTCATGAAACTGCTGTGGAAAATTCAAAATGGTTCAGATGAATGGGAAAAATACTTCCAAGAGAAATTTATATCAAAAACTGGTGATTGGATTAAGTACTACAAAAAAACCTTCTATACTTCCTGGACTGAAATGGGTGACAGAGGATGTAAAATAACACTCAATATGGCTTGTTGGTGATGGAACTAAAATATCAGTATGGAGAGATGCTTGGGGTAAAAGATAGAGCATACATGCTCAGTTTCCCTGGCATGAAAGTATCTGATTTACTATAAGATGGAGAATGGGTAATCCATGCAGAGTTGTTGGAAATAATACCCCAGGATGAACTTCCTGTGGTGAATACAAATGCTGACAAAAAAATTTGGTGTGGCACTATCACAGGAGAATTTTCACTGGCATCTGTTGTAGTGTATAAGGAAAAAATTCACAAAACTGCCTTGGACAAAGCAGGTATGGTCTCCATCTATACACCCCAGCATTTCAAGCAATGTACGGAAATTATTTAGAGGGGTTGTCCCTACAAATGATAACATGAAAACTATAAAATTCAATCTAACCTCAAGATACTATTTTTGCAAAAAGTCAGAGGAAACCCTCAATCATATCTTATGGCATTATGATTATAGTGAAATTATCTGGAAGTGGCTTGGAGGGATGTTCTGTTTTATAAATCCAAGATCTTTTGAGGAAGTATTATCAATGGCAAAACACAGAAGCCCTGCAATCAGAGAACTGTGGAAAATGCATCTTTTATAGCCATGAAGGAAATTTGGTTTCAAAGGAGCAGATGTGTGTATGAGGAGGATAATTTTAACCACAAATACATCCAAGACAGAATTTTGAAAATCACTGCAGAATATGAAATTAGAATGAAGGCTCTCAGTGGAATATAACATATGACTTGCAGATTTTAAAATATTTTGGTTTGAAGTGCACACAGGTCAGAACTCCTAGAATTCAAGAAATCTTTTCACTCTGCCACAGAGACACCAAATTCTTATCTGTTGTGATGGTACTTCAAAAGGAAACCCGGGTGTTGCTGGATATGGATTCATTGCTAGAGACAGTGAAGGAAAATGTATAGCAGCTATTGCAGGTGGATTGGGTATAGCTACAATTTATTGTGCTGAAGTGCTAGCTATCATGTGTGCTGGAGAATGGGCCATAAACGGAGGATTTACATTCTTGATTTTCAGATCAGATTCTAAAACAGTTATTGAAGCATTTAAAGCTCATAGGATTCCCTGGTTTGTTGTAAACATATGGGATAAAATCTGTAGAAGTGCTGAAGTGAATATATGCCACAACTACAGAGAAATCAATTTCTCAGCTGATTCTCTGGCCAATAAAGGGTCAAGCCTAAGACAAGGGGAGCAAACTATATATAATTCCATACCATCATTTTTAGTGCAGTTAGAAAATGAGAATCAAACATATTATAGATTTACCTAGTAAGGAAATGTAATAGGTTTAGATTTTGTTTGATGTACTTTTAGTTTCTCTTTTGTATTTTTTGGATGTTCCTTTGGTTATTAATAAAAATTATCATTGAGCAAAAAGTCATTCGAATCGATTTTCTCCAATTCATACGCCACTCAAGCTGCATTGTTGTGAATCTTCTTACCTTTCATATCTCGTTCTTTAATCCTACAACTCCCATATAAGTGATTTTTATTTCCACAATAATAGCATTGGTTAATAACATAAGGAATGTGATGGTTAATGTTACAACACATTGAATCACTTTCTTTAGAAATTGATGGTTTTCATCATTTCCATCTTTTGAAGATATTATACTTTCTCCATCCAACGTATATAGGCGGAATATTGGAGTTTGGTTGTCCATTTAGATAGGCCAAACTCTAATTTTAAGACGACATTTCCCACATATATCCTTATTTATTGTATTCATCAAAAATAAGTTAATGTTTCTAATTTTTGGAAACCGATTAAGAGTAGATAATTAAAATAAAAGAATATCAAAATTTGCAAAAGCCAAGAATCAATTAATTCCTTAATCTAAGAGAAAATACCCTCTCCGATGTAACCTGGATGGAAGGAGTAAGCCTTAAGCTTGTCTATAGTGCATTTGGATACCAGAAGTAGAAGTCAAAAACAAATATATTTTGCTTCATAAAAAGTCGATTTTTTCTTTTTTTTGTAAAAATCGTTCTAAAATCTTACACCAAAACTAGCTTCTTGCTAAAAAGTTACTCAAAATCAAAAAGTTACTTCGGGAAGTCAAAAAGTTATTTTGAACGTGTATCCAAACGTGTTGGGCCCTTTTCAAGTTATGGATGTTGTGCCATGTATGAATTGCTTTTATCCGGTTGTAGTTGCACTAATACTAGGTCTACTAGTTTGATACTCGCACTTACCGTTGTGTATTTTTTTTCATGGCGAGATTGGGGTATACCCAATAAGACAAAATAGGGTCATTTTGAAGTAAAAGAAGCCACCCCTTAGCCATATATTTTTCTAAATGGCTAATATACCCTTGTTTAATTAACACTAAAAAATCTGATTAGCTTAATTAATTGAGTTTAGATTGATTAATTGAGTAGATTAAAACTTATGAAATGAAATTTTGTTTTTGATTGAACTTATTTGGGAAGATTTTTGAGGAATTGTTTTGAGAAAATATTTTGCAACGGAAATGAAAGCACACTACCCAAACACTTCTGAAAAGGGGATTGCAAAGCTGTTGTATGAAATCATCCTCAAAATTAGATCAGAAATCAACACTTTCAGTTCTGAAAGTATGAAAAGTCGGCAAGGTCGACGAATGAAGACCATGCCGACTAACAAGGTCTACAAAAAAAAAACCGCCGGCTGTATTAGCCGGCAAGGTCTTCAAAAAATACCCTGCCGGCTGTTGTGGCTATTATGAAAAGTCGGCGAGATATGCATGTTACGACCTTGCCGACTAAAGACACAGAAATCATAATTTTCGATTTCTAACCTAATATAACAATCATATAACAACCAAATCACACAACACAATGATGGGTTTGAGTTGATACATCACTTAGAGTCTTCTTTTCGCCGGTAGAATCAACCATTTTTTTGGAAAATCAATGTTGAAGATTTTCGTTTGATGGAAGAAATGGAAGAAGATGAAGGGGAAGAGCAGAGAGATTAGAGAAGAGAGATTAGGGAAGATTAAGAGTTTTTTAGTTTTTAATTTTAGGGTTTAATTTTAAGTTAATTAGTTCAAGGATATTGAAGTAAAATCACCATATTTTTTTTTTTTCTTCCAAATTGTTGTTTTTTTGTCCCAGAAAGGGGATGAGTAGTCTTATCTTTTAGAGTTTCATCCACCTGCAGAGCTGAAGCTCCGAAACCAACTTAAGTTCACATCTCTCCTACTTCCTCCTCCTCCCCCTCTTTTTCTTCTTCTTTCTTCTCCCATGTGCTTTCCCGGCGAAATGAACAGTCAATCAGAAACCTAGATAGAATCTATAAGTAAAATTAGAAAGAATTAAAAAGAAGTAAATTGAGAATGGCTCTCTGCGCAACTAAACTAACTGAAATGCCATTTCACAATTCATCAATCCCTCTACGTTCTCATTGTTTCACTTACAATTTCTTTTTCTCTTCTTCTTCTTTTAAACCCTCATTTCCACTCCTTAAACCCTTGTCATCTATTTCCTCCGCACTACGAACTACTGAACATAACAACCGTTCCAGTCGCCCAAGACAAAACCCTAACAACCACTATAAAAAATCTAGTGCTCCTTCATGGCGGACCACAAACTCTACAACAGAAAAGAGAAAATTGGATTCGGATTTTAAAGATGTAGTGGAAAATCAGTCAGAGAATCGTAATGGTGATCGTGGGAGAGGTGCAATTGAAAGGATTGTCCATCGGTTAAGGAATTTAGGTTTAGGGTCTGATGGTGAAGAGGAAGAAGAGGAGGACGTTGATGATGCAAATGCATATAACGGTGAAGAGAAATTGGGGGATTTGTTGCAGAGAAAATGGAGTAGGCCAGATTCTTACATTGATGATGATGATGAAGATGATGAGGATGACAGGATGCTTTTGCCATGGGAAAGAGGTGAGGATGAGAGACAAGTAGAGGAAGGGGGAGTGTTGAAAAAGAAGAGAGTAAAAGCACCCACATATGCTGAATTGACGATTGAAGATGCAGAACTCAGAAGGTTGAGGACTCTCGGAATGACGCTTCGAGAGAGAATTAACATACCAAAAGCTGGAGTTACCCAGTTGATTATTGAAAAGATTCATGATCAATGGAGAAAGTCAGAGTTGGTCAGGCTCAAATTCCATGAATCCCTTGCACATGATATGAGGACAGCACATGCAATTGTGGAGGTTGGTGTATTTTCCTTGTAGCTTGTGTACATTGTTATTGCTTTGGAAACCATGTTTAATTTATGTTGATCACTATTGATAGTTAATGATTCAGCCATTACTGATAGATGAAGCTGTGCATTATGTAAAGCATAAAAGAGTATTTTGTTTGTTTGTTTGTTTTGAAATGATCTGCAGGTGTAGGAGACACGAAGCTAACCAAGAGTTGATTACATTCTATGGTATAATATATAAACCTATCATTTCTCCTGCCCTGAAGTATTCTTCGATTTCTAGTCAAAACATTGGGATCCCACTCTATACAATCAATAGGCTAAGTATCCACAAGGAAGCCAGCCGCTTTATAGTCTCTCTAAAAACATATACAGCCTTGAATGAGAGGAAACAACCTTGCATTGTAGAAATCCTTCTCCTGATCATAATAGTATCCACAGGGGAACTGAGTTACCTGATTTTAGATAGGAATATGCCACTTGAGGATCTGTATCTATGGTGATCCTTGTTTGATTAAGGTACATATCTAGTTTTTTCCTAACTCGATATCCTGTAACTCATGGATCGTTGTCAATGGTTGGCTTCCACCAGAAGCAAGCGCAATGGCAGTCCCTTGATGATCTCTTATTACAACATCATAGCCTCCTGCTTTTGCAGTCCAATATTGACCTTCAAAATCCATCTTGGGAATGGTTCTCAATTGCAGAAGTCACTCTACCTATCTGGAAATGGCATTTAAAATGCCATTGGCAAAAGGCTAAGCTTATTTGAGGTTATATTTGTGAAGTGATCTTTCTTACATTCGGCGAGAGTTGTCAATTGATTATACTAGTTGTTTTTGTTTATCTTCCACGAAGTCCTTTGGACAAAGGATTAAGGATGGATCCTGAATCCTAATTGTAGCTCAGAATATGTGAACAACATTTAAAAACACCATGGATACAATGTGTTGCTCATTACAGTTGTGGCTTCCTCTCGACTGTAGTTCTACTACATTCATTTGCTGTAATGTATGTTATGTCATTTAAGTACTCCATTCAAATGAATCTTGTGGTTCTGCCCATGCGTGGGACTAGTTGGTTGTTTTAAACTAAGTCATCAATGTAGACTGCAGGTTTTGGTAATGTCTTCATGTGGATTATTTATTTTTATTGAGACATGGCTGTGAGTCAGTAGGGTTGATGATATTTGTTTGTTTGTTATTTGTTATTGCAATACCCCGTTTTTGAACTGAGCAGATGGTTAACAATTGAACCACACCCTTCATCGTATCAACTATGGTTTCTTTCTTGCCTGCAACCTCTGTTACATCTTCTGCTACTGACCTTCAGTTTGATACCTGACCTAGCTCCTCTTACTTACTTTCTTCCAGTTGTTCATTACAATTTTGCGAACCATCATATTTCCTATGAAGAAGGTTTTTTAACTATTTTTTCTTAGAGAAATAATCCTTCCCTTTAGTAAGTTATATCAAGTGAGCTTTCACTACATTGTTCTGCAGTGTTTATCAAATATTCCATCTATCTTCTTACCTTTCAGTCGTTCTTCTTATCATGACAAGGTTAATCATATTTTGCAGGAGACACTGGTTACAGTTCTCCTCATGTTTGCGATAAATGATGTTTTCAAACTTCGTTACAAATTTACTCATCAAGATTATAGGAGAAACTGTTATCGTACTCGTTGATCCACCTTAGCGCTTATTTGATATTTCCTTTTTACTGTGATAATCATCTAAAGTAGAATAAGAACTGATAAATACCATTAGCTGTTTCACAATATTATTGGTACAAACTACAATTATAAACTTGCTGAGCAAGCTAGCAATACTATAGAATATGACAAAGGGCTCTACTTCTTGGTGTTGCAATGACCTTGTTTGTTCTAAGCATTGTTTGTTCCTTCAGAGAACTTTCTAGGGATAAACCAAAAATAACATCAAAGTTAAAGCTTTATATTCTGTGTTTTGTTGACTTGATCAATCAATGTCCCACTTCATAAGAATGTGCCAATTGTTTTCATCGTCATATGCTTTGTACTTGATATGTTGCTTTATATATGTATTTAAGATACATGTTTCGGATATTATTCAATAGTTTTTTTTTTTTTTTTTGACATTTCCTATTATGTGGATCAGGATCGAACAAAAGGCTTAGTCATATGGAGGTCTGGAAGTGTTATGGTGGTGTATCGAGGGAGTCCATATCAAAGGCCTTCTAGTTCAAAATCCGTTCATAAAGAAACTGATGATTTTTTCGTGCCTGATGTTTCATCTGCTGGCCATCCAATCGTGAAGAACGACAATAATGCTGTTTCAGTCTTAGAAAGGAGGGAGTCTTCTGCTGTGGATCCTGATTCTGTTGAAAACATCACGCCAGAGGAGGTAGAGTACAAAGACCTACTTTCTGGCTTAGGTCCACGCTTTCATGATTGGTGGGGTACTGGGTTGTTACCTGTAGATGCTGATTTGCTTCCTCCAACTATTCCTGGTTATAAAACACCTTTTAGACTTCTTCCTACTGGAATGCGATCACGACTGACAAATGCAGAGATGACCAACTTACGGAAACTAGCCAAGTCACTTCCATGTCACTTTGCTCTTGGTATTGTTTACTTCTATTGTCCAATGTCTTCATGATAGTAACCTCCAGTTTTTCCTTGTTCTTTTCATTTGAATTTTTTTCCACTTCATTTTTACAGGGAGAAATAGAAATCATCAAGGGTTGGCATCTGCTATTGTGAAGCTCTGGGACAAAAGCTTAGTTGCCAAAATTGCTGTTAAACGAGGAATTCAGAACACGAATAATAAATTAATGGCTGAGGAGATAAAGGTGGACCCATATTTCTTCACATCACAGCATTCGCTGTTTACAAGTTCACATGATTTTGATCCTTTTAGGTTAACCTATATTAATCATGTTTCTTGTCCAACAGTCAAACTTATTTTGGCACCTTTGTTAGTGTCTGCTTCTCAAATGAAGGAAAGAATTAGGAAGTTCGAAAATGTTACTGTCATATGCAGGGAATTAATACTTATGTCTGCATTTTAAATTAGCTTAGAATAACTAGGCATACTATGTGCTGTCACAAATTATTGAATTGTGTTGCAAGTAAAACTAAGTTTACTAGTCTATTATGTTGCACCAAGATAAATGTCTAACATCCTTGGACAGTCCCTTAGCTGTAAATGTGGGCATTTGACGTTAACGCGATTAGCATAGTATGTCCCACTAGATTTTTAGTTTTTGAACTATACCTGTAGTCTTGAGAAAAGTTCTAGTGTGATCCCATGAAATTTGGAAGGATTCGTTGGAGTTCCTGTAAAGATAATTATTCGACCAAATGTGAACAGTACAGCTAGAGTGCTGGGTTGACTCTCAGTATTTGCATGCACCGAATGAATAGCAAGTGGGTATGTAACTTTTCTGGAAAGTGACTTTAGTTGGTTCCCACGGTATTTTGTTTCCTGGATGTAACTCCTTAGAGGGTTTGAATAGGTTTAATAAGGGGGTGTTCGTTTCGATTATTTTTTTCGGAGCTTGGACAGTTGGACCTAAGTGATCCCGGGTTAAGTTGGGAAGAGCCTTCAAATTCTGTTCTTTTTCTTTTGTGATATGATGCAAAGAAAGATGAGAAACATGGGTATTCTTTTTATAATCTGAATCTTGTAAGAGCATGGAAACAAGTTTATTCTCCATCTAATGGTGCACTAAGTAACCTGTTAAGTAATTTAAAGGGTTGTTTCTTGTCATAGCTGCATTTTATCTGTCTTTGTTTGTTGTTTCACAGATCAGTGTTACTGACCCACATATATGTTGGTTTATTAATTCTTTATCAGTATTACCATCGTAAACATCATGTAACATGGGCAATCAGTCTGTTTTTTTTTAGTGAACATGAAAAAGAAGCAGTAAAGTTGTAAACAGTTTCTGAAATATTTTGCTTACATTTAAAAATCATGTGCTAATATGTTCAATATTTTCGTTCAATTATTCTATAGAAGCTAACAGGAGGTACCCTTCTGCTCCGTAACAAATATTACATTGTCATATACCGTGGGAAGGATTTTCTTCCCACAAGTGTGGAGGCTGCTTTGATGGAAAGACATGAATTGACTAAAGAAATTCAAGACACTGAAGAGAAAGTGCGGGCTGTTGCATTTGAGCCCCCCACTCGCATGGAAACCACTACAGGGACAGCACTTGTTGGTACCCTGGCTGAATTTCATGAGGCTCAAGCAAGATGGGGACGAGAAATCTCAGCTGAAGAACATACGAAGATGAAAGAAGAAGCCGTGAAAGCTAAGAATGCCAGGGTAGTCAAAAAGATTGAGCATAAACTGGATGTGGTAAGTTATCTGTTTACTTGTTTTACTCTCCTTTAAAATTGACGAGTTTAGGAAACTGAACCTTGTGGTCACAGTCATTGTTTCTTTTATGAGTATAAGAAAATATTCTCAAATTGATGCTACAAAGTCTATATTCAATTCTCACACATTTTAGCACCTTGGCATTTGGAATTTTGGTGGATAGATTTGTCTCTGGATTTTCTTTGAGCTGCTTACCTGTTTTATTCATTAGTTATTACTGCTTCATTTTCAGCTGAGTCTTGAGGTTCCTATGCTTTTAAAATAAGCAAGATTGATGGTTTCTTCAATATATATCTGTGTCGTATTTTAGGTTCTCTGTGGCGTAAGTGTTTGGTTTTAGTGTTCTCTAGCATGTGAGCTTTTTAACAAACTTTTTGTGTGCACGTGCAACTGTAATTTTGAGTTTGATTGGGTTGTCTATTCAATATGTTTATAGGCCCAAGCCAAAATGCTACGCGCTGAAAAACTTCTATCAAAGATTGAGGCATCCATGATTCCTATTGGCCCTTCTGATGACCAGGAAACAATAACAGACGAAGAAAAGTTTATGTATCGCAGGGTTGGTCTGAGAATGAAAGCTTACTTGCCACTTGGTGAGTTTTTTTTTTTTTTTTTTGTGCGACTGCAATCCTATTGCCAATTACAAAATGACATTCAATACAAACTCCTTTTATACGCAAGTGCTAATATTCTTATTTTGATCCGGTTGGCAGGTATTCGTGGTGTATTTGATGGTGTAATTGAGAATATGCACTTGCATTGGAAGCATAGAGAACTAGTCAAGCTAATATCAAAACAAAAGACACTAGCTTTTGTTGAAGACACGGCAAGGTTATTAGAATATGAAAGTGGTGGAATATTAGTAGCTATTGAAAGAGTCCCCAAGGGGTATGCTCTTATCTATTACCGGGGTAAAAATTATCAAAGACCTATTACCTTGAGGCCGAGAAACCTTCTAACCAAAGCAAAAGCTTTAAAGCGTTCAGTTGCCATGCAGCGGCATGAGGTTCTCTCCATATCTATATCTACTCGATTTTCCTTTTTATTTTTGCAAAAGACATTGCTATTGGAGTTCAATGCCTTAGGTTCCAATAGTTGTTTACATCACTGTTGGAATAAAGCTTAACTCTATCTATACTATGTTACTGCAGGCATTAAGTCAACACATATCTGAGTTGGAGAGAACCATAGACCAAATGAAATCTGAAATTGTAAGTTCTGATTTTTCTTGTTTCTTGTTTCTTGGTATGCTACTGTTGTGTACGTAGATGAGGTCATTTGATGTTTCATACCGGTACAAAGTGTCAGGCACAATTGTCACATCCCACATGCTATATGAGCACGAACCTTCTGCCTTCTGTCGTCACTGTTAATTTTCTTTTCTTCATCTTTGATATATATAGAATATGAAGATGTCGTATGTTGTAACTTACCAGCTGATGGACATTCAGATTTCAGACTATATAAATTACTTAACTATACGTTTAACTACTAAAAGTGATGGATATGAACAATATGTGGTTCACACTTATGGTTCATCACGTGTCTTAGATAAGGAATCGTGTATGACACCATAAAATCAGAAAAGATTTGAGTTTTCTTAGTAGTCATTCATTTAGGCTCGGTGCTACTTTTCCTCAATCATCTGTTAGCAATTATAATGCTTTTCAGCTTGTTGGTTTCGTTATATACGTTTTGGATAGGGATAAGTACATTGAAAGTACACTTAGTCAAATCTCAGATTCTATTTTTGACTGATGACAAACTTTCTTGTAAACTTCACAGGGTGAAGATGCATTTTCTGAAATTTCTTATGGTACAGTCAACCGGAGTCGGTTTGATCGCGTGTCGATGTCTGCTCAAGTGAGATTTCTCAGATTAGATAGTTCGAGTGACATTTTGATTTGTATTTTTCTCTCTCTTTTCTCCTAACTTGGTTTATGATATGCAGATGGATAATGAAGATTCTTCAATGGAATCTGATGATGAAGGCGATGATTATGATGATGATGAAGGCGATGATTACAATGATGATGATGATGACGACGACGATAGTGATGAGGAAGAATTTGATGAATCAAGATATTAAGAATCTTGAACTTTGATCTGAAGAAAAGTAAGCTCATCATCTGGCTATTCCTCACCACAGCTGAGGGGATGAATTTCTCTCAGATATTAATCCAATCAAGGTATTCCATTTTTACTGTTAGTTGTTATAATCTATCGTATAACAGACTTGAGTTGGTAATGAAATGTTTGAAGGACCCTCGTAACCCTATACTGAAATGCATGAGACTAAGAACCTTTTCAACATCCCAAAACTACCTACAGTTGGAAGGATAGAGATAGTTCAATCTCGAGAACACATTACATAATTTTTTGGTTGAAATATATTGGGTCGAATCTTATGAAATTCTGTTTGTTTGGTTTCCTATTTATTAACGAATGACATGTTTAAGGCAAATTATTTTTATTTTTGCAGCAAGTATGCAGGTTGGCCTTTCTTCATTCTCCTGCAGCAAGTATGCAGATTAGCGAGAAAAATGCCTTCTGCACAGAACTAATGATTGGTTAAGAACAGAAAGCTTACTATCATCAGACCTGCAGCTCCTTGTACTGGAGCTTCTGTTGAATCGAGCTCCTTGATTATGACGCAGTTTCTGATTTGTACGCATTGGTTTTTAGCTGCCAATGTAAAAATATGCATTGCTGAAGAACAATTAATAACATGATCTTGGGTTTCTGTTGCAATTGTATTTGTCTCAAGAAAATGAACAAAAGCTACAAATCACTTTTTATATTTTTTCTTCTAGACAAATTTGAAGGTATATTTGAAGGTTACTAGTTGTGCGCCCGTGCGTTGCACGGGTCAGATTAGCTGTCCCAAACTTTTCAACATTTTTCTCTGGCATTTACATTCGAACTTTGATTACTTAAGCAAAATGAGTCGTAAGGTTTTGTATTAAATTTGGCCAAGAGTCCCATCACAATACGATGCAAGATTAATGCATTTTATGCAGGCACCACTTCCGTTTATGTCATGATCTTTTCCAAATTTAATATGCCAAATTTTCTAATGATGCACCGTCGCCTTATCTTATAAAACATTACTTTTAGAAATGTATATGCACTCTCATTAGTCTTATTGAGCGTGCTTACTTTCCCATCGCATTGTTTAGTTATTTCCTTACTATTACGGATCGCACCTTTAAATTTTACAGCTCATTTAAAATTTGTTAATAAGGTAGTTAACTCCCCTGTTCCTTGCTTACCCAGTTACCCTAATTTTACATATGTAAACAACATTATTCCTAATGTGATCATCCTTTCATCTTGAAGCCACCTTAAACATGTATATTGGTTCTATGTATTTGTCTTTTAAGTTGTTTCCATGTGCCTCGATCTCTCTGATATTACATTCTTTCTTCTTCATTATTCTCTCTGTGTGTCTCTCACTCATTAGCAAAAGGTAGTAACAATGGGTAGTCTTCCAACTGATATAAGCAAACAAAAACAACCTAATTACGTCTAAGAATCAAAATAGGTAGATACCCGACATAAAGTTAGATCCGGTTTATTTATTTTAGATGATTTTCTTTGGTTCTCCACTTCGTTGGGCAAAAGATTTAAGTTGTTTCAAAGCGAGCAACAATTCAGAAAATTCATATTATCCAAATTCCTGGATTTAGACTGAAAATTCATCAACACAAAAACCTAAAAACAAAAATCTCCCCTAATAAAAAGAAAATACTACGTGTGATGATTGAACCTCAATCCAAAAACTCCTTGTAGTAAGACTACAACATTTCTATTACAATTACATTTACATATATATACAACTCCTTGTAGAAAACAAAACTAACATTAGCGTAACAGGGATCGTATTTCGTATCATTTGCTAAGTCTAACAGATACCAGCCTAATAACAATTTTAGACTGAATTGTTGGAGCTCGTAATCAATTGCCTGTAAATAATCCCTCTTTACAATTTCCATCTCGTCTTCACCTTTAGACACGCAATATCCTCGTAACTGCAATATAACAACATTTACTGCTTAAGAGTTCAAATACTTAAACCTTAAAGTGATGTACAAAATGGAGTTCATAAGCAGAGGATTAACAATAAGCTTAAATTAAACTTAAACTTACTGCCGGTAAAGACCCAGATTCCGCATGAGAGTGCAAATGTAACCAATGGTTCGGACCACTCAAGTCCAAAGGTAGTCCTTGATGTCAGCTCACTACAATCAATTCAACCGGTACGCCATGTTCCGTCCCCCATTTAAATCTGCAAACACCATACCTGTTCATGGCGTCCATATTTTCTTACAAATGAGTCAACGCACCACCATAGTAAATTTGGTATGCAGTAGTTCCAAATGATTTCCAGGTCAACGCAGTATACAGTCTACAGGAAGTTAACAGTTCGGCAGTTTCCAACAACAATATGTATACATGGTTTGAGCAATTTTTGAATATTTTTAGTATAAGTTTTGTGCAGCTTCAACATGGCCTAGTAAGTTAGTTCAGGGTCGTAAGTTGCTCAATTATGATGAGTAAAACTAAATGAAAATTATTTGATTCTTTGGCAAGTTTGTGATTATTAAATAATAAGAAATAAAAGTTAAGTAGTAACCTGTTCAAGACAATCCTCGGTTCTCAAAGGTTAGGAGAATTCAAAGTACTTCCAGTATCTTGACTCATGATCCTCAAATGAATATGGATTGTCCTATACTTCAAAACCTGCCAGAGAATGAAGATTGAGCAGAAGAAATTTTCACGACTATCTAAATGAAGATTGAGCAGAAGAAATTTGCACGGTTGACCACATTTAAAAAATAGATAGTTTTTTGAGTAAGATTTATCAGTAAAATTATAGGACTTAAAGACTTTTTAATAAAATTTGAGTTAGGAAGATCGCTGCATAATTATGAATTTAGCATCACCTCCATTATGGTAACAAAACAAAGTGATTTAAGGGTAAGTTTTTGAAGGCAGGTATGAGACTAAGGGATAGAGAACCCTTACACATAAACACCAGCATAATAGGATTGAATGTCACTAACATTAGAACGACATGAGAAAGCAATAATTTTACTCTTGAATTTGTTTTAAGAATTTTATGTCTTTGATAATGCTCGAAAAATGTTGATAGACTTAAAGACAATAAGAAATGACTACAGAAAGTTAAAGTTACAAAGGTATTTTTAGAATCCATATTTAGTGAAGTTGGAGATAGTCTGCTTGGAGCTACTTTACCTTCCTGCTTGCCTAAAGATAATAATCCCCATGAGATAGTCATGTGCAAGAAGACCAGTCGTATTTCCACTAAAGATAATCGTATTTAGGTAGCGACGACTTTAGAATGATTAGAACATGGTATTTTATCCAATACTACAGGAAATAGTAACGACACATTTCATACAAATTGCTTATCATTTGTAATCTTAAACTGACCGCAGTGGTTCCATCATTGTTTATGTAATTTAAGTATTAATTAGTGGTTATGAATATCTAAAAGTAAACAGCCTAAGAATGGAAAAACTTACACGGTCAATGGCTTGAACTGACTTAAATCAATAGCAATAGTTCCATCACATAAAAAACTAACCCCAAAATAAAAAATTCCACCTTCAAGGATCTCTGCAATACATGACATGTATCAGACTGTGCATTTAATAACAGTATAGCAAAATATATAGAGTTAGTCATGGTAATATTCCATGTACAATCTATAATATGGAGTTCCCAACAAACTAAAAGTTCATATGAAGGGGACAACTCTCAAATGTGGTTATCTCTTAACTTCATATTGGATCCTTAATTCCTCTTTCACGGTAGACAACAACAATGTGATGGCAGCGTATACCGTAACTTACATGATTGTTTACCAATCTAGAGCCTTGATCCTGGTTTTGCGCCCGTGCGTTGCAATATGAGACCGGCAATTTCTACTCAAATTATATGTACAACTAATTTTGCGCCCGTGCGTTGCACGGGTTCAGATTGGTTGTTACCTTATTATGGGTAAATAAATGTAGCGTATAGTTATGTACCTGTAAACTACATTCACAAATGTTAAGTGCATTTGACTAAATGCATACTATTTAAGTTCAAGGAGCATTGCTTCCACCGCCTGCTACAAAGAAAATTAAAATAGATGAGTACCGTTTCACCATCAGTAAGTCATATTTACTACTGTTTCCTCAAAAATATTCCTTCCCAGCCAAGACTACATGTCTAAATTTATTTATTTTTGATTCAAAAGAAATTTATTGATTAAGGAGGTAAAATTGGAGGTAACTCCTTCATATCTTCCTCTAACTGCTTACAAATAAAATCTGGAGGTATATCCTTCCATAAGTTTATCAGCTTATGCTTTCTAGAATGCTTAGCTAGAATGTCAGCTACATGGTTGCATTCTCTTATTACATGTCTTACTTTCCAAAACTTAATACTAGTAAGATAAAACTTAGCATCATAAATCATTTGTAAATTCTCCCAGCATACTCTTGCATTGTCTCCATTGATTGCAGCAGCAACATTAGATGAATCAGTTTCTAGTATCACATATTCCAGTTGTTGACTCATTGCCCATCGCACCGCCTCCAAAGCAGCCATGCATTCTGCTTCCTCCGCATTCAAGATTCCATTGTTGTAGATAAATTTGGATCCTTGATGTTTCCCTGCAAAATCTCTCATTATTGGTCATATGCCACATTCTTTAGATAACAATTTAAAAGAAGCATCAAAATTAATGGTGACAAAGGGTGCAGTTGGAGGTAGCCAATGACTGTCTCTTGGTAAAGGAGTTATTGGGTTGGATATCCTAGGGCAAGTGTTATCAGACTTGATAGTGTGTACTAAGCTTTGGGCTCTTCTAATGCAGGATATTGGGTTTGGTTTATTCTTCTCAAAAACTGTGCTGCATCTTTCCTTCCATACTTCCCATAAAGAACATGAGATTTGAATTATCCAGTCTTCATCATTAGGCTGATAAGTATTGAACCAGCTAATTACCCAATCTTGGACCCCTTCTATACCCTCCATAGAATTCAGTCCACCTGGAACAGAAGTAAGAACTGCTTTTGTAAAAGAACATTTCATCAAGAGATGTTCAGTTGTCTCCCAATCTTGCTGACAAAAATGACAATATGAAACCTCCCCACCAGTATTTCTCTTGAGTCTTTCACTAGAAGATACAGAATCAGTAAGACACTTCCAGAGGAAAAGTTTGATTTTTGCTGCAGTTTTTAGTTCCCACAGTCTTTTCCATATCTTTTCCTCTACCCCATAATCATGCAGAGATGTGAGTTTTAGCTCCATAAGCTTGTTGTATGCAGATTTCACACTGAACATGCCATTGTGTGTTAGAGTCCAGACTATATTATCCTCTGACTGTTGAGGAATTCTGATTAGAGATATCTTGTTTGCTATCTCTGGCTGAAACAAAGCATAAACTATCTCCATTTTCCAGGTTTTTGTATCTGCATACATGAAATCAGAGACCATATTAAAGTCTTGTATGTTTAGAGTAGTGTCAGCAGCTGGTGTGATTGGAACTTCAACCCCTGTGACCCATTTATCCAACCAGATGTGGATATTTCTGCCATTCCCAACTTGCCAAAAGTTGTATTCTTTAATAAAGTCAACTGTGTTGTATAGGCTCTTCCAAGCCCAAGTGGCATTCTTCTTGTCATGTGCATGAAGAAGTGAAGTATTAGGAAAGTGTTTTGATTTTAATGCTTTTGCCCATAATTGATTCTCTTGTTTGCATAGTCTCCATGCTGATCTGGCCAGCAAAGCTATGTTAAAGCTCTTTAAATCTTTAAAACCCAGACCTCCAGAATCCTTGTCTCTACATAAGTTTCTCCAAGCTGTGATAACTATACCTTTTCCAGATGTTTTATTCAACCAAAACTGCCTCTGAACCCTCTCTAATTCTTCTATTGACTTGTCTGGCAACTTGAAGGTACTCATCTGATGAACTGGAATTGCACTAAGCACATGTTTTACTAAGGTAGTCCTTCCTGATTGGTTGACTAACTTTCCATTCCATCTGTGTAGTCTGTTCTTCATATTCCTAACTAATGAAGAGAAAGAGCATGTCTTTTTTCTGTTCAGGAAGAGAGGAATACCCAGATATACTTCTTCCACACTCATACTTTGAACTTTAAGTCTTCTTGATAGTAATCTGCAATGTCTTGGATGAAGGTTCTTGGAGTAATAAACTGCTGATTTTTGAAGGTTTATCTGTTGCCCTGAGCTGAAACTAAATTCTTGAATCACATCCAACAGATTATTCACATTATGAATATTTGCTCTTGAATAGTAAGCAATCATCTGCAAATAAAAGGTGTGTTACTTGAGGAGCAGCTCTTGAAATTTTTACCCCTTGTATTTTTCCTGAATTCTCTGCATCAGCCATAGCTCTTGTAAAGACCTCCATTGTCAGAAGAAAAAGGTAAGGTGAGAGTGGGTCACCTTGCCTCAACCCTCTAGTTGGTTTATAAGAGCTACAAAGAGAACCATTAAGCTTTATATTGATCTCAGATATACTAATGCATTCTTCAATAAGATCACACCACTTGTTGGAGAAGCCCATCTTTTGCATTACTCTCTTCAAGAATACCCATTCAACTCTGTCAAAAGCTTTTGACATGTCCAATTTGAGTGCCATATAGCCTTTCTTCCCTTTCTTCTTCTTCATTGTATGTATGAGTTCTTGAGCAAGAAAGATGTTGTCTGAAATTTGCCTACCTGAGACAAATGCATCTTGCATTGGAGATATGATTTTGTCCATGTACTTTTTCATCCTTGTAGCTAAGATTTTGGTGATTAGCTTATATGTTGTATTACATAAAGCAATTGGCCTATACTCAGCTGGTGTTTGAGGGAGCTTTATTTTGGGGATGAGAGTAATATTTGTCTTGTTAATACTCTTGAGAAGCTTGCCAGTTCTGAAAAATCTTTGCACCATTTCCACTACATTATTGCCAACAATGTCCCATTGAGTTTGAAAAAATCATGGCGGGAAACCATCTGGGCCTGGTGCCTTCCAAGGTTTCATGGATTTTAGAGAATTATGTATCTCCACAACATCTGGAATTCTTGTAAGTTCCAAGTTATCTGCTTCAGTAATGTATTCTGGAACCAATCCTATCAATCTGTCACTGATTGCAGGGTTGGTAGTTGAGCTGACTTGAGAGAAATGTTGAATGAGAAGTATCTCCATTTCATTCCTTCCAACACACCAATTCCCATTGTTATCTTTTAGAGATTCAATTCTGTTCCTTGATCTTCTCTGATTATCCATAATGTGAAATTGTTTGGTGTTGTTATCTAGATCAATGATATGTCCTTCACCAGATTTTTGTCTCCAAAACTGTCTTTCTCTTGTTTGACATTCTTCTATTTTCTGTTCCAGATTTTGCACTTCAATGGTGTTACTTCCATCTGTAGAGGAACCTTGTAGAGTTGTCATTTGTTGTTGCAGATCTTGAATCTGGTGATGAATTTCCAAAAGTTGTCTTGTTCCATAAAGATAAGTACTTTCTGGTAAAGTTTAACTTTTGTTCCAATATGTAACCAGATGATCCTCTTGCTTCATTGGCCCATGCTGAAATAATTTGATTTTTACAAGAACTATCTCTTAACCAACATTCAAAGAAACTCCATGTTTTGTGTCCTCCTGAGTAGCTTGATGATAAATTTAGAAGTACTGGGCAGTGATCAGAACCCATCTGAGGTAAGTGAAGTATATGGGCATCTGGGAAGAGAAGAAGCAAATCTGCACTTGTTAAAGCTCTGTCAAGTCTTGATTTTATTCTTCCTGTACCATGCTTATTACTTGTCCATGTGAAGGGATTACCTTGGAACCCTAAATCAGACAACCATGCATCATCAATAAGTTGAACAACACTAGAAGAGGTTGAGGAAGAAGCACTATTAGAATTCCTATCTTCTAGATTAAGAGTAATATTTAGATCACCAACAATAATCCAGGGAAGGTTAGGGTTCTCTTTTCCTAGACTACTGATATAGCTCCATTGTTCATTTCTCAGATTTGGATATGGGGTTCCATACATACAAGTTAGTAGCCATTCTGGTTTGGAAGGATCACTAACAATTAGGCAATGTATCATGTTTTTATCATGAGCAGAAATCTCTAGTTTAAATCCATCTTTCCATAAAATAATTATGCCACCAGCTCTACCTATACTAGGTACATGAAAAAGATTTGGAAATTTCAATGGCTTTACAAGATTAAGGATTTTATCAGAATCAATCTTTGTTTCACATAAAAACACAATATCAGGGTTGTGGAACCTATTTAAATCTTGAATATGATTCCTAGTATTCTTATTTTTGAAACCATTACGATTCCAGCTTATAATTTTCATATTGATAAAAGGTTGTTTGCCTATATGAAAACTGTTTTTATAATTGGAAGGATTAATATGCAGGATATGAATGAAACCAAGTCTTATATGTAAGCTATAATAATAAGGAAGTAGTAATAAAAGGAAGTGTCTAGAAGATACCTGAGTCTCCACTGTGTTATTGCTATATTGTGCAGTTCCTTGGATAGTTGTTGGTGGTGCAGATATCTCCAACTGATTTCCATTACCAATTATAGAAGGGCTAGGCTTTCCTAATTGGGAGGCTGAGTTCCTTTATCTCTTTCCTAATCTTCCAACTTCTTCTGAAGAACCCTCATCATCTTTTGCTTGCTCTTTTCCAAACCCAATAAAGATACCATCTTTTGGTGGGACAAAGGGAGCTGCTCTTACTATCCTTCTTTGACTTTGTTGAGGAGCTTCAACAGAAATAGTCTTATGTGTTGCAGATTTCTTCTTTGAATTCCCAAAATAGTGTGGCTTCTGATGTGCAATCTCCAAAAATTTTGTGGCAGTAGCACATGCTTTTTTGAGTGCTTTAAGATGTAACAATTAGGACATATTTTATGTGGTTGCTTCTCATAGTAGAAGCGAATCCATTTTGTGCTTCCTGCTGAGTTGACTGCCAATATTCCCCTTCTTAGTGGTGTCTGGAGATTGATTTTTACACAAACTTTTACAGTTTTTCCAGGTGCTGGAATTGCATCTTTAGGTTCAATAGCACGAACCTATCCCATGATTTTGCCCATATCCTCCACAATCTTGACCTTCATAAGCTCTAGAAGTAATCCCTTAAGTTCAATCCAGAATTCTTGAGAGTCCTAATCAAAATCCTTGTAAATGCAGCTTTCCCAGTAGTGATGAAGGACAACTAGATGGCCATCGATGCTCCAAGGTCTTGTTATGAAAATATTATTGAGCTGAGTTTGGTTTTTGAACTTGAATACCATAGTGTTTGGATCAAGCTCAATAACCTTGACTTCTTCTGGAGGAATAAAATTCCATGTGAATTGAATCTGTTTCTCCACTGTCTTGTCACTCATTTTTCCTTCAATGATAACCAGGCCAATGAGGCAGTTATCCCACTGATTTTCCTCTGCTTCTTCTTCTTCCGATTCATAGTGATAGATGATTGCATCCGTTACGAATCTTTTGTTACAAAAAAAAAAAAGAATTTTTATTGACGAGTTCAAAATTCCTGAAAGCACAAGCGCATTTTGGTGACTCTCAGGCTCCATCGAAGGTGAACTATTACAGTTCTTTGTGATGCATTTGGTGATATCTCGGCTTCATGTGGAAAGTTCGACCCGAAATTATAAATCTTTTGGTCAACTTTTGTGAACTAGATGGATTGCATAAATTAGAATTGGTTATGACTAATTTTCCACCCTCTTGTGTATGAAATGGAGGGATCTCAATTTAAATTAGGATCAATCAATGATAACTTTAAGATATGAGGGCTTAATCATATCTTTTCCTTTTCTTCTTATGTCTGCTCTACTTTTACGTTGGGCTTCCTCTTTTCATTTTCCATGAGAATTTTATCCAGTCCTCTTGTTTGGTGGAATTTATAAGTTAGTCAATTCTCGAATATCACAATAGTTTGACATTTTTCCTCCCTCCGGGATTTGGGAACTCAATGATAACCTGATGAATACTACCAATATGACGCATTCACAAACTACATCGAACACATAGAAAGCTTCCTAACTATAGGGAATCCCCATCCCACTTCATCAAGATCCTTTGAATAAAATGGGGTTTCATTATCACTCTCTTAGTGCTTTGTAGCTTAGAAAAGTTGACCTTTATTGTCGTTTCTCCTTTGTCTTGTCACTCATTTTTCCTTCAATGATAACCAGGCCAATGAGGCTTATCACTTGATTTTCCTCTCGCTTCTTCTTCTTCCGATTCATAGTGATAGATGATTGCATCATCCATTCTAGAGCTGCACTGGAACTTTTGTCGATCGCTTATAGCTCCATGAGGATCTTTTGCCATTGCGATGCTTACAATGATACTACTGCCGCATTCAACCCAAGAAAGTTCCTTATAAATCCTAAGGTATGAGGTTTTAGGTTTAGGGTTTTGAACAATCCTATTACCCGTTGACTGCTGAATACTCGGGGGGAATATATTTTTATGGCTAAAAAATTTGAACTAACTATAGAAAGTTGGTTATGACTAATTGACTGGAGAGATGGAGGGGATAATTTAAATTCAAATTGATAACGACATTTCCGTAACGGCGTAAATTGTGCGACACGTGTTGGTGGAATTTGAATTTGAATAATTTTTTTCTACTGGATCGTTGTTGACTCGGGGATCGGTTTGAACTCTAACCTTGGTAATGGAAACAATGGAGAAATCTTCAGCTTCAACGAGCTTTTTATCAACCACAGCAAATGCTACAACTATCAGAAACATAGAGGCAAACGCTTGTGTGACAAACGTCGTATGGGCAAATGCCATTTTACTAGAACTTGCACAACTTGTTAATGCACAATGGAAAAGGAAGGTAGTTAGAAAGACATAATGGGAAGAACTGACATGAGAGTTTTCAAATTTAAGAATCACTTAGCATCAACACAAAAATAAATCAGTTCTGAATAAAAAAAAACAATCTAGGCATGAGAAAATCAGGAGAAATTTTTAAGAAGATTTAAAATGTTTAACTAGAACTCTGGTGAGACTAGCCTAGTTTAATGTAGAACAAACTAGATCTGGAAGTTCACCTATCTTTTAAAACATAAGCAAATTAATCAGAAAGTGAAATGAGTGAATGAAAAATAAAAATTGAGACAAATGATCTTGGAATAGATTCGAATCTAGGATTCATGTTTGAAAAAATTTGAGATACTGTGTTGACTCGGCATCGCCCGATTTGCAGAGCGTTCTGAAGAAAATATAAGATCTTTTCCTCAAAATTACTTGGAGGACTAGTTGGAGTACCGAGCAGCTGAATCCTGACAAACCACTTCGACTACATGTCTAAATTCCCATAGACTAATACAAACCGAAGACCTAAAAATACATCACTTCTATCCTCCACTATATAGGTAAAAAATTATTTGGATTTGTATACGCTTAAAAAATTGATTTTTATTTGCTTTCACGGTAACTTCAAAATCCGAAATACAATCGTAA
Organism: Papaver armeniacum; assembly: GCA_023531295.1. Classification (NCBI taxonomy): domain Eukaryota; kingdom Viridiplantae; phylum Streptophyta; class Magnoliopsida; order Ranunculales; family Papaveraceae; genus Papaver; species Papaver armeniacum. The sequence continues at coordinate 193,618 of JAJJWW010001518.1, read as the reverse complement.
AAAATAAATTATTAGTATTTTACAATAGTTTGCCACATATGATACAAATCCAAGCACCATTGGACATGTGTTAAGGACCATTACACTTGATATACTTGAATGATAGGGCAACAATGTTAGATATACCGTTGAAAGTTGCCGAAAGAAATAAGAATTGAATGATAGGCAATGAGTAAATCACATCCGTGTTGTCCACCTGATTCATTCACTAATGCATATACTCCTTTGAGTAAGAACAGTAGCCAAATGTTATAAGTATCCAATTCAATCCTTCTAGTTGGTAATACCTCATCTTAACTTGAACACCTACAAACAATCAACTAAGAACGCATCAAAAATTACAATAATTCAATTTTCAACTACTTCAAACTGTGGTGAAGGACATCATTCTATCCTGCACAATCTATCATAAAAAACAGCCAGATAGTCACCCTATGATGACTAATAAAAGGCCATGTCCTTAACACTAATGAATGACGCTGAACTAATGTGACTATAAATGGGACAATTCGCCTTTTCTAAGCTACAAAAATGTATTGCAGGCTAACGACAGTGTGGCTTAGGAAACGAACGAACAATACTTTCGACGACGGTCAATTTGATTGAAAAAAAAAAATGAAGCATATATAGAAAACACCATGTAAGATCGATTAGGTACAAAAAATTACATCAAGATATCCTTAGACCTAACAACTTATTCTTGAATGCACATCTTACTTTTAAGTTCGGGCATTTTCATTGCAACACCCATTTTCATTGCAGCACCCAAGACCGTTGGAGAAACTGTCACAACCTTGAACCTTACAATCACTAACCCAATCAATCCAGGTAAAATTAGCATATTCCCCATCATTATAAAGGAAAACCATCCATATAAATGAATTCAAATGAATGTTACTTTCTTTGAGTTTTCTGGAACTATGCAGAGATAGTGCTTAAACATTATTCCTCCAAGAGTTTTAATAAATGCATTATGACATGTACACCCAATATGAACAAACTGAGAGAATCAGAAAACGCTTATTTAATAGATCGTTAAGGAAAATTGAATAAAATTAATGAAACACCTACATTGGTATCCACAAACCAGGTACCAAGGAACTGCAATGTTTTTCCACTCTTTCAAAATCTGCAACAACAACTTTTTCCTTGCCATCTTCCCTTCAAAGTTGTGCAATAGGTTCTCATGAAGAAGATGAAGTAAGACATTGCAAATTCTAGCCAAATGCGGAGTCTCATTAAACCCACTAAGATTACTCCGAAATGCTAAATTCATAAAAAATGCGGACAATGATAATTTCATTTCACATGCATAGAAGTATATCAAGTTTTATTTTTGAAATAAATAAGTCTCAAATGGAAGTAGGGATTGCTAAAACAGAACTCAAGATAAACAATCAAACTTAACATATTATCCTTTTAAGAATTAAGTAAAATGTTAATCTTTACGTTTGGATCATAGAGCAAAAATCATCGAAGACAGGATATATTATGTGAGAAGTTGTATGAGGCATTGAGGTAACACAAACCAGTAATCACCTGTACTTCTGTTGAAAGAATTATTTGTCGTTAAAGCCAATAATATGACGCCTTATGATCAAATCCATAGAAAATCTCAGAATGAAGAAATAAGAAAATGCACCTTTTATCGAATCCTAACGCTCTTTTAAGATTACATGCTCGTTTTTTTCCCCTGAAGACCACGAAGAGATGCCAATTTCAAACCCAATAAGCAAAGCATTCAGCAGCCAATGACTGATAGTCCATTGCAACCTATTAGGTTATTGTATGGGTTTCAAACAACACTGTCAACCTTATAAGTACAATCATAACATACATAATCAAATCCAAGTTTTACCGGATAAAAGAAGCTTCATTTGTGTGAACAAAGATTGTTGACCAAAAAGAAAAAATATTTTACTTGACTGCCGACATGTAACTGGGAGGGAATGCACCTGAAATTAAAGCTTTATGAGTAAATCAAACTAATACTCTACATAGGAAGAAATTATTTTTAAAAGAAAATACAAATAATATTTGATCTTTGGGTAGAATAACATTAGACACAACAACCTCTTTATGTTGAACATTTATCATCATCCTTTTCTATTGTAATCAATTCCATCTGTATTCCAACTTGCAGCTTGCCCTCCTTTAATTCCACTGCATACATATATGATGTACCTCTGACTTTCTACAATCGAACTTAAGAATTCCACATATACTAAAAAATGCACAAATAAGCTTAAGAATCTCACATCCAATGATTCAAAGAAAACTCAAAGACATGACACTTATAATGTGTTCTACCAACCCGTTGCACTTTAGGTTTTACTAATCAAAATATAACTAAATTTGCAAAATGGAACTGTGAGAGATACACGAAACTTATTATTAGAACATGAATCAATGAACACAAAAAGAATAAAAAACATCAATCAAAGCAACAAATTGCAGTGGACTAAACTGAAAAAGCAGAAACTGGGGATTAGACACCACCAGTCCAACTACACAAAAAGCAAGAGTCTCACTAAAACCAAACAACCCGGTAAAGGATGTAATTATTTAAAACACAAAGAAGTTTAGGAATACTCACACCAGTGGACTTCCCTAGAAACTGCAAGTAAAAAAAAAAAAAAAAAAAAAAAAAAAAAAAAAAAAGGTTAATTCTACAATCTACAACTGCATCATAAAAATTTATATATATATATATATACTATACTATACAATATTGTATTTAACTTTTGAATACGAAACCGCATCTAAATTTTGTATCTAGAGAGCATGCAAATTGTACAAACTCGGTGTGATGTAAACATATTTGAGAAGGCATTTCCTAGCAAACTTTAGGAATATAAAATTTGGAAAGTTGTCTCAAATAGTCTAATATAGATAGACAGATTTATTTTTTTTGAAGTTTGTGAACCGATTTATTAACTCAAAGTAGAGGTTACATTCCTTAGGTATTTAGTCCTAATTTTGTCTACATACAAGATATTGGAAAGAAAAGTTGGGCAGTTGTTGTGCCAAATTTTTGTCGAAGCCGACGCCGGATGTGTTTTTTGGTGTTTAACTGCTTGATTTGCTAATTCATCAGCCTCCTGATTTCCTTCACGGTAGGTATGATATAGTCTCATATGTGGGATTTGTTGCATGAGTTCCTCTATTTCGTCTAGCATAGTTCTTAAATACCAAGGTTGCGGTTTGTGTTGTTTGTGTAGTAGTTGGATCACCAGTTGTGAGTCCATTTCAAAGCATACCTTAGTCCATTGTTGTTGAGTTGCTATGCGTAGAGCTAGTAGTATCCCCCATGTTTCTGCTGTTGTTGATGTCGTAATCCCCAAAGGTGCTGCCATGGCAATGAGTAATGTGCCTTGATAGTTCCTTCCGATAATACCTGCTCCCGCTAATCCTGGATTTCCTTTTGCTGCGCCATCTGTGTTTATCTTGATCCAGTTTTCAGGTGGTGGTTCCCATCCGATCATTAGTGTTGTTGATGTAGTCTGTCGTTGTTGTTGTTGTAATGATGGTTGTAGTTGTGGTAGAATTGGCATTAAGTGTTTTTGTGCCCAGCTGTATTCTTCGAACATTACCTGTATTGTTTGAGTAATTTGAGTCGGACAATGAAGTTGATTCCGGTAGACCGTCGCATTCCTTGCTAACCATAAATGCCACAATGTAAAGGCATAGATAGCCCTTCTTTGTAATGGGATCTGGTGGTGCATAGCTTCCCAAATGGTTGTTTGTTGTTGTTGTGTAAGTCCCATTTGGTTTGTTGGGTTGGAGTGATTGAGAGATAGTATAATCTGTTGCCATACGGTTAGTGCTCGTATACATTGGAACAGAATATGATGTGCTGTTTCTGGAGTCGTTCTACATATTGGGCAGAGGTTTGTTGTAGTGATATTTCTCTCTGCCAAAAGACTGAATGTTGGTAGTCCTTCTAAGCTGGCTTTCCATAAAAAAAGCCTGATTTTTGGTGGGCATTCCAAACTCCAGACGGATTTGAAATGCTGTTGTGGTAGAGGGGTGGGTATTGGTATGGATTGATGTGGTATGTTGTGTTGTGAGGCAATCCCAGTTGTGGTTGTTGACTGGGGATCATATGGTTGGTTATTGTTGGGTTTGGTTTTTGGGGTTACGAGGATTTGGTAGCCTGTTTTTGCTGAATAGTTTCCAGTTGTTGTGAATGGCCAAATGAGGGTATCTGGTTGAGGTGTTCATGGGAGATGGATATTTGTGATGTGTTGTGCTATTTTGGCTGGGAACATGGTGTGAATGCGATCATGATTCCAAGAGTTTGAGAAGGTGTGAATTAGGTCAGAAACTTGGATGTTTGGTAGTGGTGGGTGGATTGGTGTGGTGTTGTGGTGAGGAATCCAGTTCCCTAGTATTTATGTGAGTTGGCCATTTCCAATTTTGAAAACACGGTGTTCTTGCAAAAAATAGCTAGCTTAGTTAAACATTTCCATGTTGGACTTGCTGTGGGTTTTGGTTTTTCTATCGGTTGCTCCAAAAACGGCCCGTTATGTAGATATTTGTCTCTTGCCATTGTTGCCCATATTGATTTGTCATCTCCATGAACTTGCCAAAATTTCTTCATGAGAAGTGCCTTGTTATGTTCTTTACTCCTTCTTATGCCTGTTCCTCCATTGCATCTCATCTCCGTTACTTTCGGCCATCCAATGGGATGTAGTTTCTTTGTCGTGTTGTCATGCCCCCAGAAAAAATTCCTTGTTGTCCTATCAATCCGTTTGTGGATATGTGCCGGTAGGAGTTGTGTCTGCATGACATGGTTTGCCGTTGGTAGTAGAGAAGTCTTAATAAGTAATTCCCTTCCCGCCTGATTTACACATTTACTGATCCATCCTTTTGCCTTTCGTTCCATTTTGTTGAGAAGTTCTGTGAACATGTGGGAGCTGATTCTTCCTCGCTTAAAATGGACACCTAGATAGATCGGTGGGTGCTGGGCTGTTGGAATGCAGAAAAAATTGCGAAGCCCATCGACTTCGTTTGGATGCAGTTTTGGGTGGTGTATAATTAAGGACTTATCCTTATTTATTTGTTGGCATGCCGAGGTGGAGTAAGAATCTAGCACCTTTTGTAGCGTATGGCAGGTCTCTGGCTCGGCCACGTATGTAATGAGTAGATCATCAACATACATGAGATGGATTAAAGGAGCTAATTTTGGCGCAAGCTTCAGTCCTTTAATCTTTCCCTGTAGTTGCGCGTGACCCAAATTTGATGAAAGGATTTCCGCGCATATGATGAACAGATAGGGTGACAAAGGGTCACCCTGGCGAAGTCCTCTATTTGGTTTGATATGGCCGAATGGTGAACCGTTAACATTGATTGAGTATGAGACTGTTGATACGCATGTCATTATCAGGTCTATGAAGCTCGGTGGGAAGCCCAGAGCGCTCAACGCCATTTTGATGAAGCCCCAGTCCAAGTAGTCGTACGCCTTTTTTATATCAAGTTTCATGGAAATTTTGGGTGTTTGGTCAAGGCTTATGATCTGATATAGTGTAAAATTCCCGCCGCCATGGATATGTTATCATGGATAGCTCTGTTGGGAACGAAAGCACTTTGAAATGGGCTAATAATGAATTGAAGGATTGGTCTAATTCGATCAACTAAAATCTTTGCAATGATTTTGTAAACCACATTACATAGTCCAATGGGCCGGTAGTGAGAAGGGTGTATTGGGTTTTGAATTATTGGGATCAGGGTGATGTTGGTGTGGTTCATTGGTGTTTGTAGGTGGTTATGAAAAAAGAAAAATCGGACCATTTCAACTATTTGAGTACCAGTGGAATCCCATAGTAATTTGAAAAACTTACTAGTAAACCCATCTGGGCCTGACGCTTTATCCGAGTTTATGGAAAACAATGCATGTTTGATTTCCAAATCGGTGACCTCCTTCATTAGGTTTTGTTGATGGGCATCCGACACACGTGGCTGAATACATTCAAAAAGCTACATATCAATGGTGGTTTCTTGGGCCTGGTATTGCTCAGTGAAGTGTTGGACGAGGGTATCCGCAATTTCTTGATGTGTGTCCACCCAGGCTCCGGTTGGGGTCTGTAGCCTGATGTGGTTGATACGTCGATGGATCGTTGCCTGAGTGTGAAAAAAAGTGGTGTTGAGGTCGCCCTCCGTAAGCCAAGTCACTCGCGATTTTTGCTTCCAAAAAATTTCTTGGCAGTGTGAGAGCATAAGGTGTGTGTTGCGGGCTTCTAATTCCTCTTGGAGCCATAAAGTAGGTGTGGGCCTGTTGCTCTGGCACAAGTTTGTTGGGCCTTGTAGATTTGTTGCTCCGCTTCTTTGATTAAGCCCGGTAGGTGGCCAAAAGTGTTGGTGCTCCAAGTTTGTAAGGTCTCAGCATTTGAGGATGGAAGGTGCGACTGGTTCCAAGCATTTGAGGAGACGATTTTGAAGTGCGGATGTAAGAACCATAGGTGCTCAATTCTGAAGATCTTCTTGCTAGATTTTTGAATTGCTTTCTCTTTGAGTAAGATTGGAGCATGGTCTGAGGTTATCCGCGGCAAGTGTTGTATTAGAGCATGAGGATGACGCTGGAGCCATTGCTGATTTGCTAGTCCCCTATCCAGTCTCTCTAAAATGAAGCCGTTTCCCGATTATTTGTTAGACCATGTGAACGGTTGGCCAGAGAAGCCAAGATAATGAGTCCGTTGTTGTTGATCATATTCTTGAAGTCTTTAGCTTGGTTGTGTGAAACCGGTCTCCCTCATTTCTTTTCCATTTGACAGATAACCTCATTAAAATCACCCATTAAGATCCATGGTAAAGCGTGTGAAGGGATTAGCTGGTTGAACTCTTTCCATAGATCCCATCTTGCTGATGGTTGTGGTGGTCCATAAACTCAAGTGAATAGCCATGGCAGTTGTGGTGCGGGGGGGAGGGGGGAGATGTAGGTATGGATTAAGATTTGATTAGCAACTAGAATCTGGACCTGAAGGTGTGCTTCCCACATCAGGCTTACACCTCCTTTATGCCCATTACAAGATATCGCAAAGCATTCATCAAACCCTAGCCTATTTTTTAAGGAAAACATTTGCAAATCCGAAGAAAGATTTTCTGATAAAAACAAAATACTAATTCTGTGAGTTCTAGTGATCTCACAGAGTTTGCGAACTGTCAAGGGATTGCCCGCACCTTGACAGTTCCACGCCAAATAACTCATTCTCGCTTGAGAGTCTTTAAATATTTGTATTTTTGCCAAATAAAGCAGCCAAAAGAGCTCGCTTGTTTTTGTTGTGTGCTTGAGCATCGATCTCCGTGCAACACGAGATCACTCCAAAAACGGCTACCAACCTCGTTTCATCTTGAGATAGATGGGTAGCCAAATTAGTTTGTGTGGGGTTCTTCTTCTTTTGCCATTTTATTTTCATTAAATTTCTATTTTAATATCAAATTAGTTGTTGATTCCTTGTGGGATGTTGAAACAGCTTGGTATTTTTCCTGTTGCCCTTGTGAAGTTCTTGCTTTTCTTGGTCGGGTCGGAACTTCATACTGAGGTTGGAGAATTCTGGATGATTCAGGTATCAGAGAGGAGAGAGAGACGAACTTTCTAGTTTTTAGAGGTGGAGGGGGTGCTGCAAAAGAAGGTGTTGATGGAATGTTTAAGTGCTGGGGTACTCCTTTTCTTGGGTGGGGTCCTTTTCTTTTGTAAGTTTTCAAGTGAGTTGTATATGATTCTGGGACTGTTGCCTGCTGCACCTTGTCAGCCTCTTCCACAAGGTTATGAGTGCCTTTAACATGTGGGACTCCATTAACTTTAGTTACCACCAGACTGACAATTGCATGGGGTTTATCCAGAAAGTTTTCAAGTCCCTGCGCATAAAGAGGGTTAAAAAAATTGTGCAGCTGATTTGAAGTTTGTACAGGTTCTGTCGTTGCAGGCTGGTATTGGGCCTCTACTGGTTGTGTCTGTATGGGTGATGCCTGTGTTTGCTGTTGGGCCTTGACTTTGCCCTTGTCGAGCTGATTTGGTTCCGTTCCATCCACCATCCTAGAAGTTGATGCGGGCACTCCAAAGTGGATAGGACCCCCTCTCACCGGGTTTGGATGTTCTCCCACCTGTGATTGTAAACCCGATCCAGCTCCTAAATAATTGTTAATGCCAAAAATTTTGAAACCCGATGATAGACGATGTCCAAATCCGTCTTTTGCTTGTTGGTATGGCAGACCTGTCACCAAATCATCATAGTTTCGTCCCGCAGTAGACGAAAAAATCTTTTTCCCGGTTTCTAAGGTCTGTGGTGGGCTGACATGTGAGTTTTTGGAAGAAACAGGAGAGTGAACTAGTGGGGCCCAGTTAAATCCTTGATTTTCCATGACCGGTGCAAGTCTAGTTGGAATCGGCCGATTCACCGTTTGTTTGGGTTGGGTGTTTGGGTTGGTGCTTGGGGTGGGTTGGTATTGTGAGTTGAGTCGGAAATCAAGGTTTGGTGGTGTTGGGTTTATAATGGATGAAGATGCGCCTGAGATGTGTGAAGGTGGTGGCGGAGTTGGGTGAACAGGTGGTGTTGGTTTAGGTTTAGCCGCTCTTATTCGACCATTTAGCCTATGTTAAGGAAAAAGAGGGTGGTCTAGGTCTTGCATTGCATGTTGTTCATTGAGGAATTTTGGGCATTCATCAGCTATGTGTCCAATAATACCACATCTAAAACAAAAAGTGGGCAAGAACTCATATGCAAATTGGATCCATTTCGATCCCTCTACATTTAGTAAAATACCTGGCATGAATGGTTCCGTTAATATCATCTCCACTTTGGCACGTACCGGAATATAGTCCAAATCTTCTTCCAGCATTTTTCCTGTGTCGCTAAGAAGTTCCTCTATAGCCGTTTCGTCTTCGAAGAACTTTGGGATAACAAGTAATTGAATCCATAAGATGGCTTTAGTAAAACACGCTTGTGGGTTTTATTGGTAAGCGGTCCAATCTTCCGTTAGGATCACCTGACCTGACATGATCCAAGTGCTCTTGTCCAGAACTGTTAGCTTATCTCTTTCATGTTCAAAAGTGCACTGAAAGATCTTGTTATTCGTGTTCGGCCAAGTTTGGAATTTTTTGATCTTGAAATCTGCCCAGTGTTTGATGACAACTTGTTTCAGGGCAGGGTAGTTGAATCTTCCAGCAAGAACTGCAACAGCGATGCAATGTTTATCATGTTCTTTCATTAGGGCTTGCATTCTTTATGTGAGCTGGTACAAGACAATATCTTTCTTTTTGGTGATTTGTTGAGGTGGATTAAACGATGTGTTTTTTGGATTGTTTTGGGGAAGTTCCTGTGGAGGATTATGTTGAGTAGAGACCTTTTTGGGTTGATATGGTTTAGAGATGGGTGGGGCTTTTTGAGGTGGAGGTTGTGTAAAAGTTGATGGGGAAGGTGATTTGGTTCTACCTTTTGGAATCTTCTCTGATTGAGCTGAGAAGTATGAAGATGAATAGGAGGAGTTGGAGGTTGTGTTTTGATGGGAGTTAGTGGGGGGAATAGAAAATGGATGGGAATGATTACTGGTATCAGTAGCGTGTCTAGGGACTTGGAGGATTTTGGGTAGAAGAGAAGAGGCTGCGTTTGCAGGTGCGCATGCTTCTGGTGGAGTAGATTTCTTTGCCGGTGTTTGAGGCGAGCATGCATTGGGTGGTTCTGAAGGTGGGTCGTTCTTCATTGGAGGAGGTTCTGTGAATGGTTTGAGTAAACAAATCGGTGGGAGATAGTGGAGGTTGATATTTCGAAACTTGAGAAGGGCGGGATGTTGATGAAGCAGTTAAGAGACAAAACAATCTCAGAAATCGAGCCAAACTGTTGCTTGTGAACTTGGTGTGAATTGCCACGTTATGATTGATATAAAACTCAATCAGATGATGATCTTTGTTGCCAAGGAAATCCAAACTTCAGAATTGGAGATACGCAGAATTGTTAAAATATCTTGACTTGGGTCAACGAGTGACGACCCTCTTAGCATTTTTTTCTTATGATAAGGAGGAGATAGAGAGACAGATTGGTTCTGGTAGATTCTCTTTGTAATGCAAATAGAACACCTTTCGCATAGCATTAGAAACAATGTAAATTAACAAATCATTACAACAACCTTGTATAGAGAGTGAGAGTTACAAAAACAAATTAACCTTCCATTTAGCAGTTCCTAGAGTAGTTAGAACCTCCCTACACAATTCATCATAATCTTGTTTTGTTCTTTTTATCCATTTCCTGTAAACCGATTCCATTCCAGAAGAACCCATTAAACACCTGAACAAAAAGAAATCAACACAAAATCTTTAATCGAACAATAAACCCTAATTGTTTTTTTTTGTTTGTTTTTTTTTTTTTGGCAGAAACGAAACGAATAAAAATAAGTAGGAAATACCATTAAGTCATAGGAATAATATATTAGAGAGAGTCTAGTCCATTTGACCCAGTCAAATGTCTGTTTGGTCGTATTTGGTAATATAAATTATAGTTTGGTCCTAAAAATTATTGTTTGGTCCTAGGCTGATGTCATGGATGATGTAAATGTCAACTTGTAGTGGCAGAAATACCCTTTTGGATAAGGATCATATATATAGTCAAAAGGTAAGAGAGAAAAATCATTTCTCAGATCTACTTTCTCTCTCCTCTAGAATTTTCTCCTTTTCTCTTCCTGCTCCAACGATTTTTAGGGTTTTCTTTTTTTTCTGCTGCTGCAATTATGATGAAGACGAGAAGAATAACGATGAAGACGATGAAGTTCATCAAAAAAACGACCAAAATCTGCTGCTGTTGCTGTTGACGATGAAGAAGATGAAGATCTGTTGTTTGTTGCTGCTGTTGACGATGAAGACGACGATGAACCTGATCTATTTGATGATGACGGCGACGATCTGTTTTGAAGACGACAACGACAATGAAGATGAATCCGATCTGTTTTGATGAAGACGATGGAAGATGATGTTTGTTGCTGGTGTTTTTGAAGACGACGATGTTGTTGCTGCTGTTGAAGACGTCGAAGAAGATGAAGATGATGTTGTTGATGTTTTTATATGGACTTCATTCTAGAAATGAAGTCTGTTTTTTTATGTTTTTATATGGACTTCATTTCTGGAATGAAGTCTGTTTTTTTAGGTTTTTATATGGACTTCATTTCTGGAATGAAGTATGTTTTTTAGGTTTTTATATGGACTTCATTTCTGGAATGAAGTCTGTTTTTATATGGACTTCATTTCTGGAATGAAGTCTGTTTTTGTATGGAGTTCATTTCTGGAATGAAGTCTGTTTTTTTTTTTAGGTTTTTATATGGACTTCATTTCTGGAATGAAGTCTGTTTTTTTAGGTTTTATATGGACTTCATTTCTGGAATGGAGTCTATTTTTTTAGGTTTTTATATGGACTTCATTTCTGGAATGAAGTCTGTTTTTTTAGGTTTTTATATGGACTTCATTTTTGTTTTTTTAGGTTTTTATATGGACTTCATTTCTGGAATGAACTGCTACAAGAAAATAAGTAAAAATTAACACGGAAGGGTATTTTTGTCAGTTTAATATTTTTAAATAATTATGGACCAAATAGTAAAGGCATTTGACCAAAGGACCAAACATACATGGGCCCACCTAAAAAAGGACCAAACGATATTTTTCCCTAAAAATAAAACAAAATTTTCAAAAAGTAAACTTATCAGTTAGAGAAGATGAATCGAAGTCTATAGAAGATTGAAGACACAGTGGTAGAAGAGAAGATGAATCGAAGAAGTATATAGAAGATTGAAGACATAGTGGTAGAGAGAACGCCGAAGAAGAAAGAGAAGATAATAAGGGTTTTAGGAGAAAGAGAATAGGGTTGTGAGACGATTAGACGCGATTATTATGTTTTAGACGTGGAGCAGTGGGTAATACTCACCTCAGGTGTTTGTGGTGCACAAAAATTTCAAAATAGATTAAAAACCCTTGATTCCTATTGGTAGGGGGCCATGAGCTCTAGAATTCAAGCTTTTAGCCTAACTTTCAATGTGAGGCCAGCAATTTCTACTCAAATTATATATACAATATTCATGTACGAGGGGGAAACCTACAAAATACCATCACCTAGATAGAAACCAAACTAAATCACAGTTGGGTCAGGTTTTCTGATTGCTCCGGATCGAGTCATTCTTCTGCTGATCCATGTTGACTTTACTAGTTTGGGCTTTCTGTTGTTGTTGCTGACTCATTTCCATAGGTTTGGGATTGGAGTATTCAGTAGATTTGTTTTGGTTATCGATCTTTTTTGTTGCCGGTTTTGGGTGGCTTTAGCATCTCTGTCTTTGACGGTTGGGCTTTGTTAGTGATAGCCTTAGAGATTGGTGTTCAATGTATTGTTCAATCTTTTATCTCGGTTTCCGTGTGGATACCAATTGCCCTCATAGGTGTGCCATGGGGATTTCCAATTGTCGTTCGCTAAAGCTTTTCCAGTATGTTGGTCTTTTTTTTTGTTGTTGAAAGAAAGGATATATTGAAAGAGAAAAAGATATGTACATGATATTTATAGGGAAACAAAAGAAAAACAAGAAAGAAGAGACTACAAAAAGATTACATGTTCCCATCATGCACAATCTGATTTATTGTATAACCTTTGAAGGTATCTGTAGACGAAATCCATAAGCATATATCTATCTTCACTGTGTAGATTAGTTCATCTTTCAATCTTTCCCTGCCTCGGTGTACTCTTATGTTGCGTTCCAGCCATAATTCCCAACAGAGAGCAAAAGGGACAAGCTGCCATATCATATTTTTTCATGATATTCTCTGAAGCCTCCAACTCAAAAGTAAAGATTTCAAACCCCTTGGCATTATCCACGTGACTTGAAGAGTAGAGATAAAGTAATTCCAGAGGGAATTAGTTGTACTACATCTTAAGAAAAAGTGATTACGAGACTCTTGAGAGTCGCAAAATAAGCAATAGACATATGATATAGTCACACCTCTATGTTGTAACACATCTCTTGTTGGGAGAGAATCATGAAACACTGCCCAGATGATAAGCAAAACCTTAGGTGGAACAAACTTACTCTGCAAAGCTGCACACCCAATCCAGTCTTCGTTTGCCATTGAGAGTTTATTGAAAATATCTTTTGGTATGCTTTCACTCTCAATATCGTCCTCTTCACCCGTAGTTAGAGCCACATACCGTATCTCAAACTTGATTTCCAGAAAATCTATTCACTCAGCGGGATCAAGGTCTCTGGAAAATATAAAATTTCAGTTTGGACTCAACATATCAGCTATAACCATCTTCTTCTGTCGGCTTATTTTGAAAAGTTTTGGATACTTTTTTTAAACGAGTAATCTCCCATCGAACGGTTCTTCCAAAACCTAATGCCTTTGCCATTCTTAACCTTTAAAGAGACTGTCTCAAAGAAATATTTGTTTGCCTTTAGAATTTCATACCACATATTTCTGCCCATTGCCTCATTCACCTGGACTGGAACCAAACACTCCATGTCTGCCTTGGTTTTTTCATAAATAATCTTCCTCCACTGAACCTGTAATGCCATTTAGCTAACAAAGATTTATTAACCAATCTTAGATTTTTAATGCCAAACACCCTTTGCTTTTGGTTTACACACCTTCTTCCGTGAGACCCAACTCATTTTTTCATCTTCCCCCATAGAAATTTGCGCATTATTGTGTCGAGTCTTTTCTCCAAAGAAACAAGCAAGTAATAGAGTGACATAAAATAAAATGCAATGCTCTCCAGAGAAGACTTAATTAAAGTAATTCTACCAGCCTTATTAAGAAACTTTCTCTTCCAAGGAGCAAGTTTTTTCTGCATCTTCTAAATAACCTCCTCCCAAATAGATACACTCCTTTTAGAAGCACCAATATGCATACCTAGGTACTTAATAGGTAAATAAACAACCTTGCATCCCAGTTCCAACTCCTGAACTGAGTCATCAGCACCTATACTGGTCATAGAGCTTTTCTCCAAGTTCTACTTTAGACCAGTTAGAACTTCAAAAAGCAGCAGAATAATAAGTAATCTCCTTACCTCCACTTTAGAAGTATGCAGGAAGATAATGGTGTCATCCGCAAATTGTAAATGAGAAATTGCAGTGCCACCCTCCACTACTTGTAAGCCACTTAATCTTCATGTTGCAACTGCTTCATTGATCTACATAGAGAGGACTTCCATTACCAGGAGGAAAATAAATTGAGACAAAGGATCACCTTGTCTGATTCCTTTTGAAGGTTGTATTCTAGACGTAGCCTCACCATTTACCAATATAAAAAACTGACTACCAGTTACTCACCAACGAATCCATGAAATGCACTTATCACCAAAGCCATTCTTTTTCAAAATAGGAAATAGAGCGATCCAATTGACGCTATCAAAAGCTTTCTCCATGTCTATCTTACATAATATGTCGGGTTTATTTTGTATCAGCGTGCTATCAATACACTCGTTTGCAATTAGAATGCCATCGAGAATCTGCTTATTCTTGATGAAAGAACCTTGAGCATTAGATAACAAACTTGGCATGACCATCTTCAATCTCTCAGCAAGTAACTTAGAGATAATCTTATAGAAACTGCTGATGAGACTCAAAGGTCTGAAAGTCTTTTGGGGTAGCTGAATCCTCATTCTTAGGAATTAGTTTCAAGAAGGACATACTCAATATCCAATCCAACTTGCCTTTGTAAAAAAAAATTCAGTGATAGCAGCCATGATATCAGCTTTCAAAGTACTCCAACAAGCCTTGCAGAACTCAATGTTATATCTATCTGGTCCCGGTACTTTGTTAGCACCATACTTCTTTATAGCTTGCATCACTTCTTCTTCATCAAAATCTCTCTCCAGCCAGCATTTCTGTGTATTATCAATGCATTTGAAATCCATGTTCTCAAAAAAAGGAGCAACATAATCAGTAGTTGTAAGCAGCTTAGTATAATATTGTTGAATCTCCAACTTTATTACATCTTGATTGAAAACATCCACGCCTCCTATTTGCAACTTGGTAATCCTACTCTTCTTCTTCTTAGCATTAGCAATCCTGTGAAAATATCTCGTATTTTTATCTCCCTCCTGGAACCCTTTGACTTTAGCCCTTTGATAGGCCATTCTGACCCTGTTGAGTTTAACCTCATTAAGTTTCACTAGTAAGTCAGTTTTTTCCTCATTTTAAGACCTAAATAAAGCAGCAACCTCTTCATTCAAGTTGAAAGTTTTAATCTTATCAGTCAACTCATCCTCCTGCCTTTTGATGTTACCAAATACTTCCCTGCTCCATGCTTTAATAAAAAAATTCAGATTCTGTAGCTTACGAATCAAAACATAACCTGGTGTTCCATCAAAGTGCATTGCTTTCCACCAAATGTCCACCAGTTTCACAAAATCTTTGTGTTGCAGCCAGTGATTCTCAATCTTGAAACTTTCCTTATGAATAATGTTAGAAGATAGCTCAAAAATCAAAGCATTATGATCAGAAAAAGTTCTTACCAGTGCAGTTTGAGTAGCACTACTAAACTTCGTATCGAAAGCAGTACAAACCAAAAAATAGGATCATCGTGCTTATTTCTCCAAGTAAAAGAACCGCCATTTAACGGTAAATCAATCAACTTCTACGTTGCAATAAAGTCGTTTAGAAATGTCATATTCCTTGTAACACCCCCCGACTTGTTTCTTTCAGCATCACTTCTAACAACATTGAATCACCCACCAAACACCACGCCTCAGAAGACCAGTTTATAACATTAACCAAATCATACCAGAAAGCGCCCCTGGAAGCATACTTGCAAGGCGAGTAAACATTAGACAAAACAAACTTGAAACCATTAATTACTTCTGAAACGTAGAAGAAGAGAAATCAAATTATTCCCCAATATTTTATCCAGGAGCTTGATGAGATTTCAAAGTTGTTGTAGTAATAGGTTCGTTGAGACTTGTTAAAGCAATAGATATTTAGACTTGATTTTAAAACTAAAAATATAGCAAACTCAAATATAAAAAATGTTGTGAAAGTTATGGTGAAGACTGGGGCTATGGATTCCACTATTTACCAATATTAAAGTGATTTAAATTCTCTAATTATAATCATGCAAATCATGCGTTCAAATTGTAACTAAATATTGCAAAAGTTGGTTTTTAAGAAATAACAATTGTAGATCGAAAGTATGGGACATCAAAACCTAGGCTAAGCATGCTCCAATAATTGAAATAATAATTGCTTAACAAAAACCATTTTATCAATTTATTTATCAAGGAAAATAATCATATAATAATTGCATAAATTAAATAAAATAGAGATTACCACTTTTTATTGGTGAAATAGCTTCCTCCTTCGCCCCAGAGTATGGGTTTAGCTCATCATTGTGTAAACTTAAATATTGATTCATGCTCAAAAATTGTTTACAAAGATGATATGGAGAGAAAATGATGAAAATCGGGTGTTTACAACATTGTTGCAAAACATTGTTACAAAGAACGATAATAAAGATGCGTCACTGCTGTTGTAGATATACGACCCCAACCTCTCTGTCGTTGTCACTATAGCGGAACGATGTCTTGTGGCGTCTTATGTTCTTCATGTTCTTCACAGCAGCAGCAGCAGAAAAATTTTCTGCAACTCGATCAAACCTCTCTGTTGTTGCTCTAAACTCTGGCCCACACTCTCTGTCCTCTCACACAACTCCTCAGCAGTGTATATATACTCGACAGGGCCTCCAATATTCGATAATAACTCCATATAATCTCCATTAGTTGCTCTTATTCTTCGCTGCCAAAAACAGAAATAATTTCCATTTTTATCTTCACCACGCGTTAAACTTCTTCCAGCATGCTCCAAATCGTCACGTACACGCCTCAGATGTAGTTATACAAACTCCATCTCACGCCATGCACAGAAAAACACGTACAATCCCGTGAATATCTTCTCTTAACCACGTACTCCCCGTTTTCTTCAACTCAATTATCTAGCCAAAACTATCCGACAAATAAGCCATAACATGCCTGTTAACACCAGTCGCATCATCCCAAAAATTCCGAGCCATTGAGTCTCATGAAATCACGTTAAATTCTTGACTTAAACTCTGCCAGTTCACTGCTCCATTTTCCCGCCAAAAACTCGAAATTTGAATGATGAAGATGGTGTCCCCCTAACCAAACCGGGGATGCGAATAGTAGGTGCCCAACTGAGGTGCCCCTTATCAACTGAGGTTCCCCTTATCCAAAAGTGCGAGTTTGAATAACACGTGTCCTCCGGGTGCCAAAATCAACTTTTCGAGCCGAATTTTCCAAAAAGTTTATTTCTCAAAAATACCTACAAACACATAAAACACCATAATAAGTACAAAATCGAGTACCAACAATACAGAAAATTGAGGACAACTTAGACACAAAAATGTGTCTATCAGAGCTCCAGTTGTGCGCTATCCTATATTGTGATAAGATCACCACTGTTACCATTAACTCCCTAAGAAGGAATGAATTCATAACCAAAATCCGAATCAAACCAAAGCTGCCTGAAAAACCACCAAGAGAAATTAGCAATTTTTGTTTCTTGCACTGTGCACACAAGACATCTGTGAACTGAGATCAAATCTCTCACAGTAATCTGCTTATTGTATGCATTCAATCCTCTAATATTCCAGTTAAGGAAATTAGGTCCCATTATCATCTAATATCTCCCTTGAGTTAACCTCATCTGCATTGATTTCCTGGTTATTAGAATTGCCAGAGTCGCCTATCTCACAACTGTCCTGGACATTTTTTCCATCTGCAATGGCCCTGTATCTGTCACGATACTTGAAAAGTATCTCGTCAATTACTGCTTTGGCATTGTTTTCATCCTTGGATTGAATACCCCCCAGTCTGCAACAAACCTCAACTACCATCTTCGAAGTTGAAAAAATAACTTCGTTTGAGTCAATGTTAGTATTCTGTAAGTTATCGAGATTGATTATAATCTGGTTTTATACCATCGAAAACAGGTTAGCAACTGGTGCTATTTGAAGAGGCTGAAGACCAGTGGCCAAGACAGGCGGAACCTGCAGAGGATTATCATGTAAAACTAATTGAAGGTCGTCAAGACAGCCTGAGGAAATAAACCTTCTATTAGAGTCTGGACTTTTATCCACTATTGTAGCAGGAACTGCTCCTTCGCATATATTATCAACAGGAAAAAAAGCTCTAGTGCAACTCAAGTTCAAATGATTATCAGAAAGTAAGTTTCCATCACCACCACCACCACCACATGCATTCTGTAAACCAGTTGACTCAGCTGCAAGAATACTATCAATAACTTCCAGTCTAAATGATGTGGGAACTACCACCCCTCTTCCACAATCATCTAAGAACTGAAACCTATTTCTTGTTGGAGTTATAACCCTGTTGTGAGAGCTGGGAACATCACCTGCACATCCATTCCTCTCCACAACTAAGTTAGTAAACTCATTCTCAATAATTTGTGTGTGTGTTACTCATTCTTTACCACCCAAATCACAAGAAACAGAATGAGAAGTACCAACCACGTGGACCCCCTCATCTGCTGACGGTGAATTATCGCAAGAGTTATTCCCAGACAAAGATTTTGGTTTATAAGCCCAATTATTTGTATTGTCTATGAACTCCCGATTTTGATGACTTAAATCACCTAAAGTGGACTCAGACCCGGACCGATTTAGCTCATGATGAGATTGCGGGAATATAGATTTTTGAATTTGAAAGTTTCTACTTATAATCAAATTCAATAACCATTTTGTTATATTCCCCCAGAGAAGCCTTATTTTTAGGGTTGAAATTAAAGTCTCATTCAATCATCAAAACCCAGGTCTGGTCTCCATCTTCAACCACTAAGACCGCCGGAATCATCGAAAAATCACCTTTGACTGAGATTCTAAAAAAAGAAGCATTGTCATGTTGCAAAGTGTCGTTTGCAATCTCAATCAGAACTCCCAATTATGAATCACCAATTGATCGGAAAAACTTAGAATTCCAAAAGTGCTTTGGAATACCTCTAATTTTCAGCCACTTCTTAAGCTTTGATACCGCTTGAATTGGAATAATAATATCTTTAGCCAA
Source organism: Papaver armeniacum (assembly GCA_023531295.1). Lineage (NCBI taxonomy): Eukaryota > Viridiplantae > Streptophyta > Magnoliopsida > Ranunculales > Papaveraceae > Papaver > Papaver armeniacum. The sequence goes on along the minus strand of JAJJWW010001518.1, from coordinate 174,560 downwards.
ACTGGACTTAAAAAAATTCCTTTGCTTGATAAACTCCTTCTGTTTAGCAGGTTTCCTCTGTTTACACTTAGCTATAAGATCTTCTAGAAACTGGGAAAGATGAACCACAAAATCCTCCATCATAAAACTTTTTGGCTTCCAAAGATCTAGTGAGTAATCATGAATAAGTTCCAATTTGTTAAAGCATAGCTCGGTTGAACCCACCGAGCGTTGGTATGTCAAGTTTGGTTATCATATTATAGTGAATCAAAACTCATGTTAAGAGTCGCTTGATTATGTACTAGAGTCAACTTCGTATAGGTTAGCTTGAAAGTATTAGGATATGAGACTTTACAAGTATTGCGAAGACTTGAAGATGTGAAAAAGCAAGGTGCTACAACGACAACAATCATCCTTCGACTTGAGGTTAGTGATGTTTGACTTGAACTGTTTCATTCCCTAACGTATCTTTCAAGTTGTGCATATTGAAAACAAAACTGCGAAGCATATTTGAACTCTAGATAGCCATAATAATACGAGGTTTATTGCTTAACCATTAAACTTTGTAGATAAGACATCGCCATAATCATTTGAATGCTATTGTGATTATGTATGGGTATGAGGTGAGGATTTCATCCTAGGGAACAATGTTTTACATGTGTTCTAAGGAAGTAAGTTCATAAACTTGTTTGTAAATCGAAAAGGAAATCGCCAGGCGTTATTGGTTTTGTTATTCATTGCATATCTTATGAACAACCAATATGTGTGATTGAGTATAACCGTTCACGACTTGTTGTGTTCTTGGTAGAACTATTCACAAAGGCCTGACTTATGTATTGTATGACTTTTATTAGTGAAACCGATCTTAAGTAATCACCTGAGATGGTATGATCGAGTTTGTGATTTTCTGTCTGACCAAATATGGGAAAGGGGAACCGATCCTAGTAAGAGGTGCAGTACATCACAAAGGGGAACCGATCCTTGTATGAGGTACAACAAGGTTTATAGCAGAAAGTGGAACCGATCCTATGAACATGTGCAACACGTTTTTAGGCAAAGGGGAACCGATCCTATGGAAATGTGCAATAAATATAAGTTAGATACCATATCTATGTGGGGAACCGATCCTAGTACCTAGTCAACCGAATTTTGGAAAGCTAGTGTGACTATGCACAGTACTCACATGGAAGGTAGAACCGAAACTTGTTTTGGTAGAACCGTTAAACCCATGATTGCGATTGAATGTATTTGATCAATCGCACATAGTCCTTGATAGTTATATGAACCAATTCTAAACTTGTTTGGAAGTGTGGCAAATCGGTTTCAAGGTTGTAAGTGTGAAAGAGAACTTACAAAGTTAAGATGTCGACATACTTTGAACACGTGTTATGAATGTTTATTTCTTTAATTGTTCAAAGTTATTCCTTAATAGCTAAGGGAAGAGAATCCCAGGATCGAAACAAAATAAGTTAAGAATCTTTTAATTAAGGTATTTAACTTCATTTTGTAGGGAAATAAGAATTAGTAATGTGCATTTACTAATTATAGATTTTCCGAGAGATTTCGATCATTATTTTTGGACAGCATTTCCAGGAATGGAAACCGAATTTGTGCTTTAATGAATATCTTGAGAATATTTTCGGTTTTGGAAATTCCTTGGTGTCCAAACTTCCTTGTCTATAAATACTTGAAGTTTGCCTTTCTAGCAAACTAATCCTTCGTAACAACAGACTTTCTCTTTGTTGTGTTGTTACTGGTGTAGCCGCCTATTCGGAGAGGAGAGTAACCTAATTAGGCAAAATCTCTTACGACCTCTCAGTTAAAAGTCTTCTTTGGGATTGAGAAGCTCTACGATTACCGTTGGTGGGAAACTAGATAATTGCGGTTTATCTTTTGTTTTCTTTGATTTGATTGACTAACGGTGGTTGAACTTTGATTGCACCTAGTTTGTTTATGCTTGAGAATCTTCTCTTCTGATATAAGATTCACTCAAACTAGTTCAGAGTTTCGACAGGGATCTTTAGACTGTTGTTAGTTCTAAAGAAGATCTCGTGATAATCCATTGTTAACAGACTCAGTTCTGTGCGTAATTGATCACAAGAGATTCAAGTGATTATGTGCAGGTGCTTATTGAAGACAAAGAAGATATTGAAAATTTCTGATTTGTGGGTTCATAATCTTTGGTGTGCACAATACTTGTTTCGGTAAAAGAGGATCCAATTAATAATCGGTTTATCTTTGTGATAGATTGGATTGATTAATTGAGTAGATCGGCATCAACACAATTCTTTGGATTAATAGTGTTGTTGGCTTAATCTTAAACAATTACTTCGGTAATTGAATATAAAATAGATCTAAGGACCTGACGAAGGAGTTTATGTTAAGATAAACGGAAGAGCCTTTGTCCGACTCATATCACTTGGTTGAATAGAGTTGATACCAAACAGATTTGTTGCTCCTGAACTGTTTGGAATACGAACCAAAAGAATTGTTCCAAGTACGTGACTAAGGTCGGAGGCATGGGAATACAAACGGAACTAGGTGAACTATAGGTTTAGTTGCCTGGTCTCAACTATACGAAGTTAGGTGTAATGTTGTGTAGCGGCTTAATCCTGAGAGTATTCAATTATGGACAAGGTCCCGGGGTTTTTCTGCATTTGCGGTTTCCTCGTTAATATAATCTTGTTGTGTCATTTACTTTATATTTCCGCATTATAATTGTTTTATTATAACTAAAGTAAATCACACAAACGTTAATTCCTATTTACTTGATAAGTGAATCCTGTTGTGTTTGGTTAAGTCCGAACCTTTTTATCAAGTAACATACTTCGTTGTTGTATTATCTCGATCTCGTATCCATAGACGATCACACGAAGTGTGAACCGATTAGTTGTATTGTCTCGACTCAGTCCATAGACAATCACTTTTGGAGAAAGGACTTATAGGTAGGAAAAGTTTTAGCTTGAGGTATATTTGGGTACCCTCGCCTTTTCAATTGGTATCAGAGCAGGCAAACATGAAAAGATATAACAATCTGTGTTTGGTGCGATCCAACCTATAAGACATGAGTCAAGTAGAGTTAAGCGAGAGCGAAAACTAAAGAAAGACTCAGTTAACGTATCGCAAGAGGTTATTGAACCACTCTCAGAATCTGTTTGTAAGCAATTGCTTATTTACAAAAAGGTAATTGAGAAAAATCGGGATGATTTTAAAGCAATTAATATTGAATGTGAAAGGATGCATCAAAATCACAAGAATTTTAGGGAAGATACTTCTTAACAAATACAGGGTCTTGAAGAAAAACTTGCTGAATCTGATGCAAGGATTAACTCTCAACAAAAGAGTTTCGAAGAGAAGGAAGGGGAATATGTCTCACCAGAAAAACGCCTTGAGGCTGACCTGACAAGTTCTCTTGATAAAATCAAGATGCTAGAAGAAGAAAATTTGCACTTGAAAAAGCACATTGATATCTCAAACAATGTAACCTCAATGTTAGAAGCAAGTAGAAATCATCGTGATACACGAGGATTGGGCTATAAGGGAATAGATGCTATTAACAAAGAGGTAAAATTTGTTAAAGATACAAATTCTTCTCAACCAGAGGCTTCCACTATTGTCAAAGATGCTCCTATTTCTCGTAAAGAAGTAAAGCCATCAGGCCTAAGAAACATGTTCAACCATACGCTTCAAGTGCATCAATCAAACAGAGCACTTCAGCTAATGTCAAGAAAGCAACAAAGTTGAACAAAGATAAGAAGAAGAAGAAGAGGAAAAATCGTCAAGCTCCAATGCAAGAGGATCCACAAAAAGGTAACATTAAAACTTAGACTTCGTATGTTACTAAACATTGTTGTTATTGTGGTAATAAAGGGCATGTGGAATGGGGATGTAATATTCATAAGATAAAATATACACTTTCTTTTGTATCAAACGAATTGGCTAAGATTACTCCCCAAAGAAACTCAGATCGGTATTGTCCTAAGTTTAGGCAAAAGAATTATTATAATGATAGTTCAAACTTTGCATATCACTCGACAAGGTCATTTCATAAAAGACCCAATTATAGAAAGAGAGATGACTTTTTAAATGCAAAAACAAGATCTGATGTTCCAAATTGGAGAAAGGATGTTTCGCAAAGTATTCAAAAGGACAATCGTCCTAATGATAAGAAGGAGAAAGCCACTCTTGCGAAACCCATCTCTAAATGGGTCCCGAAGTCCTCCATAGCCAAGAAGGGACCAAAAGTTAGTCACGAGAATGACTCTCAGCTGTTAATTGTTGGTGACAATAATTATAAGAGTCTTCTTGAAAGACTAAAGAAAGACATCATGTCTGAAATCTCTTGTACTAGTAAAGGTTGTGATAATGACACTCTTCATCACAAGTCAAAGAAGAAAAAAAGAGATGGAACAAGAGAAAACAAACCAAGCAAGAGGTCAAGAATGATGAGTCTGTCTTAGTCACTCGTGACGAACAAGACAAGGCTCAAATTAACACAACCTAGTTGTGTTAGAATGTGCATGCTAACCTTAGTGCTCAATCTTTTTAAAGGTGAGGAAGCACATGAAAAACTGAGCACATGATCTCTCGGTTATTTTATGACTAATTGATATCTTTAGGGAGATTTATTTTCTATACTCATACCTTCTCTATCTATTTTTGGGTTTTTGATAGAAACGGTAATTTTGAGTTGATGATGTTGATATGTACTGATCATATATGTGTATCTCATGCTTTTATGGTTAAAACGAGCCAAAAATCACTGAATTCGGACTTCGTATGCAAAAGTTATGCCAAAAACAGTTTAGTATTGTGATCTTTCACTAGCAACACAAGGGTACCGATCCTAGTGAGAGGTGCAATACGAAGGAGTGTAAAACTGTTTTGCCTATAACTTCTTCGTCCGAACTCGGAATGACCTCATTCTTTTTGCGTTGGTTTCGTAATTCAATTTCCTATAAGATTGAGCAAATTTAAATACTTGATTTTATGTTGAATATTTATGGTGTATTGCAAATTGATTTATGAGATGTATGATTTCGGTTTTCATGACCTTAATATTCGATCTCATATGTTGTGAACCCTTGTGGTTTGGGTGACTTTTTGATTTAACAGGATTAAGTTCTAACCCATATTGGTAGGCTTTATCAAAGAATCATGAGGGGTTCTGGTAGAAATAATACGCGAAAAAGTCACAATATGTGAATCGGTTTTGGTTTAGCATAAAAGCATATGTGTTTCGACGGTTTTCAACTTTTGCTTGCAATTGTTAAAACCGATTTTCAACCTTTCTATGGTAAAGGTTGGTTGTTGTTATTCTTTTGTTTTTGCATAAGGATGACAACATGATGATATTTCGATATCAATTCTCCCTGGAAGAAGATGCAATCATATTGAAGAAGTGGATGCGAAATTTGAGGTAACAATCTTGTTAGTTAATTGTTTTCCTATTTAAGAAAAACTGAGTTTATTTCATATATATTTATTGCTTTTGCTTAACAAAATTTCGGTACAATTGATGTTTATTCCATTATGTGTGTATGGATGTATGTGTGATTCAATTGGTTCCGGTTAAGAAAAACTATTGTTATATTGCTTTATTGTGTGGTATCAATTGTTTAGGCTTACAAAATTTCGGTGCAATTGCGGTGCTTTTAATGTCTATGTTGTTTCAATTGCTTCCGGTTGAGGTGAATAATTATGCAAGTTGATTTATGTTGGTTTGTATGAATTATTTATGGCTTAACGAAATAAAAGGTTTACAGGATGAGTTGTTTAGTCCAATTCGATTCCGAATAAGAGAAACTAAGTTAATTTTGATCTTAGTTAGACTTATCGAAGTAAGGTTTCGGTTATTCAAGTCTAATTGAATACCTTAACAAGAAATGCTAGTTAACTAACCTAGTATTTGTCTTGTTTAAAATTGAAAGGTCTAAGTTTATGGATAATTAGAACCTGATGAGCAAAATAGAGTTATCTTTATTTTGGTCATATCGAATTAAGCGATTGTTTTTGTACAATCGGTTTATCAAAGGGACTAAGGTGCTTAGTTGTTTTTGGTTTTCTAAACTAAAATGGAAAAATTGTTTCGGATAATTGTTTCCTTGGTAACATATCAAAATAAAACTACTTGTAGTTTCGGTTTTGATATTGGTTATCAGAACATGATGTGTGGAACCCTCGTGCCTAACTCTACAGGTTGCAAGTCTATTGAGATTTGTAAGATTCTTTTCGTGTTGTCCTTTATTTTTTTTTCGTTTCTTTGTCATTTTGTGACAAAAAGGGGGGAGAAATATATGGAGTAAACAAGTGATATTGGCATTGATTTTATATTGATTGGTATCGCTAAGGAAAGAACATTGGTGCTTAAACGTTTTATCTAAACGAAAGAGTGAAAGCACAGACTAAGGGGGAGTAACATATCATATGAATTGGTATAACAAAGACGTGTGGATTGAATATCTACCTATATTCCTTATGGGGAGTATTTTCTTTGTTATTATAATGTCAACAGCGGCATTTTCAAGGATTGAATGTAAGCAGTTTACTGTGTTGTTGATACGGGAATCAAGCGTATGTGTAATGAATTATTGTAATTTTTTTATCCATATGTTGTAAGAGTTTTGTCACTAAAATTGACAAAGGGGGAGATTGTTAGAGCATAGCTCGGTTGAACCCACCAAGCGTTGGTATGTCAAGTTTGGTTGTCATATTTTAGTGAATCAAAACTCATGTTAAGAGTCGCTTGATTATGTACTAGAGTCAACTTCGTGTAGGTTAGCTTGAAAGTATTAGGATATGAGACTTACAAGTATTGCGAAGACTTGAAGATGTGAAAAAGCAAGGAGCTACAACGACAACAATCATCCTTCCACTTGAGGTTAGTGATATTTGACTTGAACTGTTTCATTCCCTAACGTATCTTTCAAGTCGTGCATATTGAAAACAAAACTACGAAGCATATTTGAACTCTAGATATACATAGTAATACGAGGTTTATTGCTTAACCATTAAACTTTGTAGATAAGACATCGCCATAATCATTTGAATGCTATTGTGATTATGTATGGGTATGAGGTGAGGATTTCATCCTAGGGAACAATGTTTTACATGTGTTCTAAGGAAGTAAGTTCATAAACTTGTTTGTGAATCGAAAAGGAAATCGCCAGGCGTTATTGGTTTTGTTATTCATTGCATATCTTATGAACAACCAATATGTGTGATTGAGTATAACCGTTCACGACTTGTTATGTTCTTGGTAGAACTATTCACAAAGGCCTGACTTATGTATTGGTATGACTTTTATTAGTGAAACCGATCTTAAGTAATCACCTGAGATGATATGATTGGGTTTGTGATTTTCTGTCTGACCAAATATGGGAAAGGGAACCGATCCTAGTAAGAGGTGCGAGTACATCACAAAGGGGAACCGATCCTTGTATGAGGTGCAACAAGGTTTATAGCGAGAAAAGGGAACCGATCCTATGAACATGTGCAACACGTTTTTAGGAAAAGGGGAACCGATCCTATGGACATGTGCAACACATATAAGTTAGATACCATATATATGTGGGGAACCGATCCTAGTACCTAGTCAACCGAATTTTGGAAAGCTAGTGTGACTATGCACAGTACTCACATAGAAGGTAGAACCGAAACTTGTTTTGGTAGAACCGTTAAACCCATGATTGTGATTGAATGTTATTTGATCAATCGCATAGTTCTTGAAAGTCAGATGAACCAATTCTAAACTTGTTTGGAAGTATGGCAAATCGGTTTCAAGGTTGTAAGTGTGAAAGAGAACTTACAAAGTTAAGATGTCGACATGCTTTGAACACGTGCCATGAATGTTTATTTATTTAATTGTTCAAAGTTATTCCTTAATAGCTAAGGGAAGAGAATCCCAGGATCGAAACATAAATAAGTTAAGAATCTTTTAATTAAGGTATTTAAATTTATTTTGTAGGGAAATAAGAATTAGTAATGTGCATTTACTAATTAGAGATTTTCCGAGAGATTTCGATCATTATTTTTGGACAGAGCATTTCTAGGAATTATGGAAACCGAATTTGTGCTTTAATGAATATCTTGAGAATATTTTCAGTTTTGGAAATTCCTTGGTGTCCAAACTTCCTTGTGTATAAATACTTGAAATTTGCCTTTCTAACAAACTAATCCTTCGTAACAACAGACTTCCTCTTTGTTGTGTTGATACTGGTGTAGCCGCCTATTCGGAGAGGAGAGTAACCTAATTAGGCGAAATCTCTTACGGCCGCTCAGTTTAAAGTCTTCTTTGGGATTGAGAAGCTCTACGAGTACCGTTGGTGGGAAACTAGATAATTGCGATTTATATTTTGTTTTCTTTGATTTGATTGACTAACGGTGGTTGAACTTTGATTGCACCTAGTTTGTTTATGCTTGAGAATCTTCTCTTCTGATATAAGATTCACTCAAACTAGTTCAGAGTTTCGACAGGGATCTTTAGACTGTTGTTAGTTATAAAGACGATCTTGTGATAATCCATTGTTAACAGACTCAGTTCTGTGCGTGATTGATCACAAGAGATTCAAGTGAAGACAAAGAAGATATTGAATATTTCTGATTTGTGGGTTCATAATATTTTGTGTGCACAATACTTGTTTCGGTAAAAGTGGATCCAATTAATAATCGGTTTATCTTTGTGATAAATTGGATTGATTAATTGAGTAGATTGGCATCAACACAATTCTTTGGATTAATAGTGTTATTGGCTTAATCTTAAACCATTACTTCGGTAATTGAATATAAGATAGATCGAAGGACCTGACGAAGGAGTTTATGTTAAGATAAACGGAAGAGCCTTTGTCCAACTCATATCACTTGGTTGAATAGAGTTGATACCAAACAGATTTGTTGTTCCTTTTCTGTTTGGAATACGAACCAAAGGAATTGTTCCAAGTACGTGACTAAGGTCGGAGGCGTGGGAATACCGACGGAACTTGGTGAATTATAGGTTTAGTTGCTTGGTCTCAACTATACGAAGTTAGGTGTAATTTTGTGTAGCGGCTTAATCCTGAGAGTATTCAATTCTGGACAAGGTCTTGGGGTTTTTCTGCATTTGCGGTTTCCTCATTAATAAAATCTTGTTGTGTCATTTAATTTATATTTCCGTATTATAATTATTTTATTATAATTAAAGTAAATCACACAAACGTTAATTCCTATTTACTTGATAAGTGAATCCTATTGTGTTTGGTTAAGTCCGAACCTTTTTATCAAGTAACATACTTCGTTGTTGTATTGTCTCGATCTCGTATCCATAGACGATCACACGAAGTGTGAACCGATTAGTTGTATTGTCTCGACTCAGTCCATAGACAATCACTTTCGGAGAAAGGACTTATAGGTAGGAAAAGTTTTAGCTTGAGGTATATTTGGGTACCCTCGCCTTTTCACAATTTTTCAGTTTGTTCATCTACAATCTCCATATCAATAAAAGACTCCCATTTCATCTTTCTTCTTACCTCCCTTTCTACTACTTGTCATTGAGCCAACCCATCTATATAGATTAATCCTTTAAAAGATTTCCTATCCGCACTCTTCTTAGATAATGAGGCCTCAAAATATGAGTCTAAAGGTAAAGATTATACCATCTTCCTATGCAAGTTATTAAGCTGCAGCTTTCTACGTATCTCCTTACAGAGAATAGCCCAATAATAACAATTGTCTCCACATGGAATGCACAATGCATAAGATCGATCCTCGTATCCCCTTCTTACTCTCGACACCCTCAAATATCTTCCTCCTTCATTCACTTTATCCTTACACAGAAAAGTTGCTTCTCCTTCTCTCCTTGGCCATTTCTTCCTGTCACCATTTTCCTCCCTTGCTTCTTCTAAAACATCGCTAAGCCAAAACACTATGTCTGTTGAAAAAGGAATCCATGATTTGAATCCCAATATTTTCATTTCTTCCAATATGATTCCTTCTACATTGCCTATAGTTTCCATTGAAGGATAGAAAATTTTTCAATCGATATAGAGAATTTCCATTTCTCTCGGTCTTTCTCTCTCCATATCTTTTTATTTTCCGTAGTGTTTTCTTAATGACGATATGAACCATGGGATGTTTGAAACCGGTATGTTGGTCATTAGTACGGTGTCATTCTATGATGCACTGACACATATACGAGACACAGTTACGGGGACAAGTTATATGTGTTACACACACTATTAAAATGAGATTTAACAATAATATACTCAACAAAATAATCACTATTATTCTAAAAATACTTCATTACTAAGTAAATAAAATTAATAATAATAAAACAATGATCAAGTCTTTCATGAATAATGCTTAAATTTGACTAAAATGAAAATAATTTTTTTGTCATATTTAGTTTATTTTGATTTTTGTAAACTATCTGAAAAAGAGAAGCAAAAATAAAATTAGATAATTAGAAAAGTGAAAGAATACATCTGCCACGCCCAACCCTCGACCTCATCCAAGGCGTTTCATCGGGAAAAAAAATCCTCTTTTAATTAAATTTCATGTATTTATTAGCATTTTTCTTTTTAGAACTCCTTAAAACATGCCGAGGGGAAGAATTTGATGTCACCTTACCCAAAGTATCTTCTAACACCATGTTCTCCCAAACCAATGATTGTGAAAATACCGGATAATCATCATATAATTATATCATTTTTATACGTGTCTAATTTAATAAATGTATCAGTATCATCACTATCTATTATGACATGTCTAATCTAATAAATCTATCGGTGATTGATATGTAATTGGCCTTTAATACAAGGCTTGAGTAATTGAGATTTAGGAATATCATGACACGTGGAACCAGAAATTATATCTACATAAGAGATATGCTTCACAATAACATGATTCACAGTAGTAACAACATCAGACGATTTAAGGCTTGATAAAGAAGGATAAAGTAACATAATGTCTTTATGATCAACCGCTATGAATAAGAAAAACGTGAAGGAAACAAAAAATTTATATCATTTTTTGGTATTGAACTTTTCGTTTGTGTTTCCAAAATAAAATATTAAATCCAGTTCCACCATGGTTCCCAACATATGTTAAGAATTTGTCATACCAAGTTCCCAATATAGGTAAGGACCGGTTTTACCTAGACTCTCAACATAAGTTTAAGAATCGATTATACCAGATTTCCAACATAGGTAAGGATCAGTTCTACCTTGACTCTCAACATAAGTTTAAGAATCAATTATACCACAACATCCTACCATATGTATGATTCGGGCATAAAAGAGATTCATGAGAAACCGGACCAACATACCTGTTGATTTCCTTTCGATTACGAAACAAGTTTGTATACGTACTTCCTTTAAGCAAATGTTTTAAAATATTGTTCCCTAGGATGAAATCACACATATATCCCATACACACAACCAAGTAACAAGTTACATAGATTATGTTGATGCTGCACTTATGAAGGTCGAAAGATAAGCGTTTTACTTCGTAAGTCAATATACTTCCTTGACACTTTGATCATAATAATATGACCAAGTTTAATACTAGAGTTTCATAAATATAACTTGGCATGTTATGTTTTCAATCAAAAGCGACTTGAAAGATACGTTAGGAATGGAAACAAGTTCAAGTCAATATTACTAACCTCAAGTGGAAGGATGATGTCTTCGTTGTAGTCGTTAGTTCTTCACATTCTTCGGGTCTTCAGAGTAATACTTATAAGTCTCAACATTCATAGACTTTCTAGTCTAACCCAAAGTAGTCGAAATCGTTCCTCGGTCCTACTCGGCTGGGGACCTTGGTGCGAGGAGTAATAAGTTCGGACTTGGAAATCGCCAAAACTTGGTCTAATACTCGAAGTCTATTTATTAGAGACTTATATTTTGCTACTCATAAGTCATGGTTTGCGTCAAATTAAAATTAAAATCTTAACACTATCATGTAATTAAGTGTCTAATAATGTTCTATTGAACGTATTTATTACGTATTTAAAGGTTTTTCTATTTGTTAACTCTCATTTGAGGGGTGACGAAAATTCTCTTTTATGATTTTAGTGCATTCAAGGAAAACTCGGAAAAATCCTTAACTCGTTTTGCTAAAAAATCGGTCCAAATCGGCAAAATTGTTCGCCTTAATCGCTAAAATTCGGAAATGGCTTGGAATCAGAAATCGCCTCGGCCATATAGCCTGTAGCGATTACTCGGGGAGTAATCGGCCTTTGAGAGCAATTTTGACTACACTTCTAACCTAAACAAAGTTGACTCTAGTAATTAATCAAGTGACTCTATATGAGTTTTGATACTAAAATATGACAACCAACCTTGACATACCAACACTTGGTGGGTTCAACCGAGCTATTCTCTAAAATAATTGTTCGACACTTTGGAACAAGGTATATGCGACTTCCTACAAGAGAAGACACCGTAATATTATTGGCGGAAAATGCGGCTATAGGATTTCCTGGGATGTGTGGGAGTGTTGATTGTATGCATTTTTCGTGTAAGAATTGTCCAACAACATGGGCAAGTATGTTCCGAGGACATGAAAAAAACCCACCATGATCTTAGAAGCTGTGGTATCATATGATCGGTGGCTTTGACAGGGTTTCTTTTGAACGTCAGGGTCGAAAAACGACTTGAACGTCTTGGCTCAATCACCACTTTTTGATAAGATGGTTAATGGTTTAGAAACTCCTTGTAATTACTGTATCAATGGCCACAACTACAACATAGGTTGTTTCTTGGCGGATAATATATATCCCCGATTGTCATGTATCGTGTAGTCATTCCAAATTCTTCTTCCAAATCAACATGCTAATACGATGTTCAATAGATATCAACAAGCGAAGAGAAGATGTTGAAAGGGCTTTTGGAACTCTCCAATCACTACACCATTTTGGACGATTTGAGACACTTATATCTGTTGTTATGAATTTAAAGGACACATATAAGTGTCTCAAATCGTGCGTCTGGAATGCTTTGAGACGCCTATGGAGACACTTATAAGTGTCTCTTAATTAACTTAAGCGACACATATTAACCGTCTCTTAAATTAGTTAGCGACACTTTTTCAATGCGACATATAAATTAATTAATAGACGTTTAAATCATGTCGTTTAGTTCCATATGCGACACATGGATTTTTTGTTTAATACACTTATATGCGTCTTAAAATTAATATAGCTTTTAAAAAAAAAACTAAATTTTCAATTTGGAATTCCTAGGATCAAAAGTTCCTTCACCTACACATTTCATTTTTAGCACCTGAACACGGACACCCAGCAAGAATTGCCAGCCATTTAATTTTCCATCAAATATGAAATATCAAAGAATAATCAAACATGATCCATCTCAGTCATAATTACATATGTAAGATACTCAAAATTATAACAAAAAATAGCTTCTTATAATTGCAAGTCTCTCACTACAAAGTTGAGCATATTTTGGTACTGAATAACATAGTACTTCCTATAAACTTGTTCAATCTACATCATGGGACCGCATCTACATTTCTAATGGAAATTAAGAAAGGAATTACCTACAACTTGCTGAATCCCACTACTCATAATTCAGATGGAACATATCTCACATGGCACTTAACTTGGAAAGGTAGTCAACAAGATAGTCACATATTGAAAATAGGTTTGAGGTCTCGAACAATTATGAGCTCACATCGCCTCCCGCAAGGCCAACTTCCTTGTATAAACCAGCTCCAGGGAACAGAACACCTTGGACGATATCCTTTACGTACATTTTGTTTGTAACCTGACGAAAACAAAATCAAATGAAAATATGTCAACACATGAGTGACACCCTTGATGTAGATCATAAGTTCAACAAGATCAGACTGAGACAAGCACCAAATATAGAGGCACCTTCTATAATGTCTCTCAAATTCTATCTAAAACCTTGACTTATAACTGCCCTGTGCCAAGAATTTACTGTGATCCGACTTCTCACCTAACTACTTCTTTGGCGACAGACCCAATAAGCATTTCGTTCACAAGTCATCTGTGTAACACACCAAACACAGAACAAAGTTCAACATCATTACAGTATTTCGACTTACACATGATTGTGAGTTCGATAAAGGCACATTGAGCTTTTGCTTCCTCGAGAACGAAAAAGAAACATCATTTATTAATATATGAGAAACGAAAGCAATAACAACACCCAAAACAACTCTAACATGGACTACCTTTCCAAGTGTGGGATCCTAAGAGCCATTCCAAGAACTTAATAGGGTAATTAAGATTTTCCTCCTTTAAAATGAGGTTATCTCTATAGTAATATATATGATATCCATGAATAATCGGCAAAATATGGCAATGAATCCCCAACTATTATTGTGTACTTCACAAAGATAGTTAAACACTACAATCCACCATATCTGCATTGGAACTGTATGACACATACCGACAAAAATTAAAGCAACTTCTATGATACACATACCGACTGAACCATTGAGCATAAGAAGGATCATATGACGATATCTCGGCCAGATTCATTACACAGTCCAGATTCATTACACAGTCCACTTGAGTGATAAATCTCGACTGCAGCTGGTATCAAATATAGCCAAGGACTTTAGAAGGGTTATGAGTTTTCCAGATACCTGGAAATTCAAAAACAATGAGTATCAAAACCTTTCCCTCATGTGCCTATCATGTTAATACTTGAAAGCTGCTTGAAAAGTAGAAAACTAGGAAATAGTCGTAAGTAACTATATGAAAAACTTCATCCTAATTCAGTATGGCGGCAAAAATATAAAAAGTAAGTGGAAGAAGAAAGCAAAATCCAAGTTGTAATCCCTAAAAAATACAGAATGAAAGATCATACTCAAGGAATTCGATTTCATCTTTGAACAAATATCTGATTTATTAGCAACTACTATCAATTAAACCGATAGTTGATTTGTTAGAAAATCTTATCGTCTTTTAAGCCTAACTTCTCGTGTTTCCTAACTTTGGACATATTCATAAAATAAGAAGTAATGTAATCCCAACAGAATTAGATACATAGTTATATTCAAATCATATAATATGCAGGTAGCATTTATAATATACATGAACAATTATATGCAGAAACATATAATATACATGGCTCAATCTTTAGAAAAATGTAGCATTTATATCACATGAGATGGAGATTAGCCAGTGACATTGTACCTGCTTAGTGAAGTCGCGAGATAATCTCCATTGAAGTCTACCTACAATGTCCACATACACTCTAAGTCAAACATGTCACAACTTTTGGAGATAAAGCAAGAAACAAATCTATTTAAGAATAAAGAACAACAACAGTTAAATCATTTCAAGAAGAAGGAATTTAGCTACCTGAAATCAATGTGGTATAAGGTTCGGTGCACAAGATGAGGATTTGAACTGAAAATATCTTAACAAACAGTTATCAATAAGACAGGGTTGAATTTCTACTTGCTAGGAAAACTAATATAGGGTTAGAACTTTTTCAGTATTCAGGAAAAATGAAAACCCTATCATTTTACTTGCTAGACATGTGAATACCTCATCCTAACTCATTAATATAGTTCCAGTGACACCAATAAATCGTGGACTATCAAAACAGAACACAGTCATTTAACACGAATGCAAGTAATTTGTCAACCGATAATTCTATACATACATTTAACACTGAAAGTGACACCCATTTTCAGTCAATACATGGAAAATCGAGTAATAAAATAGGGGTTAGAGAATTTACCCATGAGTCTTAAACTTCATGCTAACTTCAGGAGTTTTTCCAAGACCATCCCAAGCTATATTCATCTACACACACAACAAACAAACAAAAATTAGTTAAGCAAAACAAAATCTTCATCAGAATAAGTTTCGTATGTATAACATATCATGGGTGCATTAGGAATGATGCACATGGAGGAATGGGCAAGTAAGCCCTACTAGTAAATAACAGTCAGATAGGCTTCATGTAGACGATCCTCCTTTCAAAATATAATTTCCACCTGCCTGGGAGACTTAGGTTAATTGGCAAGTCAATAACTGCAGAGAACTACTTTTGTTGCTGTTTGCATATATTGAAAGGAGAGGATGAATTATCTTGTGTCTAGCTTCTCCCAATTGTCAGTCCAACTTGTGATGTGCTTGCACTGCAATTTCGATTTAATAACCGAAATGTAACAACAAAACAACCATGAAAAGTGAAAACGAGAGAAGGAAATAAGGTTAACCACAAGCTTTCGCAAATCAGAGGGCAATTGACCAGGGAACCTCAAACAGCAAGGAACACCAGACATTGTAGATCTTACACACAGTTAGGAAGCACTTTCCCATGATTTGTGATTCATATTTAGAACCAGTTTGAAAATACTTCAGTATAGTACAATCAACTACATAGTCACATTGATTAGCTTTTGCGACAATGTACACCTTATGGTAGATATATCAGATCAAACCCTTAACGGCTGCCGGTATACAAAGAATCCTTCAACTGCAACGAAATATAGACAGATAAAAGATCAACATGTGAGTACAACTTTGATTGTGATGTGTAAAATATTAAGCCCTTAACTGTAAATAACAAGTCTTAAACAAATCTGATTGTTAAAAAATTAACAGTATTTACATTTGTTCTTCACCCACTTTCTTTCCCAATCTACATTGTTTCTTGCTTCTCTGTTTCAGTAAAATTTTCCCAGTATCTGAAAAGACACATCCAAATTTATTACAAATAGAAATATTTAACTGCATAAAAGAAGAATATTGTTTGGAAACTAAACATAAACCTCACTAATTTCATATCTAAACGATTAAATTCTACTGAGATAAATTTAAAAAAATAAAATCCAAACGGAAATGAACCCTATAATTCTCAGATCGAAAAGGCTATATCTATTATAAATACCAAAAAAAAAAAAAATAACAAACAAAAATAAACCCTAGAAAATCGTCACATCTAATACAATAACATAACTAAAGCATCGACTCATCAAATGAAATTGAAACCAAACCGATGATACTCCATAAAAATCCAATCAAAAAACATATTTCGAATTTTAAAAATGATTAATTGTACTGTACAAAAGAATCTAGACACACAAAATCAAAAACAACGAAATTAGTTATTCAACGTGATAAACTTATCTCGATTGACTGATCTATCATCTCGTCGACTGGTTTAGATTCAACCATGGAGAATGATTTTCTAGGGTTTTTGGAAGGAAAATTAAATTTCTAGGGTTTGCTACAAGCTTTAGATTAGTGAAAGAATGGGTTAGATTTCTGAAAGATTATCTTCATTTATGAGATGAAGATTTAGGAGGATGGCTTTTGATTTCTGGAAGATAGGGTTTGAGCTCAGAAGATACAGGGAAAATGAAAAGGGAGAGTTCGAGAGAAAGATAGAGAGAGAGAGAGTCGGGATAAGATAATAGACGAGAAAAAGAAAAAAGAATGGTTAATACTAAAATAAATTTTCATTTACAAGTAAGTCCTCAGTCATTTTCAAAAAGTACAAGTGTGTTCTTTTTTTCTTTATTTTCAACCGTATTCTAGAATTAATGAGACAATTACGTTTTATAAGAGACACGTAAACGTCTACCACTCCAATATATGTCTCAAACAAGAAAAACCAAATGTAGCAAAAACCTGGATATGGTGTAGTGAATAAAACAAGTTCCAAATAGCAAAAAAGCCGGCTATGTATTGGGATAGGAAGGATATAAACTTTATTATACAGACAACATGGTCATTGAGAACGTAAAACGTGACTTAGATTGGGGTAAAGTCGTGAACGAAACAATTCCACAAGTTACTAGAATACCGAGGTCATACAACGTGTTGAGGAATGATGAGGCTTATCTCAAACTCTGCGAATATCTAGTACAACACATTTGGACACGACATGGACTAGGTCTCATATATGGTAAAACTTCACCGAAATTTCCTTCTCCTCCGGTAGATAATTTTGATGGATGGTGAAATCGATCTAACCGATGTTTACCCACAAGAATAACTTTAATCGTTTTTTTTTTCTCCTAAAATTTCAAATGAACTTTCAATATATTCGTAACTTGGTTGAAATACTACGATTTCTAAACTTTAAATTTATGAAATATTATGATTTTCTTTGGGTTTTTATGGCTATGGTTTTCAATGTTTTTAAAGAGAAGAAGACTAAGAAAAAAAAACTAAGTATGGAACTTGTTTGTATCGTTAATAAAATTGACTGAGAGCCCGCTAATCAAACTCGTTTGCCCGTGAAGGAATATTATAGAAGTTTCCATATACCTTGTTGCCCAAGTTGCTTGCACATGAAGTTTGTATCAGAATTAGGGTTACATAAACTCAATAAATACATGTATCCTAAACCCTAAAAGGATATGGAATCATAGGTTAGCTAACCACAATTATTGTAAACCTCATACCAATACAATATCTCCCCTATGGGATTCCTCCGTGGATGTAGGCATAACTTGACGAACCACGTTAAATGTTTGTCTTCATATTTATTTCTATTATCTTCTAACCCTAATTCTCAATAATCATTATCAAATCACCGTGTTTAGTGGCTAAAAGTAATTTTGGGTACAAACAGAACTGAAAAACTTGTCTCTGTTTCTGTATGAGTTTTGAGGAAAAAGCTATTGAGAATAGCGCCAAACACTACCGAGAATAATGTCTACAGCCATTGGATTTCCAACGACTCCTTCTAATCAAAGGATCATTAAAAAAGGCTAATCAAAATAGCATTTCAACGCTAATCATAATTAACGGATCTAAACTTTAAATGTATCAAAATCTCATATTACCTCAAAAGCCTATGAGCGGTGGGCTAGAGCGTCCAAAGCCTAACTAAAAAAAGGATTAAGCGTTGATTTCTACTAGTTAGATTAGCCCGTACGGCCTGGCCTGTGGGATAATCGGGCTTGGTCTGGCCTGCCCGGCCCGACGTACACCCCCGGGCAAACCATACAAATATCCACATATCACAATGACCAAACTTAGACGGTTTAGATTGGTAATAGCAGTTTTACTCCAATGCACTTTGTCTCACACTGACATCTGAAGTGATTTTCTGAGTTCTCCAAAAGGAGGAAGGTTCATAATCCATCTGTGTTTTCATTTTCAACAGAGAGAGAAGGAGGTCGAGCTTCTGTAGTAAAAGAAAGAATGGTACGAAGAGCAAACGTAGTGTTTGATGAAAGTCCACCAGATGATTTCGATCCATCGGATCCTTACAAGGATCCAGTTGCTATGTTAGAGATGAGAGAACACATTGTGAGAGAAAAATGGATCGATATTGAAACTGCAAAGATATTGAGAGAGAAACTCAAATGGTGTTACCGTGTTGAAGGAATTAATCATCTTCAGAAATGTAAGCATCTTGTTCAACAATATCTTGAATCTACTAGAGGTATCGGTTGGGGTAAAGATGCTCGTCCCCCTTGTTTCCATGCTCCCAAAGTCCAATCTTCAGAATGATATGATTTTCAGGTCTGTTTTCACTTTCTTATTCAATTAAGTTTCATTTCAGTACACATCCATCATTTTTTTTCCTTTCAATTTGTCTTGTTATTTTGTTGAATCGGAATTAGGGTTTTTTTTTATTATTTATTTTTTTAATCATTCAAAGTTTGTATTAACATCTTGAACTGTTAGAATGGCTGATTTTGAAATGCCGAAATTTGGTATGGAGGAAGTAGTATCCAGATGATATGTAATTTTGTTTCCCAAATTTCTGGCAGTTTGTTTTTCTTCTTTGATTCCTAGATGGTATCCAATGCTTGATTATTGTGGTTACTGCTATTCCATCAAAATTAACCTATTTTAAGTAAGATCATCTCTGATGCTAATGTTGTCAGCTTTACTTATTGTGCTACTTAGGGAATACACCCGTTTAGGTTAATAGATAATTCTTCAATGCAGACCTAAGCTGATGCTGCAAGTAGTTGAGATGACAGCTTCTAGCCCACGCTCTTGGTTTCAGAGGTTCGCCGAAATATTTGTTTCTTTAGTTGTTTTAGTATAACTACATGTAAGATACATTCAAGAGAAAGCTGTTCTGACACCTCAAGTGAAGTTCTCTCATCCTAAAGTAAAGGGTTTCTTTAGTTAGTGCTTAAGAGCATTTCCAGTGTGCCATGTCTCATAAAAATGCCTGAAAAACTTGTTTTAAATGTGGCATTAGAAAACCCTTGAGAAACAGGAAACCACCTCCTCTACTAATTTGCTAAAATGATTTATTTGTCCACAGGTATGTCTAATATTATAGATATAGTGAAAAGTAATATTGTAGCAGAACAAGAAGTAATTCTGTAGAACAAGAGTAAGGAATAGAAGATGTCTTCCCAACTTCTTGCCACATCATCACCTTCATATCGACTTAATAGGTTTGCATTAGAAGGCTTCTTAACTACAATGTATGTATGTTTTCTATTTGGCGTAGCAAATTTGAGCCGTCTACGTCGACGTTAGAGATGTTCTTAGAGGATGTTTCATCACCTTTGAGACCAATGAGGCATGTCATGTAAAAAAGTTGTTTAAAGTAAGATCATCTCTGATGCTAATGTTGTCAGCTTTACTTATTGTGCTACTTAGGAAATACACCCGTTTAGGTGAATAGATAATTCTCCAATGCAGACCTAAGCTGATGCTGCAAGTAGTTGAGATGACAGCTTCTAGCCCATTCTCTTGGTTTCAGAGGTTCACCGAAATATTTGTTTCTTTAGTTGTTTTAGTATAACTACATGTAAGATACATTCAAAGGAAAGCTGTTATGACACCTCAAATGAAGTTCTCTTATCCTAAAGTAAAGGGTTTTTAAACTCCACATGAGACATGTTGCTTAAGAGCATTTCCAGTACAACTGGAAATTTCCAATGTTCCACGTGTCGTAAAAATGCTTGAAAAACTTGTTTTAAATGTGGCATTAGAAAACCCTTGAGAAACAGGAAACTACCTCCTCTACTAAGTTGCTAAAATGACTTATTTGTCTACAAGGTCATCTTGTAGGGTGGTTAGGTATGTTTAATATTATAGATAGTGAATAGTAATATTGTAGCAGAACAAGAAGTAATTCTGTGGAACAAGAGTTAAGGAATAGAAGATGTCTTCCCAACTTCTTGCCTCATCATCACCTTCACATCGACTTAATAGGTTCGCATTAGAAGGCTTCTTAACTACAATGCATGTATGTTTTCTATTTGGCATAACAAATTTGAGCCATCTACTTCGATGTTATAGATGTTCTTAGAGGATGTTTCATCACCTGTTGCCATGTAAAAAAGTTGCCACAATAGCATTTGAGATACTCCGAGTGGCTTTATTCTGATTCTCAATTTCTGACCCCCAGGTGAGATATTATCTGATGCCGAGTTGTTATTATAACTTCTTATAGCAAACTTAGCTTTTTAGAGTAAGTGATTTTCTTCATGGTACTAGGGTGCGAGTGGTGAAGATAGTTCACAAACATACAGATGGATGCATTATATCTGTTTGCTGTTTTCATCTAATATTTTGTCATACACATCAACTTGATTCCACGGATTTCTGATGTCCTATGTGTTTGTCTGACGGATCTGCTATTTTCTCATGTTTCCTTTTTGACGAGAACTTTGAGTGCCATATTTTAGTATCGTTTACCATTAGTTGCTTAGCTTGAACCTGGTATTCTAGTGTTGCACTGGGTACGCTGAATTTGATTAATAAATTAGACCATTAAAATAAATAAGTACGTAAAGGGATTTGATGGAGAGCATCTTGACATATTCAGTCAGAAGTGTGATTGTGGAATATCGAAGTTCGTAAGTCCCACTTTGAGATGATCTTATTGAAGCAATTATGGGTGGCAGGTATTTTAACTTTGTGTTACTTGAAACATTGCATGTGTATAAACTCTAAGAAGCTGGTTATTAGTGATGATTTCTACTGGGGGGGTCTAATCTTACAATTGTATTCTATTACATTTTGTCTATATGAATTGCCTCTCCTGTGTTCCTTCTGTGACTAATATTTCTGTACTTTTTTTAAAGATACAGCTTCCATTATCTGTGCACTAGTTGCCTATATTAGAATAAAGGAAAATCTTGACATTGATCTTTCCTTCTTTTCCAGGGTAATTAGAAGATTGGTAAAGCATCAATACAAGTTCTTAACGAAAATAGGGAGAAAAAAACTCTAATAATTGTGGAATTTCTATGAGGTGCAAAGTGGCAGAATTTCTTGTGATTGATTTTTTGCTTTCTGTACTTGCTCTTCTTTTGTTATCTTAATTTCTTTCAGAACATGTTTGTTGTTCTAGCTGCCATGAGATATTGCAATACAGGGTTTGAAAATGCTGAAATAAGGAAAAATTCTGTTCTCCTTGGAAACAAGATGTTTTCTCATTTTCTGTTACAAAGGCACTCCACCTGGGGTTATGATGTAACAACTGTTTTGATGCAATGTTATCTCATTGTAGTCCATGTTATTACTCTGCTTTCTGTGGCCTAGAATTGTATAGTGCGGATCACATAAAATCACATGGACAACTTAATCGAATGTCTTAAACTGAACTTGGAGAAGCAAAAAGAACAAAAACGAAAATCTGTTGCCATGGCTTATTAATTCAAACTCTAAACCATTTTTACAAACTGTAAAGAATTCTATAACAAACTGTGTAAGGGTGACAAAATTCAATCGTCAAAAGATGTAAAGCATCAAATAGTCAACTTGATCCAAAAGGCCACAGTCGCCACAAACAACCAATGATGATCTTCATACCATATACCCTAGATTAAATTCATTACAGATCTTCGTGGCGAATGAATTGAACCAACTTCAATCTCATATCTGGTGGAATACGAACAGGCCGATAGTTTTTGTCGAGCCAAACGGCCGTGCCCTTTGCTTCCAAGATGGGCTGAGATAAAAATGTAGTTGCATATAGTCAAAAATATGTTGATAGAAAAAGAAGACTTATGCCAATGCAATTATAAAAAATGCCAACCTCTTGATTTGGTAGCTTCAAGATGACGTGTTCAAAGAATAAGCGAGCAGGCGAGGAGCCAGAGATCCTCACTTTGACAACGAAACTCTCACCACTCTGGCAGTGCATGAAACCCCATGAGAATTTGGATACAAATCATACAATACTCACTTTGTTACAAAAGATCTTAAAAATAACGACTTCGCAGACACTCGTGTTTTAGACCTCATAAGCTTTTCTCTATCTTGAGCATGGGGCATTAGCAAAAGAAACTATTCGGCATCCAGTACATAACTAAGATGCCAATTTTATTTTATTTTTCAAGAATTAGGACTAATAAAAAGTTAACTTCTTGGGAGATTTCTAGGTTTGGTAATCTATAAAGTATAAAGTAACTTTGTTACCATATTAACAACACCATTACAAAACAGAAGGATCACTTGTGAAAGTTGTGGATCTCTGAGAACATATCAAAGTCGTTATTAGCTAGAAAACATACTCTTAGTGGTGCTAGGAATTTGAGGGACAACTCCGATAGTGCTAATGCGTTTCCAGTACGCGCAACTGCATCTGCATTGACACCCATCTTCTCCAGAAGCTCGTGACGGGCTGATCAAAAATCTTAAACAACAATTATGATATACATTTAACTGATAAGCAAATCATAGATGAGATCGATTTTCAGAAGTGAGGGATGTCATAATCAAGGAAGGTTAACAAGAGAAGGAAGAATCTTCAGATATGGAATCAAAAGTCAGTCTAGTATGTTAGTGGGAAGCGTTAAAAAAAAAAACTATTCCTTATTTTTTGAGATTGAAACTGAACAGAGCATTTGTTCCATCCAAAAAGAAAAACTTGGAATATATTCATGAGTTTATTAATTGAACCCAACCAAACAATGTTGTTCCTTTGGTAGTTCCCATGAAGAAGAGATGCTTCGTTTAGTTTGAAAATCGGATATGCTTTAAAATAAAACAAAGAAACAATTGACAAGATGAATGCATCATGTAACCACTAACCAGCCTTCTCCCAAATATTAGCATCTAGAGAAGCCATTCTTACTTGCACTTATTAGACTAAAGTAAACTATATTGTACAAAGGATTCAGTATAGGTTTAACTTAAAGGCATATTGAATGTCATCTGTTTTACAAGGGGAAACAGTAGACTCCAAAAACAATTCTAGTTCTACAAGAAACCTGATGTTCTTAAAGAAGACAGCTCTTAAGCAATAACTAGCTGCCTTTCCCACTATGTGCAAATATGGTAATTGGCTGGCAGACTCCATCACGCATAAAGATCATAGACCCTATGCATGTTTTTCTGTAATGGTGTATGTCTGGTTCTCAAAGCCAAAGGACGTGGAATGTAATACATCAAACCCAATCATTCTGTAATAATGACACTCCCTATTTTCTAGTGATGAATACAGCCTTGTATTTTGTACTCTAGTACAACACATAGACCCCATTCATGTTTTCTTGAGATGTGAATTTCTCGAATCTAGGGGATGTGGAGCATAAAAGGCATAACATAAAACTATGTTGTCGGAGGCGCCTCCAGACCGCCGCCCAAGAAGCAAAGTGGCTGGGGCTCCTCGGCAGACAAAGCGCAGCCTTTTTCTACAACATTTGAGAAAACCCTAAACCTAACATTTAGGATTCTACTTTACTATTGAACCGACTTTTTCACGAGAAATTAAGGCCCAGCCTTCTATTTTGGCTCTATTTGATTAAAATTAGGATCTCATTATGTGGCTTTGCCGCGGCTCTATATTTTATACCCAACACCTAGCAGCACGCCTCGCCTCAAAAACATAGCATCAACCCAATTATTCTGTGATGGTATTCCAACTTTCTAGTCTGAGCTAATTCCTATTAAAGGACACTAGTGAAGAATACAACCTTGTATTATGTACTTCAACAGAGCACGCATGACTGGAGTAGGGGAGATTAACGGAAAGGAATTCTGGAAATAGAACTTACATAGTGAACAGCTTCAATCAATGTATAGTGATTTGACAGCTTCATGTTCATTTTGCAGGAGACAGGTTAAAGAGGAGAGATGAAAGTATGAAACAGATTGAACAAAAAAGATGAGTAACATCAATAAAGTAAAAAATGTCATAAATATCGCAAAGGAAGATTTCTTGGCTTGTGGGGGTTGATGGAACAAATTTCTTAAAAATTTATAAGCTCTTTTTAACATTTCAGTTAGTTGTAAAGAAACTCTGTTCATCATCGATTGTTTCAAATAAGAGATATAAAAGAAATGTTAAAAAGAGCCTGATCACACAATTTTGTTGGAATAATTAAAGGGAAAATCACTTTCAAATATAACTTTACCATGTTGGCAATAACTTGCATAGACAGCATTGTTTACAACACCATACTGATCTAGTTCATAGTCACGGACTTTCAGCTCGACGTCAAAGTAACTCTTCATTCTGCAATATAGAGTGAATAAACTAGTGTTAAACGTAATCAGATTACTTGAATTTCAGCCAAAAAATCAATGTGATCTACATGGACTCATACTCGGAGGCTCGCCCCATTTCTAATAACAAATAAAGCATCATTCTAACCGATCCAGCATAAGTTCAGGCAGCAGATTTTACACCAAAAACTGTTACTCAGAAACAAAATTGCCCAATAAGCAACTGATGACCTCCATTGACACCCTTGGTCTAAATACCCAGAAACTTAACCTCAGTCTGTTTTCTTCATTTCGCATTAATCAATTTTGTTACACCAACATTCCTACCCAAATGAATTCATGTATATAGAAAGTAGGATCTTATAGAGAAGTTGAAATTTGGGTACACAACCTATATAATGAATGAATTGTGCATAGATTAAATTGTGTTAACTATTACCAAATTCACTAATAAACTTATCTTTTCACAAAATCTACCAAATAATATGGTGAATAGCAAAATGGGTTTGTTAAATGAGATCCTATAACTAATCCCAGAAGCTGGACAAAGCAACAACAAAAAAAAACAGATAGGAAATATAGTGTGATAAAGTGCTTACCCTTGTCCACCTTGAAAATCAAATGCCTGCACCTTACTACAATTTCTCAAACGGGAAAGAGAAAGGGCACTTGAAGACAAGAAGATTCGATGAGAATTGTTGAATTTGGATGATTGAGAAATGGGGAAGACTGAAGTTGAGGGATTGATGTGGTAGGAGGAATACATCTCTTTTGCAAGTGATGAAGATGGTAACCAAGTCAGGTGCTTGCAGGACACCATAGCCTGCAACATTTTACTCCTTTGAAGAGGAAATAGGAGGAGAACGCCGACGATGTTTACAATAATGATAAAAGGGCGTTTGAATCGGTTAGTTGATGACTCACGAAGAACACTTTATATAGGTTTTGACTTTTGATGTCATAGGAATCCCCGGAATGCTAAAATGTGTTATTGGGAAAGCTAAAATGGATAGGAGAAAGCTGATTATTAGTCGTCAAAATTTGACTTAACAGTTAATGGAGATAATATATAAAGGAACAACCATAATCAGCCTGGCTTGATTGGGGTATACCCAAACTAATTGGGGTATACCCAATAAGACAAAATAGGATCAGTTTGAAGTAAAGCCAAGCCACCCCTTAACCTTGTATTTTCAAAATGGCTAATATGCCCTTGTTTAATTAACACTAAAAAATTGATTAGGTTAATTAATTGAGTTTAGATTAAAATTTTGAAAATGAAAATCCAAAGAGGTTAAACCTTTAATCCGTCTTATGAGTTCGATTTCGATCAAAAAATTTGGTTTTCAAAAATGTCAAAGGTCGGCAAGATATACGTTTGAATAAGGTGCCGGCTATATATGGCCGGCATGGTCTTTGTTTGAATAAAATGCCGACCAATTTTAGCCGGCAAGGTATTTAAATGAAGAATATGCCGACTTTATTTTTTTGACACATAGGAGATGGATATTGAAAAATATTAGTCGGCAAGGTCTACAAAAAAAACCCCGCCGGCTGGTGAAAAATACCCCGCCGGCGGTTGAAAAACCCTGCCGACGATATAAGTCGGCAAGGTATTTAAATGAAGAACATGTCGACTTTTTTTTTTTTTTTTGACATACAGGAGAGGGATATTGAAAAATATTAGTCGGCAAGGTCTACAAAAAAACCCCGCCGGCGGTATAAGTCGACAAGGTCTTCAAAAAATACCCTGCCGGCTGTAGAAAAAATTTACAATCGTCGCCATGGATGTTATGAAAAGTCGGCAAGGTATAGATATGGATATCTTGCCGACCTTGTAATTGCTAAATTTAGAGATGAAAAGTCGGCATGTTATTCAACCTTATACCCTGCCGACTATATTTTGGTCGGCAAGGTCGACAAAAAATACCCTGCCGACTTTTGGTTCGTTTTGATTCTTCGTTTTTTTTTTTTTTTTTTTTGATTTCACATGTATAGTTAGAGTGTAGAAGAAAGATTTTGATTTTTTTTTTTTTATATGTTTTGGCCGGCAAGGTTTTTTAGTATGGGCAATTTGGTCTTTTAACACCTTTTAGACACCCCTTAGCACACTCCTTTGGATGGGAACAAAATGGGTATACCCCAATTAATCTGGGTATACCCCAATCAAGCCAGGATCAGGGAGTCGATATGGGTTTTTATTTTTTTTTATTTTTTTTTGTAAGTTAAGTGCATTCAAAAGAACTAACTTAGGGAGTTAGTAACCCTTACATCATGGTAAGTAGAGCCATCAAATGTAGGAACGGTGGTTTCCATTATAACATTAGATTTATCTACTTCAAGAGCATCTTTAATACAAAAGGGAGGTGTACCTCTCCAATTCAAATTATGACTAAAAGCTTTGACTTCCTTGGCCAAGTATCTGCTACATTGTTTGCAGTTCTAGGTGCATAAAAAACACCTAAAAAGTTCTGACAAAGATTAAATTCACTCTTGACTTCTTCCATTATGGCTTTATTCTGCCATTCAATTCCTGACTCGATCCCATTCAGATAGTCAAAGAGGTTTTTGCAGTCTCCTTCTACCAAAAAGTTGGCCAATCCTTTTTCAACTGCCCATTTTGCTCCATGCAACAGTCCTATTGTTTCCGCTTCTTCAGCGGTAGAAGCTGTGAATGGTCCTGCTCGTCCTTGCTCAAAGTCACCTGCATCATTCCTGAGAATTAAAGAAAAGCCTGCAGACATAGTTATAGAATCCCAGGCTGCATCTGTATTGATTTTCAATTGTGTTTTCATGGGAACCAAGTAGGAGAAGTTGAGTTGCCAATGTTCACCTGAGTGACAGAATGATTACCTTTATACCAAAAGTCTAAGAATCTTTGTATTTCTAAACTTAATTGAGGCACTGGATTGTTGAGTTTTCTCAAAAACTCTATTGCATATCTCCTTCCAAATAAACCAAGCTTTTGTTAAAATTAGTTCTATAGAGATAGTAGGGTTTATTTTCCCAACCACTGCTTGCAAATATCTAAGAAGGTAGTAGTGCTATTAAAACAAGGTTCAACTGGATTTGGTTCTGCAGCCCAAACAGCTTTAGCAAAGGGGAAAAAAATCAGAAGATGTTCTACAGATTTCACTTCATTGCATCCAAAAGAACAATTTGGATGTACATCCTCCATAAATTTGGATAACTTCAGGTTTGTGGAAAGTGCACTTTGTAAGCATTTCCATGCAAAGATTTTTATTATGTCAGATATATCTAGACTCCATAGTTTTTTCCAGAATGAGTCAGGTTGTCCTAAGTTATAATGATTCATTGTTTTCTCATTAAGTTTGTTGTACATGGATTTGATAGTAAAGATACCAGACTTGGTAAGAAGCCATCTTAGAGTGTCAGGTTTGCCTCTCGCTATTCTGGTATTGATGATCTTTTCAGCAATGTGATGAGGGAACATTTCCAAAATTAAAGTAGAATTCCACTTCTCTGTGATTGGATCTATAAGATCTTTCACAACTGTTAAATGGTTATTTATGACTGTTTTCCAACTACTGAGATTGTTTTCCAAGTTAGGGATCCATTTATCATCCCAAATATTAGTGTTATTACCAACCCTTATTTCCCAAATACTATTTTGTTCCATTAATTGGATACCTTTACTTATGCATCTCCAAATCCATGAGCTGGTTGTTGGTTTTTTTGCCTTGAATGGTGAGACATTCCTAAAATATCTAGGTTTTGACTGAGATACCCATAAAGCTTTTGGTTCTGTTAAGAGTCTCCAAGCTAGTTTAGTTATCATTGCCAGATTAAATTTATGAGCATTTCTTAGCCCTAACCCTCCCTTGTGTTTGGGTTTACATAGACAAGAATAGGATATAAGGTAATATCCCTTATAGTATATTTCTTTACCCCACCAAAAATCTCTTTGTAGGGCATCAATTTTATTTGTAATTTTCTTAGGTAGTATAAAACAACTCATTTAATAGCTGGCCATACTTGCTAAAGTTGCCTTATTTAGGACAAGTTTACTTGTTTGAGCAAGAATTTTTCCCATCCAGATTTTTATTTTGTTCTCCATCTTAGTAACTAAACCATCAAAAAGTTTTATTTTTGCTTTGGTAATGAAGAGTGGAGTTCCTAAATAGGAGTCTAAAGGATTAATTTTATTTTTATTTTTAAAAGTTTACTTATCATTCTTTGATGTTTAGGTTGAACTTTTTTACTAAAGAATATCCCAAATTTTTCAAAATTGATGAGCTGACTAGATGCTTTGCCAAAGGAATCAATTAGGGCAAGGATGTTGTGACATTCCTTTAAGTCTGCTCTAATGAATAGCAGGCAATCATCAGGAAAAAAAAGATGAGAAATAGGACTATTCTTGTGAGTTATTTTGATACCATTTACTAACTTCTCCTCCTCCCATGCTATAAGCATTCTGGAGAAGATCTCCATACAAATGATAAATAAGTAAGGAGATAGAGGATCTCCTTGCCTGAGACCCCTATAAGGTTTGAAGTATTCTCCTGGACTTCCATTGAGTAAGACAACAATAGAAGAGGTAGAAATACATTGGTGAATAAGGTTGCAAAAATTATTATCAAAACCAAAGGCTTTCATTGAGGAAATCAAGAAGTTCCAATCAATCCCGTCAAAAGCCTTGGACATATCAATCTTTATGCCCATTCCAGCATGTTTAACCTTCTTTTTCTTAAAGGAATGAAGTATCTCCTGAGCAATGATGATATTGTCAGAGATTTGCCTTTTAGATAGGAATGCAACTTGGAATGGGGAAATTAAAGCATTGAGAA
The DNA here is from genome assembly GCA_023531295.1 of Papaver armeniacum. Classification (NCBI taxonomy): domain Eukaryota; kingdom Viridiplantae; phylum Streptophyta; class Magnoliopsida; order Ranunculales; family Papaveraceae; genus Papaver; species Papaver armeniacum. The sequence goes on along the minus strand of JAJJWW010001518.1, from coordinate 144,404 downwards.
GAGGTTTCATCCTATTTGATAATATCTTAGCTATAATTTTATATATAGTGTTAGAAAGTCCAATTGGTCTAAAGCCACTTGGATCTTTAGGATGCCTACTTTAAGGAATTAAGAATAAAAATGTTTTGTTGAATTCAGGGTGAAGCACACCTGTTTCAAAATTTTTTTGAATATAAGAGACAACTTGTTCACCTACAATTTCCCAATTTAGTTTAAAGAAACTTATTGGGAATCCATCTGGGCCAGGAGATTTGTTTGGTTTTTGTAAAGACCCTCAAGCTCGTCAACGCTATTTGACCGGTCTAGCACTAGTCAAGAGACGAATTAGCCGATAATAATTCGATTAGTTTAACACAAACGTTAATTAATAGAAACTAATCTAACAACGATCTAGAAACGAAACTAGTACCGTTGGATAGGTCTCAAAAAGTTACGCGGAATGGAATACTCGCACGCGTCATTCGGATACCGGGCGAAGAAGAATTTATCAGATAAGTATGAAGGGAAAAATATACTTTTTGTAGTGGACCGACCTGGCTGCCCATATCCAAGTGATGGGTGCCTTTATCGTTTTTCGTTGGTCTTATCCCCTTCACCCATCGAGCAGATAAACTCACGTTTATTTCTTTCCTTCTTTCTTCTTTCCTCTTCTTTCTTCTCTTCTCTTTTTCTTCTTCTGTTTCACGCCTCTGGCGATTCTGAGAATCGCTTTGTCAGAGTCGATTGATGAAGTTTTCCATTCGATGAAGGTAATGATGTTCTGGTTAATTAATAAGGAGGAGAGTTAGGGGTTTCTGTTTGAGATGATGTAACAGAGAGAATCAATTCAGGGTTCCAGAGTTCTTTAAGATTTTATTGAATTGATCCGTGTTTTGAGTAGCAGATGGATGAAGGATGAGAGGGTTGGTATTTAATCGAAGTTTTAAAGAAATTGAAGAATTAGGGTTCTTGATAAAACATGGACTTAGGGTTTCTGGAAGAAGGTTTAGGAGATGAAATTGATGCTTTAGGAAGGGGATTAGAGATGGGTTTGGTTGAATTGAGGATTTGAATGGATGTTATGAACTCGAATTGGGGATTAAGAATCAATCTAATGTTAATATGAGGGTTGATGGTGCTGATAATGATTTAAGGTTTTTAATTGAGATTGAGAAAGGAAGATTACTACCAGAGAGTAATTGATGATGGTGGTGGTGTTTCAAAGATTGATTCAAACTCAGAGGAAATTTGGATTAGGGTTAGTTGAGAACTAATGATGAAGGATGGACCGAATTGAGGGCTTGTTGTTAGTCTTGAGGCGAGTTGCTGAACCGAGTCAAGTGAAGAAGAGATTGAAATTCAATTACTTGAGTAATACAGATTTGAGGTAATGGTTTGTTCCCAGTAAATATAGTTTGGCTATTTACTTCAGTTTTGAGTTTATGAGACTGTTAATCATGTTAGGATTGAAATGAGTTTACCTGAGATAAAGTAATGAATGTTGAGGCTTAACGGAATTATTGGTGAAGTGATTTGTTGGATGTTGCTGTAATATATTAGATGGTGTTACAGTGTGGATGAGACGGCAGTAGTGGCAATGTAGTAGAGAATGTAGCTGTAGTTATTATTGTAGAACTGGTGTTGGAGGTGGAAGTATTAGTGGATCTGTTTTGAGTTACTTGGTAGTGGTTTAATGAATTAAGGATGTGTAGTTTTGCTGGTGGTAGTGAACTGGTGGTGCAGAAGTGGTTTAAGAGGAGTATGATTGTTGTGCTGAATATTTTGAGTTAGATAAATATGCTTGAGTTGTTGTTGTGATTGTTAATGGAAATGTGTAACTGAGATGGTGATGCTTATGAGCTCAGAATTTAGTGGATATGGAATGGAGCTGTGTTGGTGGTAGCGAGAGCAAGGAAATGGTGTTAGTGGTATTAATTGTTTGTGTAATGGGTTGGTTATGGCAGAATTGTTGAAGTTCAGGGGATATGAATGAATGGGTCTGTGTATTAATCTCATATGGATATAGGGTGTTGTATGAGCTGAGATGTTGAGTTGTGTTGTTGTCTGTAAGCTGGTGTTAGATCGATGGCAGGGAAGAGTAGTGTTGTAATGAAGCCACAAGATTATGGAGGAACAAGTTGAATGGAATGTTATGTGGTTGAATTATAGGAATGAAGATTTAGATGAATGTGTTGGGTTAAACCTCTCTAGTGAAGGCTTAAAGCTGCAAATTGCAGGTAGGCTTAAATACAGTTGTATTGAATTATTGAATTCTATATGAATGAATTGATTGTTTGTGTTCAGTCTTGTGGAATTGATGTAAGAAATGTAGCTTCTATAGGAATTAAGCCTATTTGTCATCCCGATCGATTGAGTTAACCTTAGTGACTCTTTTGCTAGGCCGAGTTAACTCATTAACTGCACTGACTCAAGAACCTTGACTGAGTTGGACCGTTGACTTAGTTGACCTGGACTTGACCTTGGACGGACGTGGACCGTTAGTTGACCATTCGACCGTCAATGACTCATTAGTTGACCCAGAAGGACCAGGCCTTGGTAAAGAGATGGTTTGTTGGGCTTGGGTTTATGTTAGTTTCTATTTTGATGTATTGGACCCTTAAGGTCCGAATTAGCCTTTGATTTCTTCTACAAGGTTGTAGATATTCAATAGAATTATTGAATGGACTATAGAACCAACCTAATTGAATTAGTAAACCTTGAATATGTTAAAGATAGAGAATGAAAAGGTGTAAAATCATAAATGGGCTTAGAACCGTTAGATAGACTTGTATGATTCTTGTGTGAGCCATTGTGGCTAGATTCTTAGAGTTCTCGTGTGATTAACAGTTAGTTATTAACAACGATCGAATCAAAGGATGAACCAGTGGATCGTGGATCTCGAGGTAGGCGTGGCCTGTCATCAAAAGAGGTGGGAATCGATAACGAACTCTCTTGTATTCATTACTGTTTTACATATCAATCTTTGTGTTGTGAAATTCATGCATATGTTTGTGTGCTCTGTGTGGTATGAGATGTGTGCCGACTGATAGGTGTAGAATACACCGTATTTACTATATAAAGTTTATGCTTTCTTTGCTATTTTTCTTGTGAAATATGTACTTTACGCGTGTTTTTGAGTTATTAGGTACTCTGGAGTCGCACGGAGGAAAAGAAGAAGAAAGTATCCAATTTGAGCAAAAAGGGCGAAATTGTCATCTCACAGGCAAATGATATACGGAGCTGACCCAAGGTTAAGGGGCAACTTTATTAGGAGGAGTGTTAAATGCAACCAGCTGAGGCTAAGGGGCCGCCAATCAGGATAGCCCTTATAACATGTGGTGCCACTGCATAAATCCTACCCTAATTATGACCTGAATTTGAGAGAAATTTCTCTCATTAATCATTTTCACCTGAACTAAATTCGAGAGAAATACATCTGAGATTGAGAAACAAAATAACCAGTTGCTGCTGCTTCTGAGATCGTTCAAAATGGAGAGATCGAGAAGTTGATGTGCTAACTCGTGAGCTGCTGATGGTGCGGGAATTGATGAGAAAATAGAGATGCAGCCAGACAGTGATGGAGGAAATTGAAATCGACATCAAGGGATTGGTTGTTGCCGTTTCACGGGGTTCGAGCTGTAGAGAACCAGAGTAGAGAAGAAGATGGTTGCCGTTGGATGTTTGCTGGTTGAGTTCAGGCGCTGGTGGAAGAAGTTAGGGTTTGATCAAGTGAATCTAAAATTGGTGAGGATGAGGATTTGAGGTTGTTGGTTAAATGGGTTTTGAAGAATCAGTTAGAACTGATGAATGAAGATACAACTACAATGTTGGCAGAGTGAATTTGAATATGGGTTTGAGTATTGAATCTTCCTTGAGTGAAATGGAGATTTGGATTGAATTGGTGGAGCTCATGGTGCTGGCTGCTAGTGTGGTCTTGAGTTGAAGTTACAGGACTGAGACACAAATGGTTGCTGTTGTGATGGCTTGAGCTTACTCAGGGAGAGAAGATTCAGAGGATCTGCAATTGATGGTCTGGAAGGAGGAGGTTAAGATGCTGCTACTGGTTACAGGGAAGAAGCAACTGAGGTGAAGATGGTGATGTATGAACCTTAGATGTATGTTAGGACAGGGAATAATAGGTGCAGTTCAAGGAGGAACTCATGGAGAAGCTACATCGGCAAGGCTGTTAAAGGTGCAGTGTAGTGGTGGTACAGGGCTGACAAGAATTGACAGAGTTAGATGATGGTGGTTTGTTGGCTGATGAGTGTGACTCTGGCAGAGTGCAAAGATGGTTGAGCTGCTACAGAAATGGGTTCCTTAGGTGGTGAGACTGAAAGGCTGTGGTAGAGCATGGAAGGCACTGGTGGAATAAAATGTGCCATTTGAATAAATGAAATTGGTCATGGAGGCAGTGAGCTGAGTTGTTGCAATTGGCTTAACAAGGAGCTTGAAGGCTGGCAGCTTGGCTGTGCTGTGGAGCTGGAGTTGCAGGTCATTGGTCTGGCATTGCAGCTGAGCAATTGCTGGCACTGATTTGTGTTTGCTGAAAGATTGCACAAGGAGTCCAAGTGCAGCTGAACTTATGAAAAGATGCAACTGGTGTAGGCGGTACTGTGATTCAATGAAATGCAATGATGGATTGATGGCCAGTGGTGATGAGCTGAGGTGCATCTTTATGTATTAATCTGAGTTGAGCAGAGCTGTGTTGCAGGAATAGAATGGCTAAGGTTCTGTGGAGATTCAGTTGAGTTACAAGGTGCAGATGAAATCAAGGCTCAAATGTGGCAGGCATGAACTTGAGATGATTTGAGGGCTGATGCTGACAAGAATGACAAGTCTGTGAAGGATTTGGTTCTCCTGTTGTTCGAGACTGCTCTTCTTACATCTGGTTTCAGTCTCGAGGAGCCAATTACTTTCGGCAACAGAATTCACAGGAAATAGTTGAGTTGAAGTTCAGTGGCAAGATTTTGGAATTTGGGGTTGAGTTTGAATGACCAGAAATAAGCAGGGATTGATGGTAATTTAGGGTTTGTCTCTGTAAAACAGATGGAAGTGCAGGTGTTGCTGGTGGTATTGAGATTCAGGGAGCTGATTGATGCGGTGAATTCAAGGAGCGGCAACTGGTGTTGGCTTGTGCAAATGATGTTGTGCTGAGAAGTGGAGCTTGAGATGGAGGTTGAAGTCAGGGAACATGAGGTGCTGCTGTGATTGAATAAATGAATGCAGGAAATGGTTCTAGTGGCTTGTTTCTGAGATGGTTGTGTGAAATGCCACTGAGTGCTGGATAAATGCCTGAAATGATGTGTGTGTGTGTTTGTCTGGCTGAGTTGCAGGCATGGAGTGAAGAAACTACAGCTGTGTGCAGTGAAGTGTATGGATTATGTTGCTGTTGCAATATGGACTGGATTGTGCAAGGGAGCTGAGCTGCTGCTGTTGATGTGAAGTGGGGGAGTGGAGTTGCTCAGATGGTGCAGGGAAGTTACAGCCATCTTGGCTGAAGTGCAATGATTGCACTGCAGAGATCAGGCCTGGCAAGTTGGCCTGGCAAAATGGCTTTGGCCTGACAACCAGTTAGCTCACCAGAATCAGCCCTGACTCACTCTGACTCAGGTCTGACTTAGAGTATGATTCTCCCTGACTCGGTCCTGACCCGATCCGACTCGGAGCTGACCCGATCCGACTCAGAGTTGACCCGACCGATACGACCCGTTGACCGGTGACCGGGTGGACTTTGCCGGTCACCTGAGACGATTTCCGGCGACCTTTTTCGGCCGATTTCCGGCCACAATACCAGAATTCCGGCGACCAATTTTGGGGCTTATTTTCTACACGGGTTTCTCCTTCTTATGGGCTTGGTGGATTTGCATCTAATGGACTTTGAAGACTAGACCTAATTTTAGAAGTTGGAGAAAAGCTATAAAGGGAAGGTCTTCTACAACTTATAGGATATCTTATTTCTTGGAGTTTTGGAGAGCCGTTTTGTTTACGCTTCTAGGGTTTGGTTTTGTTCTTCTTCTTCACTATTATTTTATTGAATATTGATTATGATGAACTCCATAGCTATGAGTAGCTAAACATATTATTGGTTATGGGATAAAAGTTGATTTCTCAACATGCTTTTGATTCAATGAATTAGTTTTGTCTCGAAAGAATTATTGTTTGTGATTCACAATTAATAGTGTTATAAGATTTGAAAACTTGTTAGGTTGAGTCCTAATCAATCCGATTTGTGTTCATCTCTAGAGCTATATTAGGGTTTTCAATACGAAAAAGTTGTTTATCCCTGATTCTAAGTAGCATAATTGTGGGTAGTGCTTGTAGTGATATATCCTACTAGTCACAAGTGAATCATAACTTTTGTTAAAACGTTTAGTGCTTTTACACATTCGTTTGCATTGATGAGTCTTATTCCATAAATCTTAATGCTTTTAGGGAGTTAAACTTAATTGTGCTTTTACACTTTAGGTTGCTTTCTACGAAGAATTCACATATGCATCTTTTAATGTGGTTGTGATGAAAACAGGGAATTAACGGGTTATACTTGCGATCAAGGTATCCTAGGACTTTTAATAAATACGAGATTAAAATACCAATTCTAATCATTGATGATAATACATGTTTGTGAATGATACTATCCCGTGACCAATATCTTCTCCTTATTGATAATTCGAATTACTTACTTTGCGTTTAATTACTTTTATTTGCTTAAATACAACAAACATACCTTGGGTTACTTTAGAAACTAAAATTTTATAACAACGAAAGCCTCTCTGTGGATACGAACTCTTTCTTATCGCATACTATATTTATATTTAGTTGATTGAGAAAGTGAAATTATATTTGACGGATTGACAACCGACCACCGACACAATATCCAGTACTCTATGGCTAGGGCGATACACCGCAATATTACATGGCCAAAATTATCTTCCTTTATATCTTATTCTATGGCTAGGGCGATACACCGCAATATTACCTAATCGGTGTGGAATTGGCATCAATATTACTCTTCCCATGTGCGGCAACACACATCTCATATATGAATGTTTACTGTTCTTTATGGGTGTTTACTGTCTTTTAAATTACTTTGAAAAAGTTAAGTTTCTACATTATGTTTTACTGTTTTTCCGTGTATTAACGACTGTTGATAAAACCTGCATTGTCTTCAAATCATTAGTAATGTTTACTTGAAAGCTAGTTGTTATTCCTACGGGGCACCCCTTTTAGGGATGATGTGCTCACCCTTTCCCACTTTCGTTTGAGACAGATCAAGATGTGCATGTGGCGGTGAAAGCTTCAAGAATTATTTACGTTAGTTAGTTAGCTTTCGCTATGTTTATTCTCAGGTTTGTATTCTATTTGTAAATCTACTCACTATTGAATATGTATCATTTGAGAGAAGTTTTTGTATATATATATTTCAGAGCGGGGCTAGTTTTTGGGTTAAGTTTTGTAGAAGATTTCTTAATTGAATGTTTAAGTGAATGATGTAGATTCTTAGTGCCTCTTTATTTAGTTAATCTCTTGGATTAGTCAGCTGCTAGCTTAGGGGGCGCTACAAAGTTGGTATCAGAGCTCAATATTAGATCTTACATGGGAAAAGATAGAAATAGCCAGTGTTAGTTAGTGGACTAGATTAGTTTAGAACTGGGTTGGGTATGTGAGATAAATCTTAATCACTAAAAGCTATCAATAATAAAAATATTTATCTGATTGATTGATTTGTTTGTTTGGTTGTTTGTATATGTGATGAAGTAAAATTGTAGGGTACACCAATAACTTTAGCTAATAAATGTTAGGGAATAATCAGTCTAAAAAGTATGAACGCGTACATAATTCAATACTAGAAAAATAATGAGATTAGTAGTATTGATAAATCTTGGAAGTCACATATATATTTATTAAGCACCTTGACTTGTACGTAGGGTTGATAAATTAATGTTAATAATATTATTGAGATTTAATAATAATTGTAAGAGTAGTTTGAATAATAGTTGAACCATCAGAGTTAATAATAAAAATATTGCAATAGTAACTATAGATAATAATAAAGTAATAATAATGATCTTAATAAGATAATGTTAGCATTCACCAATTGGTATTGTATTGAACTTAACTTAAATAAAATCTCGTTAAAGATATACAACGGCAAAAATAATAATTATGATTAATTAAATAGTTATGGAAAATTAATAACGCTTGCGGACGGTTAAGTTTTGTTAATTAAACTAATTACAAATTACAAATATATATATTTTGCGCTTAAACTAGTTAATCAATATAATTCTTGTTAGGTGTTAGACTTAAGAAAGCGAGGATATAATATATAAAATAAAAAGACTCAACTTGTTAGTAATTTTGTATCGAAGTTATTTTTTTCTTGTCTAATAGATGATCCAGTAAATTTTTAAAATGAAACAAATATACATGAAGTAGTAAGAATAGTATCCAAATGTTTGGTGAATTAAAATAAAATAAATTCGTATATTAATAGGATACTTTATATTAGTAGCATAATCTAAATACTATTAACACAAGTTGAAATTTTATGCAGACTAAAAATTTAAATCATATTAATTTATCAACACTAATATTTAACAACATATAGTATGCGGATTTCATATGAATAAATAAAATCTACTATATCAATCCTTATGTGAATGTAAAATTATATTTAGAAGATTAAGGCTTACTGTACCAACTGGACTATGAATTTAAGAATTAATGACAACAATAACGCAGTTGATAAATATATTTGAGTAATCAAATTGGTAGCAAATTTATAATAGTTAGTTTTTGAAAAATTTATATATGGTATCACAATAAAGTTAAAAATATTAGATATTATAATTTGACGTGAAATATTTATATTGACAAAATAAATAAATAAAATGATAAAAAAAAAATTGAAGATTAAATTGTTTAAAATGATGTAAACTATTTATATATTTTACTTAAATAAATTTATCAGACTTACACCAGATACGATAAAAGTTTAGAGACTAATCAATCTTAATAAATTAATACTTAGTTAATCCCCAGTGCGGAATAGTGGGGTTGGTAATTCTGATGTGTTCGGGTGATACTTGTTACGTGGGTAGGCATTGTCAGGCGTCGCGTACCTAGACAGGGCAACTACATTCTTGTATCACTAGGCATTGAAGGGAAACTTGCTTCTATTAGTGAAATAATAGATCCCAAATTTTACTTAGAAACTTTATTATAGGATATCTATTCTCGTAATTAGAACCAATAACTATTTGAAATGGAAATTAGTATTTTGAACCTAGAGCCACAAATTTTAGTTTTTGAAAGCCACTTAGTTTGTGCTTGTTTCTTGTTGTTGCGCTTAGACAAGAGATATGATTTTTCTTTAAGGTGGGGAGTTTTTGAAGACCAGAAGGATGGTTTCATTTTTGAGGACGAAAATGTACAAGGTGGGGAGAATGTAAAGACCCTCAAGCTCGTCAACGCTATTTGACCGGTCTAGCACTAGTCAAGAGACGAATTAGCCGATAATAATTCGATTAGTTTAACACAAACGTTAATTAATAGAAACTAATCTAACAACGATCTAGATACGAAACTAGTACCGTTGGATAGGTCTCAAAAAGTTACGCGGAATGGAATACTCGCACGCGTCATTCGGATACGGGCGAAGAAGAATTTAACAGATAAGTATGAAGGGAAAAATATACTTTTTGTAGTGGACCGACCTGGCTGCCCATATCCAAGTGATGGGTGCCTTTATCGTTTTTCGTTGGTCTTATCCCCTTCACCCATCGAGCAGATAAACTCACGTTTATTTCTTTCCTTCTTTCTTCTTTCCTCTTCTTTCTTCTCTTCTCTTTTTCTTCTTTTGTTTCTCGCCTCTGGCGATTCTGAGAATCGCTTTGTCAGAATCGATTGATGAAGTTTTCCATTCGATGAAGGTGATGATGTTCTGGTTAATTAATAAGGAGGAGAGTTAGGGGTTTCTGTTTGAGATGATGTAACAGAGAGAATCAATTCAGGGTTCCAGAGTTCTTTAAGATTTTATTGAATTGATCCGTGTTTTGAGTAGCAGTTGGATGAAGGATGAGAGGGTTGGTATTTAATCGAAGTTTTAAAGTTGATTCAGTGAAGAAATTTAAGAATTAGGGTTCTTGATAAAACAGGGACTTAGGGTTTCTGGAAGAAGGTTTAGGAGATGAAATTGATGCTTTAGGAAGGGGATTAGAGATGGGTTTGGTTGAATTGAGGATTTGAATGGATGTTATGAACTCGAATTGGGGATTAAGAATCAATCTAATGTTAATATGAGGGTTGATGGTGCTGATAATGATTTAAGGTTTTTAATTGAGATTGAGAAAGGAAGATTACTACCAGAGAGTAATTGATGATGGTGGTGGTGTTTCAAAGATTGATTCAAACTCAGAGGAAATTTGGATTAGGGTTAGTTGAGAACTAATGATGAAGGATGGACCGAATTGAGGGCTTGTTGTTAGTCTTGAGGCGAGTTGCTGAACCGAGTCAAGTGAAGAAGAGATTGAAATTCAATTACTTGAGTAATACAGATTTGAGGTAATGGTTTGTTCCCAGTAAATATAGTTTGGCTATTTACTTCAGTTTTGAGTTTATGAGACTGTTAATCATGTTAGGATTGAAATGAGTTTACCTGAGATAAAGTAATGAATGTTGAGGCTTAACGGAAGTATTGGTGAAGTGATTTGTTGGATGTTGCTGTAATATATTAGATGGTGTTACAGTGTGGATGAGACGGCAGTGGCAATGTAATAGAGAATGTAGCTGTAGTTATTATTGTAGAACTGTTTTGAGTTACTTGGTAGTGGTTTAATGAATTAAGGATGTGTAGTTTTGCTGGTGGTATTGAACTGGTGGTGCAGAAGTGGTTTAAGAGGAGTATGATTGTTGTGCTGAATATTTTGAGTTAGATAAATATGCTTGAGTTGTTGTTGTGATTGTTAATGGAAATGTGTAACTGAGATGGTGATGCTTATGAAGCTCAGAATTTAGTGGATATGGAATGGAGTTGTGTTGGTGGTAGCGAGAGCAAGGAAATGGTGTTAGTGGTATTAATTGTTTGTGTAATGGGTTGGTTATGGCAGAATTGTTGAAGTTCAGGGGATATGAATGAATGGGTCTGTGTCTTAATCTCATATGGATACAGGGTGTTGTATGAGCTGAGATGTTGAGTTGTGTTGTTGTCTGTAAGCTGGTGTTAGATCGATGGCAGGGAAGAGTAGTGTTGTAATGAAGCCACAAGATTATGGAGGAACAAGTTGAATGGAATGTTATGTGGTTGAATTATAGGAATGAAGATTTAGATGAATGTGTTGGGTTAAACCTCTCTAGTGAAGGCTTAAAGCTGCAAATTGCAGGTAGGCTTAAATACAGTTGTATTGAATTATTGAATTCTATATGAATGAATTGATTGTTTGTGTTCAGTCTAGTGGAATTGATGTAAGAAATGTAGCTTCTATAGGAATTAAGCCTATTTGTCATCCCAGTCAGTTGAGTTAACCTTAGTTGACTCTTTTGCCTGGCTGAGTTAACTCATTAACCAGACCTGACTCAGTGAACCTTGACTGAGTTGGACCGTTGACTTAGTTGACCTGGACTTGACCTTGGACGGACGTGGACCGTTAGTTGACCATTCGACCGTCGGTGACTGTTAGTTGACCCAGAAGGACCAGGCCTTGGTAAATAGATGGTTTGTTAGGCTTGGGCTTATGTTAGTTTCTATTTTGATGTATTGGACCCTTAAGGTCCGAATTAGCCTTTGATTTCTTCTACAAGGTTGTAGATATTCAATAGACTTATTGAACGGACTATAGAACCAACCTAATTGAATTAGTAAACCTTGAATATGCTAAAGATAGAGAATGAAAAGGTGTAAAATCATAAATGGGCTTAGAACCGTTAGATAGACTTGTATGATTCTTGTGTGAGCCATTGTGGCTAGATTCTTAGAGTTCTCGTGTGATTAACAGTTAGTTATTAACAACGATCGAATCAAAGGATGAACCAGTGGATCGTGGATCTCGAGGTAGGCGTGGCCTGTCATCAAAAGAGGTGGGAATCGATAACGAACTCTCTTGTATTCATTACTGTTTTACATATCAATCTTTGTGTTGTGAAATTCATGCATATGTTTGTGTGCTCTGTGTGGTATGAGATGTGTGCCGACACAATATCCAGTACTCTATGGCTAGGGCGATACACCACAATATTACATGGCCAAAATTATCTTCCTTTATATCTTATTCTATGGCTAGGGCGATACACCGCAATATTACCTAATCGGTGTGGAATTGGCATCAATATTACTCTTCCCATGTGCGACAACACACATCTCATATATGAATGTTTACTGTTCTTTATGGGTGTTTATTGTCTTTTAAATTACTTTGAAAAAGTTAAGTTTCTACATTATGTTTTACTGTTTTTCCGTGTATTAACGACTGTTGATAAAACCTGCATTGTCTTCGAATCATTAGTAATGTTTACTTGAAAGATAGTTGTTATTCCTACGGGGCACCCCTTCTAGGGATGATGTGCTCACCCTTTCCCACTTTCAGTTTCAGAGACAGATCAAGATGTGCATGTGGCGGTGAAAGCTTCGAAGAATTATTTACGTTAGTTAGTTAGCTTTCGCTATGTTTATTCTGTGTTTGTATTCTATTTGTAAATCTACTCACTATTGAATATGTATCATTTGAGAGGAGTTTTGTATATATATATTTCAGAGCGGGGCTAGTTTTTGGGTTAAGTTTTGTAGAAGATTTCTTAATTGAATGTTTAAGTGAATGATTTAGATTCTTAGTGCCTCTTTATTTAGTTAATCTCTTGGATTAGTCAGCTGCTAGCTTAGGGGGCGCTACAGTTTTAATTTTTTTTATTACTTGTCAGATTTCTTCTACAGAAGGAATAGAATTTAGTGTTGCATTCACTTCAGGGGAGATGCAAGGGACTATGTTCTGAAAGAGTAAAGGGTTATGGGATGGAGGAGGAGAAGGGGCAGAGAAAAGATGTGAGAAATAGTCCTTCAAAGTTTCTTGAATTTCTTCTCTTCTAAAGGATACTTCATTATCTTTTCTCTTAAGGCACTCAATATTGTTCCACTTTCTTCTTTTCAGAGTTTTGGTGTGAAAGAATTTAGTGTTTTTCTCACCCAATTGAACAAGGTTGTCCCTAGATTGTTGTTTTGCTATGGCTTCTTGGGTTGCATAGAGATTTTCTAGTTGAGAAAGCTTATCTTTAATCTTGTCTTCCTTTTGGTATACAAAATTGGACTTGTTTAAATTGTCTATTTGGGCCAATAAGTGTTTGATTTGTTTAGAGGGAAGGCCAAAAATGTGTTTTCTCTAGTAATCTAGGTTGGTTTGAACAGTCTTGAGATTCAAGATCATAGAGTTTGTAGAATTTTCTTTTATGATATGATTCCAAGACTCTTTGATAGTTTGAACACAAGAGTTCTCATTTTGCCAAGTATCATAGAACTTGAAAGTATATGATGTCTTAATGTATGTAGTGTCTAAGTTCAAAGCTATCGGGCAATGATCAGAACCTGCAGCAACAAGATGTGATAATTCAGCATATTGGAATTTATTATTCCATTCTATGTTGGCTACAGATCTGTCAAGTCTTTCTTGGATATTAGCATTCTTTTCTCTATGGTTATTCCAGGTATACTCATAACCCTTGAAGCCTAAGTCAATGAGACTAGCTTTATCTAGAATATTTTGATAGTATTCACTATCAGACTTCTTGAAAGGTAAGCCCCCTATTTTATCTTCCTGACTAAAGATCATATTAAGGTCTCCAAGTAAAACCCATGGCATTGAGTTAAGATCTACTTGGTTGGCAATGTCAGAGAGGAAATCCCAAGCCATATTTCTGTTGGAGGGATAAGGACTTCCATAAAAGCAAGTTAGAAGCCAAGGTTTGGAATCAAAATTAGTTTGTACCAGAATGTTAATCATATTTAGGTTCCATTGTACTATCTCAAAAGAAAACCCATCTACCCAACCTATTGCTAATCCTCCAGCTAAACCTACAGGATCTACTATATGTGTGTTGGGGAAATCTTTAAGAATGTTTTTGACTAGGTATCTCTTAGATTTAGTTCCAGACAAAAAAAAAATTTCATTGTTAATTAACTGGTTCAGGTGGTTTTGTGTAAAAGGGTTACCACACCCTTGAACATTCCATGCAATAATTTTCATATTTCAAACTAAAAGCTGAACTAATTTTCAAAGATTTTCAGATATTTTTCATTATGTGTCTCTAAGACTAGTACACTACTCAAATTATGCTAGTATTGAAACTAGAAATTAAAATTTGTGCACAAATCAAAATTAAATGTGTTCAAATCATTTAAAGGAGCATCAATTGAGCAAGCAGGCAGCGAATTAAATCTTGGGAGAACAATATAATATATAAAAAAACTGAACTTCAGAGGAGTTTAGGGTTACCTGATTTTTGACCTTAGGAACTGATGGGGAATCTAGAAAGAAGAGAATTGGTAAGTAGTCTTCTGTTACCTGATTCTGTTCTTTGAGATTGGATCCATATTGATTGAATGTATGCAAATTGTCAGAATTAGAAACCAAAATGCGAAGCTCCTCAGATGAGGAAGAAGATAAGAAATCCGGGACTGATAAAGTAAAAGTTGATTTGGGCTGAGATAATGGAGATGCAATAGATGGGTGCAATGCAATTATGTTTGACTCTGATGACTTATTATGAGATGCTAAAGATGACGATGCAATGGATTCAATTGAGGGAGGAGAAGATAGATGTTCCTTTGCATCTCCAAAGGGAGGAGATGAGAACGACAATCTACGGTTAACTTGAATTTGTTCTGTTTCAGTTCTAGATATCTCCGGAATAGCTAAATTTTGTTGCAATCCAATATCTTGTTCTGGGCTGAGTTGAACCGGTACCATAGAATTAATAACTCTATGAGTCTCTGAGTTACCCGATTCGTCAGGTTCAGAGTCAGATCCATGCAACGGTATAAAGTTCTCAAGCAAGTTAAACGGGAAAGTTCTCTTTCCTAAGATTGAATTAGAAGCTAATGGCATCTCTTCATCGTAAGTTACTGGACCTAGAACTTCATAATCTCGATTAGATGCAGATTGATTCATGAGAGATTGCTCAACTACTGGATGTTCTTCTCTGTATAGCTCATATAAAGTTTCTCTAGTTCCAGGGATAGCCAAAAACTTCTCCACTGATCCCATATTACCATGAGCATCAGTGTTATCCTGTGGATTCCAAATTTGGATCGGAGTGTTATCTAAGACGAAAATATCGTCAGCAGGCCTAGGAGAAGTCATGGAGATGTCGTAGATATCTTCTAATGGTCTATGCTGAAGGATAGCGCACTGATTGATCTTCTTATGTACAAAACGATTGCAGTGAGAACAAAACTTGGACGGTAGGTTGAGGTAGGAGAAATAGAGTTCTCTGACAGGGTAATTAGCAACTCTAACAAGTAGTTTCTTAACCAATGGTTTTTCAGTGTTAACCCAGATTAATGCTCTTGGTTCGCAATCAAAACTTCCTTTTTCAACTCTGCTAACTATACCAATCCCACTGGCTATCAGGCCAATGCGCTCACCAGCTCTGTGTTCATGCTTTGTATTAAAAATGCAAGCCCAAAGTGGGATTTCCTTAACAACTTCAGTAGATATTTGCATACCTGGGAAAGCCGATCTTACATACATTACATTAACGTAAGGGTACCAGGGACCGTTCAAAGCAATCCATTTAAGGTCATCAGCTGTATGAAACGTAATAATGAATAAATTTGGATCAACCTCTCTGCTTTGAAATCCTATATTAATCCCCCAAAAATGACGAAGGACTCCTCTAATATCTTCAGTTTTATAGGTTTCTGTTGAGAAAATTCTAGCTAAGATGTTGTTTTCTTTAATGCCAAAATCTCTCATTAACGCAGGTAGAGTAGGTAGAATGCCAACATTTGTGTAATTGGCATATCTTTGAGCTACAGAAAGCCCGCTGAGATGCTTATATAAGTTGTAATCACTCATAATGAATAAGAAAGAGGATTAATTGAAGCAGAGTTAGATGAGATTAATTTTGAAAGGGAAAGAGGGAAGAAGTAAATTCGCATGAGAAGAGTGATAGATGGCAATGAATACTGAATAAGAGAGAAACTAGATTTTCTCAAGAATATAAGCATTGTCTGAAATATACCAACAAATTTGAATTCTTGGTAAAAGCAAAAAAAGATAAAGAAATGAGAAAATTAAGGATAAAACCTCGTCCAATCAAAAACCGACAACAAAAGTCTAAAGGAAACTAGGTTTCAGAGAGCATTTATATCTTAGATATGAGTCGCATATAGTAGTCTAAATCAGAGACAGGTTTTACTCAGCAGTAATATGATGACAACATAAAATGAGTGTAAAAAAAAAGCAGTTTGACTAAACCACACGTAAGGCTAGGAGCAGAGAATAGGAATGGTTAAATCAAAGCTATAGGGAGTCTAAAAGATTATTAGAGTCTAAAGAGAAATAGGGATCCTAGGGAAAGAAATATGAAAAGATGATACCAGACAAGGGGGAAGTATAGGTAATAACTAGGCAAGCGACTTAAGAAATGTCTATGATAGCCTGAATCCCATCAATGCACCGTTCCATCACTCAAATTCACAGAGAAAACGAAGAACACAAGAAGATAAGGGGGCTGAATCAGTTTTAATAAAACGTAAGAAAATGGCAATTGAGTTAATGCGTAGGAAGAACCAAGAAATTACTGAGAGTATAAATTTGCTCTCAGTTACCATAAAAGCCACTCACAAAAAGGAAATTTTCAGAGAAGAGAAATCGAAAGAGATGGCATGCAATCATTTTAGGATTCCTTTAGGTGCTCCAATATCATCTACTAACGTGATACGCTGTCAAGAGGGACAATTGCATCGAATGCAATATTACCGATGTGCTGTCAATCACCGGGAAACATTCTTATATCCCGCTCAAGCACAAAGGTTGGCACTATGCAATTTGAGCGCAACAGAGAAAGAAAGGCTTGGGAAACAGGCTATCAAAGACTTACAAACTCGATTGGCTAACGGTGTTCCAATGACATCTGCTTATTTCCTATCAGAATATCCACCAGGCATGGATTATGCATACGTGCATGAAAAGTCCGCTAACTATCAACATGAAAGAGATGGGGGTTTAATTGAGGTGGACGAATCAGAGGAAGAGAAGTAATGGGCCTAGTATCCAAGAATCTAATTAAGAAGAAGGTGAGGAAGAAATTGTTTTACGCTTTTGTGTGTTAGGTTATCTAAGAGATGTTGAATTTGTCTTTAAGTTTGTAGCTGTTTTATCTCAGTAATGTTATTACTGCTCCCTTTTATTTCTCTATTAGTCTTAAAGATATTAAAATTTCTCGAGGCAGCGACTCGCGAATTCAAAGAAGATTTGATTTAAATACTATCAGATCTAAATCTATCATTCTGTAAAAAAAAACTAGAAAAGCAGAATTCCTACCTAAAGATAAACATGAACAAAAAGAACCCAGAAAAAGGTAGAATTTCAAAAAGAATGCAAAAATATAGAGCTCCGAAATATCCTAATGAAACATAGTTTTATCGTATTTTTAACATTGTATATACTGATGATGCATGAGATGAATAAGAGAATAAGAAACTCGAAGAATGAATGTTACTAACTCAATGCAGGATGCATATGATGAATGAGTGTGGGCCAAGATCCAATCTCTACTGACCATTATAAGAATATGAACAGAAACAAGACAACAATGGAAGACGAATACCCCTTTCCTAGATTCCCATCTGGCTTGGGGTCAAAAACCAGATGGGAGATCTACTCAGAAAGCATTGGAATAGATAGAATTACAGAAGGAAGGAAGAAGAGAAGGTTGAAGAAAACTAGCCGATATGGGGTTAATAGACAAAGGAATTTTTGACATCTCCAGGGAGTCGATAAGGACTTAACAGTCAATGTCATATGACCGTGTTCCCTTCTTGTATTGTTACGATGGATTGGCTTCAATTGATATGCTTTGAGTTTCTGCTGGGGTATCTAATTGGGACCGTGATATGTTGTTCAAATCTATCCAGGATCGGGTATCTCCTCTTCTACAACAACCTAATCCTGGATCTCTTCATCAAAGCCAATATCCATATGGGGCAAGTAGATCTGATATTAACCTTCATATCTTTTTTGATGTTGGTTATGCTCCCTCAGAAATTGTTTTAAAACCCTACCCTATTTTTCTTTGAAACTTTTATTTTCCATACACAAGCTCCTGCAATCTTTTCTGTTAAACCCTTGTCCTGCAATTTTAGTTGGTTAATTATTTGTTAACCTTCCTTTTATTTTCATTTGGTTCTGATGTTTTCCTGCTCATTTTGTCCATTTCTGGACCCGGTTGCTATATTTCTGGTTTTGTATGCCTCTGTCTAAACTACCTTTTATTTAATTTAGTCTCTGTCTCTGTAAGGCAGTTTAGATTTCTGCATTGATTTGTGTGTAGAAAGTTTGTGTGGGTTTATCTTTGAACTTGATATATGTTTGTGTAAGGTAGTTTAGATTTCTGCCTTGATTTGTGTTTAGAAAGTTCGTGTTGTTTAGTATTTGAGGCATGTTAGTATAGTTTTCTTCATCGCTGAGTTTGGGGTACCTGAGTTTGAGGTTTATCTTATGTTGGTTAAATTCTGTAAATGGGATTCCGGAGCTGTGTTTGGAAAAATTTTAAAGATACAAAAATGGGAGCCATATTTTATCTCCTTTGAACTTCAGTTTACTAGGAGGGATTCTGAAATATCTATATACAACCATCTTTATGAGCAAATTGGTTGTGTTACTGTCGTCAATTACCTGGCAACGTTAGGGGAGCTTAGTGCCTTCAATACCCCTATCCAATTTCCTGCTGGTATGAGTACGCTGATGAGAATACTTGAGAAACATCAAAATGTACAAGAGGACACTCCATCACAGTAGAAGCACGATCAAGAAGATAGAACTCCAGTTGAAGATTTAGAGTTCTATTACCACCACTCTAAATACATAGCTCTGCACTATTGGCATTTTTTCATGGGACGGTGGATACTCCACCTTTGCTGTGTTCTTTATTTTGATCTAGTGCTTTTGTATTTGTTTAGTTAATAGATTGATTTCCCTGTAATTTTCTTTTCATTGTAATTCATTTCCTAGTACTAGGTATAGTACTGTAGTTTAAGAAGCATAAGGGGTTTAATACAAACTCTTTATTAGTCTATGTAAGTGTTGTAAGTGCTATCTATAAAGCACAAGTCTCTGCAAGTGTTGTAAGTGCCTTCTATTAGGCACATTTTCCTGTTTTAGTTGTAAGTGCTTCCTTATAAAGCACACTAATTAGTCTTAGTCTTAGTCTTATTGTAGCTTAACTACAACTAGGGCTGTCAATGGATATTCGATATCCGGTATCCGTTTCCGAATATCCGGATTCCGTTAGGTTAATATCCGACATAATGGTTATCCGATATCCGATAACCTTAACGTAACGGATATCCGTTTATTAACATAACGGTACCGGTTAAGGGAGTTTCCGTTAGGTTAATATCCGATACCGTTAGTGTATAACTATATCATAAAATTTTCGGAAATTTTCGATAACTAATACCCTTTAGGTTTACTCTTTAGCCATTTGATTACGTCTCTCCTAAGTAAATATCGGAAATTATCAAATATTAACGGAAATTAACGGAAATTATCGGAAATTATTGGAAGTTTTTTGTATCATGAGTAGATAACGGATATTATCGGAATAATATCCGATATCCGATAGCTTATCCTTAACCTTATCGATATGGAATTTTTGAATTCCGACGGATATTATCGGATACCGGATATCCGATAACCCTTAACCTTAACCTTATCGGTATTGCCAATATCCGATGGATTTTTATCCATTGACAGCCCTAACTACAACCTTAGCCATTTGATTACGTCTCTCCTAAGTAAATATCGGAAATTATCAAATATTAACGGAAATTATCGGAAATTATTGGAAGTTTTTTGTATCATGAGTAGATAACGGATATTATCGGAATAATATCCGATATCCGATAGCTTATCCTTAACCTTATCGATATGGAATTTTTGAATTCCGACGGATATTATCGGATACCGGATATCCGATAACCCTTAACCTTAACCTTATCGGTATTGCCAATATCCGATGGATTTTTATCCATTGACAGCCCTAACTACAACCTTAGTTATGTATCAAAGGTTCCCCCCCCCCACATACACACACAGATGCGAGAAAGGATCCAACGGAAGACTACTGGACAATTTTCGCCATTATCAGCTCACATGGGCGAGAAATTATGGATCAAGCAGAAACAAAAGGAGGTAATCAAGTATCGTTCGGGCAGTACACCGCAACAACTAGATACAAGCTTATGACTACAAAATCGGATCAATTGCATCGAAACCATCTACCTACATCAAAGTTCCTATGGACACTGTCATGTCCCTCAAAAGTACAACTTTTCTTGTGGAAAGCATTGACTGAAGGCCTTTCGACCTTCGACACATATAGCCACCTTCTCATCTCCATCATCACCCCACCTCGATGCAACTCTAACCCGAAGACCGTGGCATACATTCCGCTCCAATGTCATGTTGCTATAGAATCACGGCCTACCAATCCAAATGTAATTGATAAATTTGTGGGTACTGAATACCCTCGTGTAATAGCCCGTTAGTAGTTTAATAAATTGCATGCTTCAAAATAAATAAATAAACATTTTTGACATCCATCTTTTTGGTTTCTTCCGCTACACAGCTTCATCTTCATCTGAATCATCTCTGTCTCATTATAACTAATCAATACTCTTCTATTAACTATTTTTTTTTCTAGATTTTTCATTACAATATTCCAAAACACTTGAATCAACAGGTTAAAATCTTTCTCGTTTGAAAATAATAATTAGGTTTAACAATATGTATAGGGAATAGGGTCGCCTTACATGTTTGGGATGTTCAAGGTGAACTTGAAATTTGGGATTACCCAATTAGAGTGAGAGTTAGAATTTTAAATGGATTACCTAATCAAAATGAGAGTTAGAATTTTAGATTATAGGAAGATAAATTTTGTATATTTAATGCTATAAGTTGAATTAGGTTGTGCAGGCGAAGGCTGCAATAAAATTTCGGCCCTTTAGATTTGAATTTGGGTTCTAAGCCGGTAATTTGCATAAAGTACTCCCAAAACCGGTTGGTGATTTCAAAAACTAAAATTTTAGTAGCTTTTATAGCTATTACAAACTATTTGGTAATAACTAAAACTATTACAAATTGTCTCTGATGTAATTAAGTGTGACAAAACAGTTTACCAACACTTATAAATGTTATAAACACACATACTATTATAACAAATAGGAAATTATTTTGGCCCCTCAATAATTTAGGGCTCTAGGCAATCACTTAGTCTGCTTTGTCCATAAGACGGCCATGTACAAGGATTTTTTGGTTCATTCGACATGCTCTTAGTAAAGCCAGGTCGAGTTTCTCTTTACGTTTGGTAGTAAATTTAATCAGTATCTTCCAGCATAAGATGACCAAAGTCCATCTTTAAAGTTAAGTAGATGATCCAATGATAACTAAAACTAAGTTTTGTATATTGAAATGCATAGAATGTATGTGAAACTAGTATCACTCGCATCATGTTGAAACGAATCACGTAGCACTGCAAGTGTTATAGTAATAGGTAAAGAAAGTTGCAGTAAACTCCTCCTTATAACTACGTATTGTGTACTAGAACACCGATTATCTTTCTTTTCTATGAATATATTTACTCGATGTGGCAACAAATCCATGACGAGAAGGTAAAATAAGTGAGATCAGTTAAGAGCAGTTAGGAGAATAAGGAAGTAGTAGTCGTATGTAACTGCTAGTCTTCCCTGACATAGAGGACATGACTTGATCACTACTTCCACGCCCATCACTTCTTAACTTCTTAGAAGCATCCACAACTTATGCGGCATTAGTTTGTTCACGACAATTATAAATAAACGACTTTATCTATTTAAAAAGAATAATCAGATTTACATTCATAAATTAGCCTTCGTATAGTAGTCCAACAACTCCACACTGTAAAACACATCGTAAAGCGATTTCTCAATCTTTCTGCTTCCCTCCCCTAAGATCAACCTGTCGTCTCTACCTTTCTGATCGAAGCAAGACGTGAACAGCCATTTTTCGGTTTAGGCTCATCTTGTACGATTTTAATTTCTCGAACATAAAAAATACTTTTACAATACATTTTTTTTCACCCAAAAACAATCTCAAACAAATTTCTTATATTCTATCTTCTATTTTCACAACATTATCCTGAAATATAGGTTCATCATCTCATGCTCGATCATCATGACCAAAAGTTTTACCCGTTGAATATGCAGGAGAAAAAAACACTTTTATTAATTAAAAAAATTATCGTTAGAATCATTGCAATCTGTCCATGGTAATTTTTGACAGAACATTCGTAAAAAATTATGCGCATACACCGGAAACCCAATAATCGTGATTTTTGGAGTTTAGATAGTCGTTTCACGCAAATCAGCAAAGAAGCTACCTTTTATGTTACTTTAATATGTGAAAATTATTCATGCAGAAAAAGTGGTGAAACGGAGACAGGTATGATAAGAACAACTCAAAATTTTGTGCCTTGATAAGAATAACTTTTTGTGCCTAAATTATTGGTACGGAGACTGGTATGATAAGAATAACTTTTTGTGCCTAAATTATTGGAGATACCTTGAAGATTTCCATAACTTTGATAATAATAGAAGCGGAAGGTTAATTTTCTCCATAATAACCTTGATTAGTAGAACCAGGATGTTGGGGTGGTTGCACAATATAGATATTATAAGTTCATGGTTGAAATGCGCTCGATTGTTTTGACTTCGCTTGAAATTTGGATGGTGATGGTGGGTGGGTATATCGCACTATATCTTGTGATTCACTGTGACTTTCAGTATCAGAGTCATGGCTTGAACTCATTCCAAAGTTCACGGTATTTACATTTCTTTTGTGTACGTACTTGTTTCAAATGCGTATTCTATATTTTTTAATTTAGATACCACAAATCTTTACAACGCGCCTTCAATTCATATTCAGTGTCATTTACATCCCAATAAGGATCAGTACGACCGGGGACCTTGTGAAACGAATATGATGATCACAGACTTTCCATGGAAAGTTATAGTCGGTAACTTTCAAACCATTAGTGGCATATTTGACTCAGACGATGTAGAAACTTCGTATGTGGGGTACCTATATGAACAAGGTTCCTCCTGAAGAGGATGTCTAACAAGGACATTCTTATTACGACGAAACTCATCTAATGCATGTAAATCAAACCCATACATGTGCATAACACCAACTATCGCCTTTGTAATTCTCTGGAATTATTTGAGGTATCGAAAAATTATAAATATCCTCGCGGCAGTTCACAACATATCTCTGCCAATCTTCAACTTGCAACATTTCAAAATTTGACTAAGAGAATAACCATTATTTGGGGGTTTATGGCTATTGATCTTATATTGCGTAGCTGGTAAAGAAGTTTTTCCTCTAATTACCAAACATCGCACAACGATAACTGACTGAATAGAACCACTTTTTTTTCTTCTGGTGAGCATAACTTATTTGGTCTTACCATCTTCAAACTCATAAGGAAGAACAACAAGATTCTTCAAGTTTCTTGTTATTTAATGATGTTGATGCACAAAGGCTAACATAGATCCATCTTCACATTGTTCCTTTGCTAAATTTGTCTTGTGTGGGAGGGGAGAGGGGGGACGTAATTAAAAGATGCTAGAATTATTGTTCCCTATTTTTCCCTTGTTCTCAAATTCCATTTAAAAAGAGAAAAAATATCGAGGGTCATAAAAGTAATTTTAGTAGTCATTATATACTTGATGTTCTTTAGATATTTATAAGTTTACCATTTGAAAAGCAGGGGATACCAAATATACACAACTTTTTCGTTCGGCAACCTGTATAGACAAAACTGTAGATGGGGCAAAACGAGTTGCTGGTTTTTACGGAATTGAGGAGACGACCGTGCGGAGGAAGTTTCTTGAACCGAGCGAACTGTCAAACCTCATACAGATGCACTGCAAAAAAGGGAGTGCTTTGAATTCGAGAGATCAATCTGTAGGACTCCGGCCTAAACCAAGACAATGGCCGTTCCAGATTCAATTCGGTCATAAGAGAGGATGGGTCGATCTGCAGAAGGGAAGCTGAGAAATGTGTAAGATCAATGATGATTGAAGATGGTAGATGTGTTGTGTATTCTGCGTGGAGAAATAAGATAAGTTCTGATTGATTGAATTTGCTCTGTTGAGAGTAATTGCTCAGACGTTGAGATGTTAATCTCTTGTTGTCTGTTTGATGAAAGCTTGTCTTGTTTCATGATTCAGAGACCTATATTGCTAGAATTGTGAAACACCTTGATCCCATGAAGTGTGACATTTGCTGGAGTCAAAGAGTGGGGAAGTGGAAATCGTGTTAAAACCAGTTGCTCATCGTGCGGAGACTTGGTTGATTTTCCATCCACTACTTTGATAACTCCTCTAACTGATTGCACGACTTTCTCACATTCTCATCGTGTGTATGAACACACGTGCCGTAGACCGCCAGACCAAAACCCTAGTTAATATCCCCCCATTTAACACGATTGATATCTCGTGATTGTGGAGTCTGCTAGGCAGACGTGTATTTAGTTAGTCAGTTGCTGACTTCATGGGACGATGAGTCCTCGTATTGCTGAGTTGAATGTGATTTGCAAATGTTCTGAGACTCATGAATTGAACGTGTCCGTTGAGACAGAGGTATAATTCTCAAGTAAATGTTGAGAGTTAAGGTGAGCAAATATTGCTCATTCGATGAATTATTGAATATTGATAGTTGAACCAATATTCCTTGGTTTGAGCAAATATTGCTTATCCGAGCAAATGTTGCTCGTTTGATGAATTATTGATAGCATGACCAAATGAAATATTATTTAAAATACTAGCAACTGGCAACTGGGCCGAGTATAATTAATAAAATGTTGATCATGGGATCGTTGTAAAATTATTAATGTTCAAATCCAGAATTATGAACCTTGGACTCGAAACCCTAATTCGATCAATTGATGATCAATCGATGGTTTATTGAAAATTAACCACGGATTGAAGGAGGGACCAACTACATGGGATGATGAGTCGACCATGTAGCGCCCAGATACTCGAGTGAGCAAAAATACCAAAGTCTCTTGAAGACCTGTTGGCGATTAAATGCTGGTTTAATTATTTATTAAAATAATGCTCGTCTGAGCATCAGGTGATAAAACCTAATTAATTATGAAGAGGCGAGGGACCGACCAAGGGGTCATGAAACCGGCCCTGGTTGGTCATGGGATCGAATGACGATCGTTTCATGAAATTCCAAAATTGTTCGGAAGAATTTGAACCTAATGAGAACAAATTAGGTCAAATGATGAAAATATGAGGGACCGGCCTCTTGCAAGCCAAAGAGCCAACCCTGGTCGGTCAAGGTAATATGCTCGTGTCACCAAAGTGTTCGTGTCTCAGTCCTGAGAATTTTGATATTTTCTAATGTGCATTTGAGCAATCATTTGAGAAAATATGAAGAAATCAGGGATTTTGCTGAAACTGAGGAAACTTCATGAGATGAAGGAAAAGTAATCATAAAATGAAGGAATCATGAAGTGTGGGACCGGCTATGGCTAAGGCATGGCCGGCCAGCCAATGAGCTCGGTCCCATAACATTT
Source organism: Papaver armeniacum (assembly GCA_023531295.1). NCBI lineage: Eukaryota > Viridiplantae > Streptophyta > Magnoliopsida > Ranunculales > Papaveraceae > Papaver > Papaver armeniacum. The sequence continues at coordinate 118,592 of JAJJWW010001518.1, read as the reverse complement.
TTCCTAATTTTATTATATTTTTCACGATTTTAGGGAAATACCATGAAGTCAAGGAGTTTGTTGAAATAAAGGAGTTTTCCTTGAAGTGAAGGAGTTTCCATGAGATGAAGGAAACAAATAATATTAATAATAATAAAATAAGGGCGTGTTGGACCGGCTTGGGCATGGTCGGCCGGCTAGGGCCCGGTCCCGTGAGGTTTCCCTAATTTTATGTATTATTTCATGATTTGAAGGAATTTTCATAATTTTAAGGAAATATCATGAAATCAAGGAATTTCATGGAATGAAGGAAACATAAAAAATAATAATAATAAAATAAGGGGCGTGTGGACCGGCTAGGGCCCGGTCCCATGAGTTTCCCTAATTTTATATTATTTTCCATGACTTGAAGGAAATATCATGAAATTAAGGAGTTTTCATGAGATGAGGGATATAATAATAAAATAATAAGGAATCATAAGGTGTGGGATGGGCCACGACTAGGGCATAGCCATCCAGCTAGTAGATACGGTCCCACGACATCTTTCCCAATTTTATATTACTTCCTTGATGCGAAGGAAACACCATGAAACTGAGGAGTTTCCTTAAACCGAAGGAATTTTGTTCAAATGAGGGAATTTTCATGAGATCAAGGAAAATAATAAAAATATGATAAAATATAAAAATTGGGCGTGGGACTGGCCATGGCACGACCGGCCGGCCAGTGGGCCCAGTCCCCCAGCGCCTTGATTAATATTTTATTATTTATTATTTTCTTCCTATTTTGCATAGGTTCATCGTTCCTTCGTATTTTGGAATGCTCGTTTGTGCATTCAGGTGCTCGTTAGTGCATTATTGCTAAGTACACTTGCACCATTTTAGTCGGGGCTTACTCGATAGTTGCTCAGATGCCCGTGTGTTGAATATTTATTACTAACCCGTGGAATTCTGCTGGGAAGAACCATGAATTGAAGTAATGAAATATTATGGAAAACATATAATATTTTCCAGGGATTCAGTTAATGAATCTAATGATTTAGGAATAGTTAATTGATGGCTCTATACTAGTACGATCGTCCAGGAGCATTAATTATTCATGAATTGAGTGATATGAGCTTGTTGAAGCGTCATATTTATTTTATATAGTCAGGGAAAATAATTGTTACATCCTTAAGACGTTATTACTCTATACTAGCTGGCAAGCTGTCTAGGAGCCGTCCAATCTTTCGATTTCTATATATAAGTAATTACTGAAATTGCTCAGCATTCATGAGATATGCCGTTGCCTCAGTTGAGAGACTACACATCTACATATACTCTGAAAGACAGTATTCTCAGTCAGAGATTCTCGTGGCATGAGCTTTCATGCTTCGATGAGAGACATGAGCCTCAATACTCATCTGATTGCTGGATCAGGAGCATGTATAATTATGGTTTTACGATTTTATCCCTTGTCGAAAATCCACCATCTACATTAAGTCCCTTGCTTAGTGAGGGAAAGTCATGTTCCTCAGTCAGCACTGAATGACGACTTTCCAGTTACAAACAATACAAGTAATTGAAATTAGTCGTAAGATAAGACGTTACCGGATTTTCGATAGTACGAGCAAACCACGGCTTGAACGAAGATCCCAGTGGCATGATACAACGTTATCTAATGAGCATAAAATGGTGTAGCACCGCTGATTTGGTGATGGAACCTTGGTCGGTTTAGGATTCGCGGGTCCGAGCCCAAAAAGGAAATCCTTGTGAATTTAGGTTTTGGAAATAAAATTTGATATAAAAGGGATTAATCTTTTTTTTATTTCACCTACACGACCACCACCTTCATCTCTTCATCACCCTCACACCATCAGGCACGAGAAGAAATTTCGCCGGAGTTTTCAGCGCCGCCACCGTCCGACCATATTCCGGCCGACGCCGACCAGGTACGCGAATTTTTTTTGTTTGTTGAAGTTCATGAGTTGTTCATGTCTTGATCATGCTAAAATTATATACAGGTGCATATATGAGTGTGAGTTTTTTTAGAAAACCCTTGTTTTTGAAAACGTATGTTCGTTTGATCGTCAGTTTAAGAAACTAGTAATAATCCCTGACTTAGGAGAGATTTTTTTTTTTATATATAAACTTGTGTCTAGTGATAAAATTTTGTTTATGAGCTTTCATGGAAACCAAAACCTTATCTTGAAAAGTGTGAGTTTTCACAAAATCGAAATAAACCCTCGTTTCAAAGACAGACGATTGTACGAAGGAAAAATATATGTATTTTTGATAAAACCGTGGAATATCCACAATTTTATGAAACCATGACATGTTCATGGATTTTATTTACGTGAGTTCAGTTCACGTTAATTTTTTTTTTTTGAAATTACGTGAATAATTCACGTCTCTTTTTTTTATTATATATATATATATATATATATATATATATATATATGAACATATATATTTTTTTTTTGAAAATCAAAGCCTGAATTTAAAGTAAACAATTACTTATGATGAAATATTGTTTAGTTTTCATAATTCTATGATGAATGTTCACACAGTAGAATTGTTCATGTTTTTATGAAAATCTGAGTTTTGTTCGTCTTTTGTAGACTTCGAAGAGACGAACGAGTTTTGAAGTGTTAACTCTTGCATTACAATTACTACTGTTATTGGAATCGTAAAAGGTAAGAGTTACAAATTATCATTTTCGTAGATGCTAGTTGAGCATTTTGCCATTTGCATGATTTCATCATCTTGTCGAAGTTTGCATTTGGATGATATACTGAAGTAGAATGTTATGTGAATCTTACAGCTACTTCGCAAGGATGTCTGATTCCCAAGCTAATGATGCCCCTAGAGATGATGCATGCGTGGATAATGATGCCTCCAGGGAGGATTCATGCATAGATAATGATGCTTCCAAGGATGATTCATGTATGGATGAGACTTCTATTGGCGAAGATGAAATACCCGGAATCAAGAATGTTCCAAACATAGAGGATGCATTCTTTGTGGATCAAGGGCCTGAAAAGCGTCTCGGAACTCCAAAGATTTCGTCTTCTCGATAAATCCTAGAGAGGTTACTCGAAAAAAATTGGTGACTCCTCAAGCAGCCATTTCGGTTCTATCTTGAACGAGGATATTTTTCTGCATCAATCATTGAATTCAAGCTTTCTCGACGGCCTTTAGAAAAGTTTTCTGGATGGGCGAGGTATATGCTAGGTTTTCCTCGGGTTCGAGCCAAGATGCATGATGCAAAAATAATACGGGCTATCCAAGCTTCTGGAGACTTGTTCATTTTTCATGATGCATGAGGTATGGTAGCTCTACTTGCTCTTTGGTGTATTCCAACTCACTCTTTCATATGCAGATGGGGAGAGTTTACCATTACTTTAGAATATGTAGTTGCTTTGTTGCATCTTCCAATCACAGGTAACCTTCCTGAAGGTCTTTCTTCATCAGAGGAAATTGCAATCTCTAACATCTCGACAACTGCAATGGGGGAGATTAATAAGGCATCCGGCAGCAAAGGTAGTTATGCTCATTGGTTAATACATTGGTGGCCGAGAGATACTCCTCTGGAGTGGCCTGTTGACGGTACGTTATCTATTGCTGCTTTCTTGTGTTTATGGCTGTCCAGAGATGTATTTGAAGATGCTGGAAATTTGTTGAAGCCGTTCGTGATTCCCTTTGCAATTAAGATGGCTCAAGGTGAGCAACTCCCAATAGGTAGTTTGTTCCTGGGTTCTTTGTACTCTAACTTATACTCCTTGATTATAGACTCCAGCATCTCGAATGGTTTTATGAAGATTGAATGCTATGCCAACACAATGTTTCTTCAAGATTTGATGTGGAAGCGTTTCAAGAATTATGCACCCATTCCACGTACCATCTTGCAAGGATTGAATGCTGATGCTCGCCATGTTTTCTCTGAGAAGGCCAATGCCAGGATCATGCGTTGGTCCACAAAGCAACCTCGACTCAAGACTCGCTTCGTTGATTTCTTAGACCGTGAATCTGAATTCAACTTCCGCCCATGGGTGTCAAATCCTCCTTATATTTCTCAGTTGACAAATTTTAATGCTGAAGAGAGTATGACTTTGAAATATGGTGCTGATTTGAGCGACAGCGAGAGGTCTTTTATGTTGAGTTGCACTCTTGGTCATCTGATATCGATAATTCATGGCGAATTCTCAGTGGAAGAATACAATATTGATAGGGCAGCTCGGCAAATGGGTATGGATCAGTGTGTTCCGACTTTTCGAAGAAGGAAACCCTCAGTTGAACAGCTCATGACCCGTCTGGACCGCACACATGTGGAAGGAAGTAAATTCTGGTTCCCTAGCTCTGAGAGAATCACATATGTAACTCCAGGTTACATAAACTTTTGGGATCAACAACTCAGGCGTTTACTTGATTTCGTGAGAGTTGATCAACCTTTAGTGAAGAAGCCTCCTTCTGCTGAGATGATTGCTACTCGACCAAGAGTAAATTATTTCCCTGGTGGTGATAAACGGAAAACATCTCCAGGATGTTCACAAGTAAGTATTCTTTACGAAGTCTTCATAAGATTATGATAATTGCGTTTTGATGATTGCATCAAAATATTCCACAGGACGGTCGTAACGTAAGACCTCGAATCGATGTAGACCTCTCAGAAACTGAAGCGACTACTCATGGTGGAGAAGGCATAATAAGAATTATAAGATGTTACCTAACACCATAAAGTCCCCAGTGATTTCTTTGGTGAGTTGTCGATATTTCTTTCACCATGACTTCTTCTTATCCGTGTAATTAGGATCGCAAAACCAATGTTTGTTACTTTGTTACAGAATTTTACTCCATCAAGTATTGACGGTCTTCAGTTCTCTGCTGCTGGGCAGACAGTTTCTGGTTTGAGTGAAGAAGAGGCTGTAAGTATTTCTCCGTATAACCAATTATGATGCTTTGTGGATAAAATGCTAATTGTTGAGAATATATCCAGGAGGATGTCGCCATGGAAGTGGAGGGTACTGGTGATGTTCGTTCATCCTCGGAAAATGGCGATAAAGAAAATTCCCAGAGCTCAAAACCGAACGAAAGCAATGGTGCTCTTGATGTTGATACGGGTAACCCAGGGTCTTTGAACACTTCGGAGACCACCCAAGTACGTTTTCTCTTTCATTTTATCCATAGAAGCATAAATTTCTTGATTTATGAATAAATGAATGAGAATTCATGTGAATATACGATAAGTTTTGTCGAAATACGTCACTAGAAATTTCAGAACTCAGCCCTTTAACAAAAATGTTGTAGAATCTTCATACGATGTCGGATTTTCACAATATACCCATGTATCCTTATGCCCAGGAAATTTTCAAGCTTTAACATAGAAGATTTTAGAGTTTTGAGCACGTTTAGGGGCTGAAATCAGTGAAACAGTAAACTTCCAGGAGACTTCCAGAAAATTTTCAGCTATCATGTAGTCTAATGTTTTGACCACATCTTTTTACTCGTTTATCCAATTGCTATGAAATTTTGATATGTTGTAGAAAACATCCATACGAAGATAATGGTATATGACTAGACCTTATATTCTCCACCAATTTCTCCCAGTTCGTAGTTTTGTACATGGCAGTGTAAAATCTCCTCAGATGAGCTTGTTGTAAAACGTGTTTTGGTGACTTTCACGTTATTTGCTGATGTCTAGCATGTAAAATGAAGAACTTGATGATGTTAAATCACTTGTATGCTGGAGTTCATGATTCTTTTCGGTTTCATGCTTGGATGATCCTAATCTCATGTAATCTTCGTATTAGGTGTCAAATACAGAACTTGAGAATGAAGGAGCTAATAATGACGGCTTGAGCAACACTGAGGTTATTGATGAAGAAACAACCATCTCTGCACTTCAAAGTCATGAGGGAGTTGTTGTTGGTGTTGTTGAAGAGACCGAGACTTCAATTGTTGTTGCTTCAGTGGTGGAAGTAGCTGAACCACGTATAGAAGAAACTGTTGCCATGATTGTAGAAGTTGCTCCAGTAATTGAGAACCGTATAGTAGTGCATCAATACCCGAGTGCAGGGATTGCTTTTGACCCTCCATTTGATGCATCACTCCCATATCATGAACTGGTTGGTGGATTCAGTGTTCCTATTGGATATGCCGACTTGTACGAGAAAATATGGAAGAAATTTGGTCATATCATAGTTACTAGAGACCCCAAGCGTGCTTATTCTTTAAAAATGCAAGTAAGTGTTATCTTGCGTGTTGTAAGTGATATATGCGCTAGGGCCAGAAATATTGTGACTCCAGATGTACGCTTTGATTTGGAGTTCAACTTGGAGAATTCTGAGAGACTTGGCTTCAACGTGAAGTGGCTTCGTAAGAAGATAAATGCTATTAAGGACTCGTGTGAAAATAAAATACCCTTTCCCAATGACGCTGTGATGGAGAAAGAGGACAAGATTACCAGATTGACTGAAGAGATGAACATGTAGAAGGCGGCCTTACAAGTCCTGAAGGATGCAGAGGAGCAAAAGTCTTTCTTTGCTGATTTTCTTTGATTTCTTTTCATAATCTCTTGAACTTCTGAACTTCTGAGAGATGTAAGGTTTTATTTTTGGTTTTGATTGGTTTTGGATAAGTAGATGATTGAGGATTTTCTTTGGGTTTGATAAAGATTTTCTTTAAGTAAACTGAATTTTGATAAACTGCTGAATTTAAATTACTGAATGCAAGTATTGCAAACATTTTGGAGGAATTGAAATACAATGAAAGAAAATTATGAATGCCAAATATTTGGGGTGTTCGTGCCTTGAACATCCAATACCTCAAATATCCAAAACCTTAAACGTCAAAGGCCTTGAGCCAATTCTCATGTATCACAGCCACAGTCTCATTGCTGTCCATGTTGATTAATTTGTAGTATCCGCCAGCAACAAATTTAGAGATCATAAAAGGTCCTTCCCAGTTGGAGTTCTTTGCAGAATGAAGGTTACGTTTAGTTGCTTTGAGAACTAAATCTCCTTCCTGGAATTTGTTAGACTTGATCATCCGTGCCTTGAATATCTTCTGTTAGTTTGGAATTCTTCGTGCAGTGGAATTTCATGTTGTTGAAGGCTTCCAACCTTGCGACACATATGGACATTCGTGCAAAGGAGAATATTTGGGATACTGTTTGTCGAACTCAGCCATTATTTCAGCAATGACTATATTAGTGAGGTGTTCGATTCGGAGAGGTTCTGCGTCCAGCTACTTGGTGAAATATTGCTGAGGTGAGATTATCCACTCATAGCATTTTGCAATAGCTAAGTTGTTGGTGGAGTGAAGCCCTCGGACCAAATAAGCATATTTGAAAACTGATGATATGGACACATGAGGAGGAATAAGACTTGCCTGAGTACGAAATCTTTTGATGAAAGTGTTGGGATTTTTCTCAGGATTTTGTGTTAGCTCTGTCAGGGCTTTGACCTCCTTCAGATACTCGAATGGTGAAATATCTTCTTTTTCTTCTTCTAGAGGCTTCTTCAACAGAGAAATGTACAATTGAAAGTGTTGGGTTTACCTTTCCATCATGAATCCATGTACGTCCCAGAATCATATCATATCCTGGATCTTCTCGGATTATATAAAATTTTGTTTCTGTCCAGGCTGAGTTATGTTCACCTTGAGGGTAATGTGGCCATAAGCATCTCTGGGTGTTCCTTCATGATTTGTGATTGTTACTGGAGAATGAATGTCTTCTTGTCGTGTGATACTAGCAGCTCTGAGAGTTTTCAGAGGGATAACATTGACAGAAGTGCCAACATCAATTAATGCTCATTTGAACTCGTTTCCCTTGAGATGGACTGTGGTGAGAAGTCCTAAGTCGTACATTTTTTTGTCTGTTGTTGAAGGCGGCTCAGCAAATGTCTCTTGAATCAACAAACGCTTCCCTGACACGATGTGATTCAGTGCAGCAAACATGTCTCCCCTTTGAGCCTTTGATAAGTATAGCAATTCGCAAACATGCTCGATTAAGGATTAAAATGCTTCCTTGACAGGCGGTTCAGAAAGAGTAAAGGTTCTGACTGGGAGAGGATCTCTGTGTACTCCTTAAGTCCCCAAGTTGAGTTCTCCCGATTCGATCTTTTCTTTAAATATGCGCTTCAAAGTTCTGCAATCACTTGTGGGATGGTTGACGAACCTATGAAAGCGACAGTAACGAGGATTTTCCATGGCCTCTTCAGTTGGTTCTTTCTTGACATATGGCAGTTTGATTGCGTCGTCTTGAACCCAGACATCTAGAAGTTCAATAAATTCTTCAATAGAGCAAAATCAGGTGCCTCTGGATCAACTTCTGTGTGTTGAGCAGGAACTTGCATATTATCCTTCCTTTGCGTCTTTGAAGGAGTTGAGGAAGCATGTTTGCGCCGCGGCTCGGCTTTTCGTTTGCTCCCTTGTGCAACAACATTTGTGGAAGGTTGGAGGTTGTACTGGTTGTTGATTAAACGTCTGCTACCTCGAGTCTCTCGTGTTTCTTCAGCTTTTGTAGTCTTAGCTCTCTCTAATAAAGCAGGTGCAGTGGTTGCTGATCTCTTGGACGCTTTATGAAGTTCTGAGAAAGTATGGAACCTGAGATTTTCTAATAAAGCTCTATAGACCGGAATCATTCCATTGATGCACAAGTCCAAGAGTTGTTGCTCTGTGACATTTGGATCATGGCAGTCCAAAGCTTGGACTCTGAACCTTTTCACATAATCATTAGGATGTTCATTGCTCCTTTGAAACATCCTTCCGAGATCAGAGAGGGTGATTTGCTCTGAAATGAAGAAATACTTTATGTAGAAAGCATTAACCATTTCTCCCCAACTTTTGATACTTCCTGGTGCAATGTTGTTGTACCAGGTGTATGCCCTGCCTTTCAGAGACTTTAAAAATTCCTTCAGACGGATAGTATGGTTGTGTTCATGTTCACCAAGTGCTTCCAGAAATCGAGAAACATGTTCTCGAGCATTGCCCATTCCATCATAAAGGGTGAAGGTTGGAGAGGTGTAACCTTTTGGGAGAGGAATCCTTTGCGTAGCAGCAGGGTATGGAGGTTGGTGACGATGGACAGAAGGTGTTTTGTCTTTTACACGATCCTCCAAAAGACGTTCCAGGTCTTCACGAGTATGAAACTGGATGGCTCTTTCGCTGGTGGATTATCTGCATCCTTAGGAACTTCCTCATCGTCTACTACATGGATCGGAGTGACTTCGGGATCAGCATCAGAAGACGTTTCTTTAGCTTTTCCTTTGTCCTAAGTTTTCTCTGACGTCTTGTCTGTAAGAGTCTTGAGATAGTTGAATAGCTCCTTCTGAGTAGCAGCCATGTCAGTTTGATTTTTGGCAAGAATTTCTTGCACCTTCATGAGATCGCCTATGGTAGGAGGATTTTCTCTGATTTCTTCAGGAGACCGACCGAAGAGTGGATTGTTGATGGCGCCAGTGCCGTCACTTGCAGGGGTGATCACTGGGGCATCTGTGCTTGGAGGAGTAGTAGTGGCAGGTTGCGCCGGAGGAGTATTAGTGGCAGGTTGTGCCGGAGGAGTGGTGTTGGAGGTACCACTAGAGCTTGCAATATTAGGGTCGGGTGTTGAACCCGGATTGGTAACTGAACCAGACCTAAGACCGACCATCTTTGTGAGAATTGAGATTGCAACCGAGAGAATGATCTCCTACTGTGGTCGCCAATCTGTAGATGGGGCAAAACGAGTTGCTGGTTTTCACGGAATTGAGGAGACGACCGTGCAGAGGAAGTTCCTTGAACCGAGCGAACTGTCAAACCTCACATGGATGCCTATAAAAAAGGGAGTGCTTTGAATTCGATAGATCAATCTGTAGGACTCCGGCCTAAACCAAGACAATGGCCGTTCCAGAGTCAATTCGGTCACAAGAGAGGATGGGTCGAACTGTAGGAGGGAAGCTGAGAAATGTGTGAGATCAATGATGATCGAAGATTGTAGATGTGTTGTGTATTCTACGTGGAGAAATAAGATAAGTTCTGATTGATTGAATTTGCTATGTTGAGAGTAATTGCTCAGACGTTGAGATGTTAATCTCTTGTTGTCTGTTTGATGAAAGCTTGTCTTGTTTTCAATCATGATTCAGAGACCTATATTGCTAGAATTGTGAAACACCTTGATCCCATGAAGTGTGACAGTTGCTGGAGTCAAAGAGTGGGGAAGTGGAAATCGTGTTAAAACCAGTTGCTCATCGTGCGGAGACTTGGTTGATTTTCCATCCACTACTTTGCTAACTCCTCTAACTGATTGCACGACCTGCACACATTCTCATCGTGTGTATGAACACACGTGCCGTAGACCGCCAGACCAAAACCCTAGTTAATATCCCCCCATGTAACACGATTGATGTCTCGTGATTGTGGAGTCTTCTAGGAAGACGTGTATTTAGTTAGTCAGTTGCTGACTTCATGGGACGATGAATCCTTGTATTTCCGAGTTGAACGTGATTTGCAAATATTCTGAGACTCATGAATTGAATGTGTCCGTTGAGACAGAGGTATAATTCTCAAGTAAATGTTGATATTTAAGGTGAGCAAATATTGCTCATTCGATGAATTGTTGAATATTGATAGTTGAACCAATATTCCTTGGTTTGAGCAAATATTGCTCATCTAAGCAAATGTTGCTCGTTTGATGAATTATTGATAGCATGACCAAATAAAATATTATTTAAAATACTAGCAACTGAGCCGAGTATAATTAATAAAATTTTGATCATGGGATCGTCGTAAAATTATTAATGTTCAAATCCATAATTATGAACCTTGGACTCGAAACCCAAATTCAATCAATTGATGATCAATCGATGGTTTATTGAAAATTAACCACGGAGTGAAGGAGGGACCGGCTACATGGGATGATGAGTCGACCATGTAGCGCCCAGATGCTCGAGTGAGCAAAAATACCAAAGTCTCTTTAAGACCAAATTGGCGATTAAATGTTTGGTTTAATCATTTATTAAAATAATGCTCGTATGAGCATCAGGTGATAAAACCTAATTAATTATGAAGAGGCGAGGGACCGACCAAGGGGTCATGAAACCGGCCCTGGTTGGTCACGGGATCGAATGACGATCGTTTCATGAAATTCCAAAATTGTTCGGAACAATTTGAACCTAATGTGAACAAATTAGGTCAAATGATGAAAATATGAGGGACCGGCCTCTTGCAAGACAAAGAGCCAGCCCTGGTCGGTCAAGGTAATATGCTCGTGTCACCAAAGTGTTCGCGTCTCAGTCCTGAGAATTTTGATATTTTCTGATGTGCATTTGAGCAATCATTTGAGAAAATATGAAGAAATTAGGGATTTTGCTGAAACTGAGGAAACTTCATGAGATGAAGGAAAAGTAATCATAAAATGAAGGAATCATGAAGTGTGGGACCGGCTATGGCTAAGGCATGGCCGGCCAGCCAATGAGCTCGGTCCCATATCATTTTTCCTAATTTTATTATATTTTTCGTGATTTTAGGGAAATACCATGAAGTCAAGGAGTTTGTTGAAATAAAGGAGTTTTCCTTGAAGTGAAGGAGTTTCCATGAGATGAAGGAAACAAAATATTAATAATAATAAAATAAGGGCGTGTGGGACCGGCTTGGGCATGGTCGGCCGGCTAGGGCCCGGTCCCGTGAGGTTTCCCTAATTTTATGTATTATTTCATGATTTGAAGGAATTTTCATAATTTTAAGGAAATATCATGAAATCAAGGAATTTCATGGAATGAAGGAAACATAAAAAATAATAATAATAATATAAGGGGCGTGTGGGACCGGCTTGGGCATGACCGTCCGGCTAGGGCCCGGTCCCATGAGTTTCCCTAATTTTATATTCTTTTCCATGACTTGAAGGAAATATCATGAAATTAAGGAGTTTTCATGAGATGAGGGATATAATAATAAAATAATGAGGAATCATGAGGTGTGGGACCGGCCACGACTAGGGCATAGCCGGCCGGCTAGTAGATACGGTCCCACGACACCTTTCCCAATTTTATATTACTTCCTTGATGCGAAGGAAACACCATGAAACTGTGGAGTTTCCTTAAACCGAAGGAATTTTGTTCAAATGAGGGAATTTTCATGAGATCAAGGAAAATAATAAAAATATGATAAAATATAAAAATTGGGCATGGGACTAGCCACGGCACGACCGGCCGGCCAGTGAGCCCAGTCCCCCAGCGCCTTGATTAATATTTTATTATTTATTATTTTCTTCCTATTTTGCATAGGTTCATCGTTCCTTCGTATTTTGGAATGCTCGTTCGTGCATTCAGGTGCTCGTTAGTGCATTATTGCTAAGTACACTTGCACCATTTTAGTCGGGGCTTACTCGATAGTTGCTCAGATGCCCGTGTGTTGAATATTTATTACTAACCCGTGGAATTCTGCTGGGAAGAACCATGAATTGAAGTAATGAAATATTATGGAAAACATAGAATATTTTCCAGGGATTCAGTTAATGAATCTAATGATTTATGAATAATTAATTGATGGCTCTATACTAGTACGATCGTCTAGGAGCATTAATTATTCATGAATTGAGTGATATGAGCTTGTTGAAGCGTCATATTTCTTTTATATAGTCATGGAAAACAATTGTTATATCCTGAAGACGTTATTGCTCTATACTAGCAGGAAAGATGTCTAGGAGCCGTCCAATCTTTTGATTTATATATATAAGTAATTACTGAAATTGCTCAGCATTCATGAGATATGTCGTTGCCTCAGTTGAGAGACTACACATCTACATATACTCTGAGAGACAGTATTCTCAGTCAGAGATTCTCGTGGCATGAGCTTTCATGCTTCGATGAGAGACATGAGCCTCAATACTCGTCTGATTGCTGGATCAGGAGCATGTATAATTATGGTTTTACGATTTTAGCCCTTGTCGAAAATCCACCATCTACAAAAACTTAACACAATTGCAAGAAGACCAACTTAATGATTCTTGACAATATGTATACAGTTAATATCTCAACCTCTACTCGATCGGTATGTATATATACACAAGGTCCGTGAACCTGATTATTAAGCAGAATACTTGGACGATCTCAAAAATCAATATCCAAGACCAATCTAGTCGTATCCAAATAACTCAATCGGAATTCTTCCAAGTTGTTAAACTTCTTATCTATCTTTCAAAATACGAATTCTTCAAGAAACTATTCTCATAATCAATTACAGTTAAGCGGACTTATCTATGTAGATTAAATACGTACAAACCTGTGGAAATACAATTATAAAGATTAACAATATAATGCAGAAAAGGAAAAACACAAGACACCAGAAATTTTGTTAACAAGGAAACCACAATAGCATAAAAACCTCGGGACCTCGTCCAGATTGAACACCACATTGTATTAAGCCACGACAGACACTATCCTACTATCAGACTTTGGATTGGAATGTAGTTGAGACCGAATCCACCCTTCAAGCGATTCAGTTACAGTCTCGCTCCTTCCGTCTCTTGAACCTCGCAAGGTTCTACGCACTTGATTCCCTTTGTTGACGTCCTTTACAACCTAAGCATTGCTTCATCCGAAGTGAAGACTTTTGATACCAATCTGCATCTAAAAGATGAGCCTATTTGATTTCCGTTTATATCAAAGATCAAGGTGTGAAAATCTGTTTTCAATAGCAAGCTAGCAAACCTCACAAATCCGAAACTTACCTCCCGAAGAGCAGCATATATTCTTAACCACCTCTCAAGAACAATCGTCGAAAGATTAACTAAGATCAATCTTTAGATATCTATCTTGAGGAATCCCAAAGTCTGAGATAAAGAAACTTTGTGACTACTATCTATCTTTCCTGAAAGAGATTATGAAAACCTCGATAACAGAAAAGCAAGATCAGGATTTATCTACTCTTTTAATGATAAATTTCTTCTTAATATTTATAATGTTGATCTCGGTGACAGCGAATTCTCAGTAGTTCTAATATTCCTTGATGGACTTCAAAAGGAAGAAGAAGAAGTTGAAGAAACTGAATCACTTCTATTGATTTCTGTAGCGTTTCTCATATCTATGTCTGTGAATTCGATGTGTGGGTGTTTATACGAATTTGAAAGTAATTCTTTGTTTTGTTTTTCTTGATGAATTATGTCTAACTAACCGAAAGATTTTGTTTTGTTTGAAGTTTGGAATTCAATATATTTAATGAAGCAACAACTAATTATAGAGTTCGTATTTATATGGTGTGTGATACCGTTAGTAAGAAACTAGATAATTGCATGTTATTTTATTTTCCGATTATTGATTTTATTGACTAACGGTGGTTGAAACTTTGATTGCACCTAGTTTGATTATTCTTGAGAGCCTTCTCTTATGACATAAGGGTTACTCAAACTAGATCAAAGTATCGACGAGATCTTTAGAACTGTTGTGATAATCCATTGGTAACGTACTCCGTCATGTGCTTGATTGATCACAAGAGGATTCAAGTTTTTGTGTGCAAGTACTTTAAATATTAATCGATGATTTGAAGACGAAAAAGATTTTTCTAATTAGTTTTCTTATCTTGTGAATTTGTGCACACATCTTGATCGGCTGGGTCCTACTTAGATTAGATTTATCTTTTGATAGATTTGATCATAAAGTCGTATAGATCGACAACTATCATTTGGTGGTATTTCTTCAGTATCCGAATCTGATAGTTTTGAATCTGAATCTAAGTTACTGATTTAGATTGATCTTACCCGACAAAGGAGTTTATTAGATTAAACAGAATAGCCTTTGTTAACAACTCAACAAATATTTTTATTCAAAAGATTATTGAAGTGGTTACCAAATAGTTTTATTCCTTTACCAAAAGGTTGAAGATTTGGAATATTTATTTTACGATTATAATTATTTATTATAATAAAGTAAATACACTAGTACGTTAAAATCACTTGGAGTTGAGGTTTGCGTCTTTTTAAAATAAAAGGCATAAAAAAAAGGGCATTTTAGTAATTTTCCATTTTGATTTGGTAAAACAACTTTTAGAGATAGTGATTTTGCGCATGTTTGGATTAATTAAGGATAGAATATTTGGCCATAAATTACATAATGAATTCAGTCACCCAAGTTCACAAGTTTGACACTGCGTTGACATGCAAAAGGTTGAAGATGCAAATTAGGTATGCTTGATTTTAGTTTCCTGTCGTTAACAAAATCTTGTTTGTGTTATTTATTTTACTTCCGCATTATAATTATTTATTATAATAAAGTAAATACACTAAAAACCTTCTTTTTATTTAAGTTTATTTTAATTAAATTTATTTTGTTAATCCTAATCACTTTGATATTGATCCTATAGTAAATTGAATTTATTGTTGTTTATGGATGAGATCATCTTAGATGTTTTTAAAATGAATTGAAAAATATTGCATAAAATGTTTTGTTGCTTCTTTGCCTCTTGGTGTCACAACTCACGTAATGACAAAAATTATTATCAATTGAATATCAAGTTGTCTTAGTTTGAATTGTAAAAATATTGTATGATGTTTAGTTGACTGATCTTCTTTTTAAAATTATCAATATGTCTAGATATGATTATTTTTGTAATAAGTGTAAAACATTTGTCCATTTTTAAAATAATACTTTATACGAGAAATCGATCACACTTGGTATTGGACTTATATTTAATATAATTTTTCTAAAACAGAGTGTCACAGTTTTGAATTTATGCGGTGCTAGTCAACTATATGTTTGACCGTGGTCTTAGGGTGAAATTAAAAGATTTGTGAACCAAAATGTGTTTCCGGTGGATGTAAAATTAGGCTAAATCAACGGTTAGATTTTCCTAAATAATTTTTCTAAGTATTCCATTGCGATAAAAATATTAATTTGAGCATAAATTAAATTAGCCCAAATGAATTACTTAAAGAGCTTTAATTAGGTACCCTCGAATATCAAGTTGTCTTTTCCCCATAGACGGATATTGGACTTAAAAATTAAAAGATTGTGGTTAATCTTTCCAATGGAGTAGTTAGTATTACCGTTATGTAAATTGATGGGTATTGGGGTTTTCAAGAAGGGAAAAAAGGAAATTTAGAAATTTTAAAAAAAAAAAAATGCTAACAAAGAAGAAAGTAATTAAGATATCCTGCAAAAAGAATCTTATCAACAATCTTGCATAATGCAAGCCGTGCAAACCTGCAAGTAATCGACCAAGGAAACACAAATGAAATCTAGTTTCCCTCTTCAAAATTAGAACTTTGCAAATAGATCCAATCAGAATTTCAGTGATAGATAACCAACGGGACATATTAGCATAGCTTCAACTTCTTACAGTACATATGCAATACATGAAGACAACATACTTTGTAGATACGATACAATGATCAACACAAAGTAGTACAATTTTTAAAGCTATCAGATATGTTATTATAACTTATAACCAATCTCAAGAAAACCCAGTCACGTAGTCTATTGAAAATCTAAACACATGAGGATATTCTCAATAGACAAGCATCGCAGGGTGTAAATCTAAGGTCACTTTGGGCTAGTATTCTTCTCATTTTTGGATTAGAAGTCATCATACATACAAACACATATTTTTCCAAAATTTTATCACCATCTATTCTTTAGCGATAGCTATTAGGATAATCAACCTCATAGTCGAAGTTGGATAAAAACCATGAAAGATTTAACCAATAAATCCAGAATTCTTAATAGATCAAACATCAACCCTTCAATATTCCTTCTTAAAATGGTTAACTCGTGATCTACAACCCAACCCAACATAAAAAAGAATAAACAAATTAATCAAATAAAAAAAGCATTTGGTATATCAATTTTGTCACATC
Source organism: Papaver armeniacum (assembly GCA_023531295.1). Lineage (NCBI taxonomy): Eukaryota > Viridiplantae > Streptophyta > Magnoliopsida > Ranunculales > Papaveraceae > Papaver > Papaver armeniacum. Next base: position 101,809 of record JAJJWW010001518.1, on the reverse strand, counting down.
AAACATGTTATTTCACCCAAAATCCTAATCCACCCATTCAAGAAAACCCATAACAAAAAAGGAGTCGGAAAAATTAAAACACATTCCAAAATTGAATGACTACTATAAACAATTAAAAATCAATCAAAATACCCAGATCCATATATCTAAACCCTAAATAACCAAAAACAAATATATTACAGAAGCCCTAAGATGAAGCCATAATATGTGTATACCTGTAATAATTTTTAATTGTTACGACATAACCACCAGGATCACCTCCAATAAAATCATCATCATTCACAACAACACCCGACCCATTGAAGATAAATTTCACTACAAAACCCTCAAAATTAAAATTAAAGATATTAGATGGTTGTGACAATCATAAACCAAGTAATATAAGAAAATGAAAAAATAAATTAAGGGTTTCGTTTATCATTCACCTTTGAAGAATAAGAAGACTACCTCGAATAAATCTATTAGGATAATAGATTGATTTGATTTACTGGTATTTAGTAGATGCAAGGGTTTATCTTTGATATTCTCTAATGAAGGATATATAATCGTATTTGTTCTTTGATGGTTTTAGTAAAGGGTAGATTTTTTCAGCAGGTTTGAAAGTAAATGAGGAGTGAGAGAAAAGGGCCAGAAGATAATGGTAATCGATAGAAACAAGGCATGGGTTATTTCATCTACATAGCTGCCTCGATATTTGTTTCACAAAAACTCTGACTCTCGCAGTCGTTATATAAATCCATCTGCGTTCTTTTCATTTACTAAATTACCCCCTTATAAAACGTCTTCCACTGGAAGTAAATTTTATTTTCCGCATTTTTGATAGTTAAACGACCACCTTAGACAACCCGTTATACAAGGAAAGCCACGGGAAGACGTTTTCCTGAGGCCCGAGCAGACTTAATTTTTTTGTTGTCCACTAGTGTACGGCTTGGTCGACATACCCATTTCCTAGCTGTAAATACCAGAATTTCCTTTTGTACCACATCTTATCGGCTACTTTTTGAATTTTGAAAAATAGATCCGTTAGAAGACTGATTTATATAAGGTTCTAGCTGTTCAACCACTTATTTATACTTGAAATAACTCCACCTCCATATAACCACCCATTCCAAAACAAAATCACACCTTCTACGTCAATAATCTCCACCAAACCCCTACAAACTCAATGCAATGTACTCAAAGGATAAACCCAACTTTACTTTGGATGAAGACTTATCTCTTTGCAAAAATTTTGTACCATGCTATCCAAAGAGGGGAGAAGAAGAACGAAAGAAAGGTGGTTTAGTCAGTCAATCGCATTTGTGTAAGATTTATGACAATTTTTGTAGTGAAACTGGTAACTCTAATAACCGTGATGGAATTGAATTGTATTTCCGATTTGCAGACATACGCAAAAAAGTGGAAGAATATATGGCTTTACTCCGTATTTGCAAGCAACTTCGACTTAGAGGTGAGTCTGATGATGAAGTCTTAGCTCAAGCTAAGAAGGAATGGAGATAATGGAAAGGTTATAATTTCAACTTCGAAGCTCAATTCGCCATCATCAAAGACTTCTTGATACATCAAAAGGGATGTTATTAAAACCAACTTTGTAATACGGATCTATTAAGTATGTAATGGGCTTTATTGTGGTCTAATTAATCAAAGTATTACTACCTCTCAATCGTAGTATGTATTCATGTTAAAATTCTAAATTTTTTTAACTTACATATTCATTTACGGACGGGAAAATTGCCTTCTAAACATGTCAACCCAGCCATAATACAAGCTCAGGTGATTCTGGACCAAATAACGGCCAGAAGTTCTTCACTTCCCATTTGTTATTCTCATTTACGGCTGGAAGTTCCACAGTTGCCAACCGTATTTACTCTTTTACGGCTGGTTCGACACATTATCCCAACCGTAACACGTAAAAAACTCAGATTTTGCCCGGATTTTTAATGGATTTGAATCGATAAAATTGGTATTGGGAGTTAATTATAAGGTTTTCCTGAGTATTGTGACAAAGGGTTTCATCATTTTTCTCACAAAAATCATCCTTCTCCTTCTTCAAAATCCAAGAAAATCAAGTTTTGATTTTTAAAAAATTAATCATTTGATTAGTCTAATCCATTCACTAATACTAATTAGTTAGCTTAATCATTTTAATTAGCACTAACCAAATTGAGGGTAAATTAGGTATTAAAAAAAATCAGGATAAAGACTTCTATGGATTACTATTTTATGCTCACTGCAGCCCAAAAAACCTAGCAGTTTGGAGCCACAATAATAAGCTGTTTTTTAGTAGGAAACCATGATTTTTACCCTTCGACTCAGTTGTCGCTTTTAGTCGAAATGACCCTTGGTTTATTCACCCACGGGAAAATGATTGAATAAGTGACGGAAAATAGTTGGATGGAAACGGCCTACCAACTAGGGCCCGGTTTCTCTAGCTGTCCAGCTCATTCTTGTTGTTAGAATTAGAAACGAAAGAAAATAAATCCACAGCTCATTTTTCCGTTCACGGACGATATATTGCGTTTTATCTTTCCCGAGAAATGGAATCGAGAAAAACGAACAGAACTAGCCGTTGAACTTCAAATTCAAAATTGATTAAAACATTTCTCTTTCCCATTTAAAACCTTAGAAAAAGTTAAAGTTCTTGCAAACGCTCTTTTTAAAAATTATTACACTGTCTATTCTTCTTATTTCCCCATCTCACGACATCCCAACGGCATACACCAAATTTCAACTTATAAACTGGTCGAATTTCTCTCCCAATTTTTTTTTTTTTTTGTCTGTTGATCAAATTGAACGGTGTTCTTGCTGGTTTGGATCCAGCAATTCAATCGAAATCCCCTGGATTTTCGTGAGTTTTCTACCTTATCTTTTTAGTTTTCAGATAGATTTTATTGTTTTCAGATTACACAGATGTAGAGTTTGTTTCTTTTCTAATGCGAAGTTTCCTTGTTCATTAGAACATAGAAAAAATAGAAACTTAACTTTCCCGTTTTATGTTTACTGTCATATTTAATTCTTCAGGGAAGAATATTTTTAAGGGTTTTTGAGAACAATTTTCTTAAGATCCTTCGCAATTCTATCATCATAATAATCTTTAATGGAGATTAGTTGTTTCTGCTTTTTACAAATTAAAAAGTTGAGTGATCGAATTTTTATAGGGTTTTAAGTGATGCATAAAAACAGATCTTAAATTTTGAAAGCTGTAAGAGTAGAAGGTCTCTGTTCCAATCCAATGCCGAAATCTGTTGTTTACGAACCTCAATTTGGAAGAAATTTATCAAATTTACTTGTCAATTTACATTAATTGCTCAAACCCTGGTAGGATTATACTTGATGAGGTTCCTAACCATGATTTAGCCTTGTACTGTTTTGATTTCAGAGGCTTAGAAGAGAAATCTGTAAGTATTATAAAGTTGAACACTAAAAAATGTCAACTTCAAGTAGAAGTTGTCCTAGTACACCAGCTTCAAAGATAGAGAGAACACCTGCATCAACACCAGGAGGATCCAGAGTAAAAGAAGAGAAAATTGTTGTAACTGTGAGACTAAGGCCCCTAAATAAAAGGGAACAATCACTTAAAGATCAAGTAGCATGGGAGTGCGTTGACGACCATACGATTGTAACCAAGGCGCCGCCTCAGGAGCGTCAAATTGCCCCAACTTCTTATTTTTTTGGTATTGACACATACTAATATATTCTGAATGATTTAGTAGTATCAATTGTTTGTTTTAGTAGAAATTGTCGCATAACTGAAATTTTATGTTATTCTTCTTGTGACAGATAAAGTATTTGGACCTGCTAGTTTAACTAGGAATGTGTATGAAGATGGTGTAAAGAATGTTGCTTTGTCTGCATTGACAGGCATTAATGGTAATATTAGTTATCACTGAAGTAATTTAATTTCAATTCTGATCTGGTGTTTATCTTTAACCATGGATATGAGTTAACAGTTTTTTGTTTTTGTTCTTCTTCAGCAACGATATTTGCTTATGGGCAAACTAGCAGTGGAAAAACCTACACAATGAGAGGAATAACAGACAATGCTGTAAATGATATTTATAACCATATTTTAGATGTAAGTATCTTTCATCTTAAATTAAGAAGGGAAAGTTTAAATTATAAATGTTTTATACGTTGAGAGAATGGATTATTGGAGGATTGATCAGAGCATTGCAGTAATCTAATTTTATGTTCTCCTTATTATTTAAAAATGTGTTACTCTAGAAAAATCCAATTGCTGTTCTTAACAATGTTATTGTATCTGGTTTCCCTTGCTTTACAGAACCCGGAGAGAGATTTCACCATTAAGATTTCTGGGCTAGAAATCTATAACGAGAATGTAAGGGACCTGTTAAATTTAGATTCTGGACGCAGCCTTAAATTATTGGATGACCCGGAGGTATTTGCCATGTCCTTCTGAATATTGTGTTCCAAGTTCATATTTATTTTGTGATCGGGTTTTCATATTCTTCTTCATGTGGTACAGAAAGGAACTGTTGTTGAGAAACTGGTGGAGGAAACAGCTCGTGACGATCAGCATCTAAGACAGTTGATTGGTATCTGTGAAGGTAAAAGGGAATGCTTGAGTTATATACTGGGATGACTGCAAGTCTGCAAGGGCATTATACCTTAATGTATAGTTAGAAAAAATTATATTTCCATTAATTGGTATTTTGTATATTTTGTAGCACAAAGGCAGGTGGGTGAAACAGCGTTGAATGATACGAGTTCGAGATCACACCAGATAATAAGACTTGTAAGTTAAATGCTAGATCGGTTCTCCTTGCTGATCTTGGTATGTATTTTTAGGGACCACTTCCTTATCTTTTGATGACAATGCAGACCATCAAGAGTACCCTTCGCGAAAATTCGGATTGTGTGAGATCTTTCATTGCAAGCTTGGTAAGAATCTCATTGCAGCATATCACAGTTAAGTGGGAATTTTCGATTCTGGTGTTAATGCTAGTACTTTTTTACCTGCAGAACTTTGTAGACCTTGCTGGTAGTGAAAGAGCTACTCAGACACATGCAGACGGGGCTAGGCTAAGGGAAGGTTGCCACATTAACCTTAGTCTAATGACTCTGACTACTGTAATCAGAAAGCTCAGGTAAGAATTTGTACGCGAACGCTACATTAGTAACTGAACTGTGGCCTTCGATATTTTTAACAAGGAGATGGCTTGCTACTAATGCTAGTTTTTCTGTGAACATTTTTACTTACTCAGTTTGGTAAACCAGAAACATATATTTTTATTGGATATTCTCTTTTGACAACTGTTACTTTTTCGTTTTGGTTTTTTCCCTTTTTAGATTCATTGAAATGGTTGACTTAATAACTTTCTTGTTGGACCATTTCTTCTCAGTGCTGGAAAAAGAAGTGGTCATATTCCTTACAGGGATTCAAAACTCACACGCATATTACAACACTCACTTGGTGGGAATGCTCGTACAGCCATCATATGTACACTTAGTCCGGCAATGAGTCACTTCGAACAATCTCGCAACACTCTCTCCTTTGCCACCCGTGCAAAGGAAGTCACGAACAACGCACAAGTGAATATGGTATGCCTTTCTTATGTCGTATGTCTTTTCGTAGGTATTCATATATTAGTTTTTTACTGCTTATTCAAGTTTAGTTGCAAATTCAATTTGATTTTGGAGAACAAGTAAATGTTTTTTTACGCAAAGAGATAAACTATTTAGCTCCACGTTTACATGCTTATTTACAGGTTGTGTCAGAAAAGCAATTAGTTAAACACTTGCAGAAAGAAGTAGCTAGACTTGAAGCGGAGCTGAGAACTCCAGATCCATCTGTGCGTTCAGATACAGATGCTTTATCTAGGGAAAAGGATTTGATGATTCAGCAGGTATTTTAAAAGCTCCTCTCATTAAGGATTCGGATTTCAAGAATTCACCTGCATCAAACTAAATTGATTTTCTTCAATTTCGTAGATGGAGCTGGAAATTGAAGAACTGAAGCGTCAGAGAGACCTTGCCCAATCCCAAGCAGAAGAATTGCGTAGGAAACTTCAGGAAGAGCAGCTAGTATGCATCTCTCTCTCTCTCTCTCTTTCTATCTATGTATTTATCCATTATGCACATAACGCCCACGCACATGCATCTACAAACACACTGATATAATTTATTATTTATAAATCGCTTCTTCCTTTTTTTTGATCTGCTTCAGGATTTCAATCCACTGGAGTCACCTAATCGAGTGAAAAAGTGTCTTTCCTTTTCCGACGCACCATCGCAGAAGGTTGAAATTGCACGTGCAGATAGAACAAGAATAACTATGGGCCAGCAAACCATGAGGCAATCATCGACTGCTCCATTCACTCTTATGCATGAAATTCGTAAACTTGAACAACTCCAAGAGCAGCTTGGGGACGAGGCAAACCGAGCTTTAGAAGTACTACAGAAAGAGGTTGCTTGTCATAGATTAGGTAATCAGGATGCAGCCGAGACTATTGCCAGATTACAAGCGGAGATAAGGGAAATGTGTCTGGTTAGATCAGTACAAAAAGAAGTTGAAGTTGGAGATGTGATTGCACCTCATAGAAGTATCAGTGCCAATCTCAAAGAAGAGATTACCAAACTTCATTCACAAGGAAGCACAATTGCTGGTCTTGAGGAGCAGCTCGAAAATGTCCAGAAATCTATAGACAAGTTAGTATTGTCTCTGCCAAGTAGCAAATGTCAACAACCTAACAATGAGAAAAATCACAAATCTAAATCTCAATCGAAAAAGAAGAAGAAGCCTTTGACCTCAAGTACTAGTCCCAACATACAGAATCTCATACGATCTCCATGCTCCCCTATCTCATCAACTCGGCAGGTATTGCAGTCGGAGATTGAGAATAAGGATCCCCAGAATGATGATATTGCATCTGGTGCGATTTTTCAGGGTTCTGAAAAAGATACCCCAACCAAAAGTGAAGATGGTGATATCTCTTCTAGAGAAGGAACCCCATGTTTTCAACGCTCAAGTTCAGTTAACATGCGGAAAATGCAGAAGATGTTTCAGAATGCTGCTGAAGAGAATGTGAGAAGCATAAGGGCTTATGTAACAGAACTTAAAGAGCGTGTCGCCAAACTGCAGTACCAAAAACAGCTACTTGTTTGCCAGGTTTGTATAGGTTTATATTCATGCTTTCAAGTCAGTTCAATACAGTTTGGCCCATGATGTGATCGGCTGGAATACATACTGTCAATTTTACCAAACGGTCATATTGTGGGACTTGGCGTTCTACGTTCGACCGTCAGCAAATTGGTTATGGTGTTAGTTCCTTTAATCAATAAGACATTCCCTAACCAATATGGTGGAACATATGTCACTAGGTGCTGGAACTGGAAGCAAATGAAGTTGCTGGATATGATGTCGAGAATGATGAATATATATCTGAGGTACAGGATCCACTTGTGTCTTGGCAAGTGACATTCCGGGAGCAGAGGCAGCAGATCATCGAATTATGGGACTTATGCCAAGTCTCCATCATTCATAGGACACAATTTTACTTGCTGTTTAAGGGTGATCAAGCTGATCAAATCTATATGGAAGTGGAGCTGCGGCGTTTAACTTGGTTGCAGCAGCACTTTGCTGAACTTGGCAATGCAAGTCCACTCCCACAAGGAGATGAGCCTGTGATGTCTCTGTCATCAAGGTACTAATATATCTATCATCCGTGTGTTCACAAGCTCTTTTTATGTTCCTCCTTTGAAAACCCCCTTTTTTTGAACATTATCTAACAAAAAACAAAATAAAAAAGGTTCCAATTGGAGCAAGGAAGAAAATGAGTGAGTCTTGGTGTTGGTTCTTCCAATATAATCCTGCTAATACTCATTGAGTTTTTTCTGATTAATGCAGTGTCAGAGCATTGAAGCGGGAGAGAGAGTTCCTTGCAAAGAGGTTGATTACACGCTTGAGTGCAGAAGAGCGAGATTCACTGTACATGAAGTGGGAAGTTCCGCTCTTTGGTAAGCATAGGAAGCTACAACTTATAAACAAGCTATGGGTCGATCCTAAAGATGCTAAACATATACAAGAGAGTGCAGAATTAGTTGCCAAGCTAGTAGGATTCTGTGAAAGTGGCAATCTCTCCAAAGAGATGTTTGAGCTTAATTTCGCACTTCCATCTGATAGAAGACCATGGGCTTTAGGGTGGAATCCAATTTCAAACTTTATACACTTGTAAAGGGGAGACAGTGAAAGAGTGAACCTCATTGGATCATCAGTTAAGTTCTCTGTCTGGCAATCACGTGCAGAATACATCTGGTATTCTGTACAAAATGAGTTTGACGGTTCTTGATGATGTTTTGTTGTTTAACTTATTAGTTGTTGGGCAACCAGACGGCTTGAATTTTCGGATGCAAGATGAACAAGACACCCGCGTGAGGTAGGAGAACGGATGTATTGTATCGAGAAAATGTTAATTTTTTGCTTTCTATTGAACATTACTTCTTTTTATTTTGCCTTCGGCATGGGCCTTGACGTTGTTTTGCAGCGAACGAAGGCGCATGGGAACTTCAAGATTTGTCTGTGTTTTCTGCGTATCCATATTATTTGGCTCGTTGATATTCTAAATAATGTGAATTTGTACTGGTTAAATTACAATTACTTTTATATAGTTATTGACAGAAGACTGAAACAGCATTTTTTTTAAATGCTTAAGGCCTCTTCCTATGCACATGCCAAAACATGGTATTTGGCATATATGCACCCACTATGGGTATGCCAAACTGCCAAACTCATATGTCAATATGTTTTTCCTGGCATATAGGCATACACGACAGAGTTTCCAGCGAGCGATAGAGTCTCGGTCGCTCGATGGTCAAAGAATCGTTCGATGGTCATTCACTCGACAAATGGCAGTCAAGCTATCGCTCGATACTATGATAATCGCTGACCGGATCTTCATCTAACGGCTACAATTTCCCCCTCTATAAATACCGATTTCAAACTCATATCAACTCACACAAAAATTCTAAATCTCTCTAGAATTTCTTAATTTCTCAATCTTTTTCAAATCTAAAACTATCACAACTCCTCTACAATTATATTTTCTTGTAAAATGGATTCACAAGCACAAACTCAAGGCAAAGGTAAGAAGAATCGAGTCCGTGGTGCAAAATACACCATGATAGAAGATGAATGTATTTGTCGTAATTATGTTTTTTTTTACCCAAGATTGTATCGGTGGTGCACACCAACATGGTAACACCATGTGGGATAATATATTTCAAAAATATGAAGAACAAACCATGAACATCAATGGTCGTGATGCAAAAGGATTGTCGAACACTTCATTGTAATCAACCGGAAGTAGCCGCTTATGTTGCATTGATAATGCAAGCCAAGAGAAAAGGAAAGGACAGTGGTCGACCGATGTTGATTTTGAAAGAGAGGTTCGTACAGATTGGCAACGAAAACATGGTAAACAGTTTGCTTTCGAAAGTTGTTATCATATTTTGAAGGGTTTGAACAAATTTAATCCCGATTACTTAGTAAATAATCAAATAGTACCTGAAAAGTCACCATATAATTCTTCTCCCTCAACACCAAATTCTTCACCATTTTCACAAGGTCCATCAAATTCTACACCAAATACCCCTACAAGCTCAAATTCCAACGTAGTTTTCAATAATTATGTTGATGGTAATAATAAGGGAAAACTTCCAGGGAGGAATCGGGCAAAACTGGCTAGAAAATTAGCTCAAGAAGGAGGGAGTTCCGGAGGATTTAACATGGCGGAGTATATGGAACATCAAAAGACCGTCGAGAAGCAAAGATCAATTGAAAGGAAATTTCAAAACCGGGAGAGTAAGAAAAGTCGTCTTTCTCAAGAAAAATTCCAGTTTGACTATGACAAGCATAATATTCTTCAAGCTAACACCTCAATTATGAACGCCCAACAACTGCATGTATGGCAAATCGAATTTGACAGATTCAAGCACGATTGAAAAGCAAGCTGGATTTACTAACAACCGTGATGAAGAAGAAGATGATGATGGAACTGATGATGAGTTTGATGAAATAATTCCTCTAAATGATTAATGTACTAGTTTAGTACTAGTTTAATGTAGCAGTTTAAGTTTTAATTTGATATGTTGTTATGCATTCCAATTAATATTATTTTGAAATGAAATGTTGAAGCTTATTAATTAGAAAAATAACAATACATAACATAACTTAAACTGAAGCTAAAACATTAAGAAAAATACATAAAATCATCTTCCATGCTCTGCCCAAAGATTCAATCTCGGATCATCTCTTAACCGGTCATACAAATTACGGTTACGAATGTAGTTAGTCATTTGACCATAATTCCTTGCGGGAGGCCTCTTTCGGTCGAATCTCCGCCTCAAATCTTCATCATCATAGTTAATCCAATCCGAATCACGCCTGGTTTCCTGAATTACCATGTTATGAAGAATTATGCAAGTGAGCATAGTCTTGTGCATTTCACGAGGACTCAACCCACGATATGGGCCACAAATGATAGCGAACTTCCTCTTCAAAATTCCAAAAGCGCGTTCCACATCCTTCCTCAGTGCCATTTGGGCATCGTTAAAATATCGGTATGAACGGCCCAATGCACCAGCGGGAGGTCGACGGTAGCATTGAACCAAGGTGGACCATTTTGGGTAGATACCATCCGCAAGATAATAGCCATGAGTGTCTTGATGGCCGTTGATCATGAAACGAACAGATGGAGAAATTTCATACTTCAAATCTTCAAACAGAGGCGACTTGTGCAAAACATTAATATCATTTTGTGAACCCTAAGACCAAAAAAGCGTGCCATATCCAACAATCGTAAGAAGCAAAGACTTCTAGGATAACTGTTGGTTTTGGATAATGACCTTTATATTGACCAACCCAATAAACAGGGGCATCCATGCCATACCCAATGCATACAATCGAGACTACCTAGCATTCCCAGGAATCCCCTTTCCTCATTCTCCCTTAATATTTGTCTAACATCTTCGTCGGTTGGTTTTCGTAAATATGTTGGACCAAAATGATTAATCATTACTTCACGTAACAATGAAAGGTAAGTGTAAGAAGTTGTTTTACCCATACGAAGGTACTCATCATTCGCATCCATTGGAGTGCCATAACCTAGAATCCTTAAAGCCGAAGTAACTTTTTGTTCGGGACTATGACCTCTAATATTCGGTGCATCAAACTGATAATTGAATTGAGGTTCCACTCGACAAAGCTCTTCAATAATCTTTTTCACCGGATGACGAGGCATGCGGAATCGACCTTGAAAATCTCGATCGTAGTACACACAATTGGGAAGAAAATAATCGTGCATGAGCTTCGATGGTAAAATTCCCTCCCTCGATACGTATATCTTCTTGATAATACTTCTTTGGGCTCTAGAACTCTTGGTATTTGACCCGTATGTACAAGCATCAAAGTTTGATTAGTTTCTCATCTTGACTTCCTCTTCGTCAATTTCTTGCAACCTCATACGATAACTTTCTTGCTGTAACTTTGAACCTATTCATAATAATATCCCTTTCTTCATTGGATCTCGACATTGTGAAGCTTAAAATTGAGAATAAAGGAGTAATATCTTTAGAAGCAGGTGTGAGTTTTCTGTCGAGGTAAAATGGCGTATATATAGGAACCATATGGGGAACTAGCCGTTGCAGAATAACTACTTGGAGATAACAATTGTATCGCCAGCGTTATTATTTTTATCGAGCGATAAAGTTTTTATCGCTGGAGATATTATGATTATCGCTCGCTAGGGATTCGATCGCTCAGCGGTTTCCCCATAGTGGCGCAAATGGTTTGGCATGCCACCTGGCATGCCAAACACCATTTTTTTGGCATGTGCATAGGAAGAGGCCTAAAAAAGAAAGAGTGTGATGTTATTTCAATAACATTTTAGGACAAATATAATTCGTTGGTACCATAATTACCCCATTTACAAAAGAGAAAACGCCCACACCCTAGTAATAACTTACATAACTCAGCACATGGCATTTAATCCAGAACAGAACTTGAACCCAGGTGACCCAACCACATAACTTAATGATCGGCAAGCCGTCTCTGCTCCAATATCTATAGCAGCAAAAGAAAGGAAAAGGAATCATTAGAAAAAGTGCTAAGTTGCATAGAATCTGATAGTAGGGAATGGGGTAGAAACTTGCCATCCTGTTTTCCTCTTTAAGGGCCTGTAAGTCTGCATGTTTTAGCGAGATATGATAAGCATAAACTGCAACAAAACTACCCACAATAACAGCCGTCAACTTCTCAGGAGCACCATGTTTTGCTTTACATTCTGCAGAAAGTCCCTGAAGACAGAGTTTTAATGTCAACTTAGTATGTGTTAATTGTGAAATGGCGCACGATATGAAAGCATGTGGTGAAGCTCAACCCTGTTTTTTTTTATTGTTTTAATTTTTACTTGGAATTAAAAACTATTCAATCCTACTGTAGGTGTAAATAATCCACAGATCCAGGTGGAGGGATCCTAAGCGATGACGTACCAGTAATAAGGAAGAAGTGAAGCACCAAATCATCCCCCAAGACTTGGCACGAGGAAAGAGGTATCCCGAAGAACATAAGAGGCTAGCACGTGTAAAGACGAAGCTTGGATGTGATGGAGAGATGTCTGTCGGACGCCAGGGTAATAAATGCCCTGACAAGGTAGCTGGAGAAGATAAGAAGGATCTGGTCAAAGTGGAGTCGAAAGTTAATAACATCGGACCAGGATAAAGGGCGACATCGGCCCATGCAGTGTCAAACAACCAACATCGGGTAGAAGAATATCGGGAGTCACATTTATCAAGATCGGGTCAATATCTCGGACGGAACGCAGCTCATCACCCGAGAAGAACATCAAGGAAGATATATTATGACTCACACTATAATTTGGATGTATCAGCATGTTGGCCTATAAATAGATAGCCTTGTAAAGAGTTTAGGGGCAAGTAATCCAGTGAGAGTGAGAGAACACTAAGAGCTTTGTGGAGAGAATAGAGAGTTTGCTAGTGAGAACCACCATTTGTAATCTTGAATCAAGTAATAAGATCATCGTTTCACCCCCGTGGACGTAGGTAATCATGCCGAACCACGTATATCTTGTGTTCATGTTCATCTCTTGCTAGTTTACTTGTAGTATGTGTTCTTGTGATCCATTGGATGTAGTAGTAGGATTTTCCGCATCTACATTCTGGCGCCGACTAAGGGGACCGTCTAACATCTTCGGATACCTTGAAATCAGTCGCTAAAAGAGAGAAATCCAAAGCTCTTAAATCACCTTGTGTGTTAGTTGAAGCTAAAGTAAGAACTCTTTTAGTTAGACATGCTAGTAGATGGAACTTACAAGTTGTTATTTTTTACGAAAAAAATGATCTCTTTACTTTAAACTTCTTGAGGTAGATATAGTAGAACTTCTTTTTAATCTCGGTGTCAAGTTTTCCTTGATGGTGTTGTTGTTTTTTATTTTCTTAGCTACGACGAGTTGTTAGAAAGATTCAAAGCTCCCAAAATAGCATCTCTGATGTTTGGTTGTAGCTAGATTAAAACTTCATCTCGCTGGTTGTTTTCTTTCCATGAGGATCATTAAAACTATGAACATAGCGTTAACACCGGTAAATCCGCTCAAAATCATTGAGTTAGGGTTACCAAAACTATGGCTAGAAAGGATCTAATGAGCACTTCGGTGACAATCTCGTTTTGATCTTATGTTAAGAGCTTACAGCGTAGTTAAAACAGAAAACCCGAAAGAATCCTGAGGTAAAACGATCCTTGAGGAATTCCGAGGCAGAATACAGAAAAAAGTAGAGAAAATCTCACTCCGGAAACTTGTATCGGTGGTAACATTGACAGAACGATAGAAGGAGAGGTCACCTCATTGAAACTTGGACAAGAAAGAAACTTTCCGGTCAGCTGTACGGGCATTTAATGATTTATAGTACAAGGAATGTTAGGACAAATAGTGATTAATGCATGATGAGAGTACCGAAAGCGATGTAACAAGTCACTTTTTCAAAAACTGTCATACTAGTCAAAACCACCTAATTTGCTGAGTCCAGCAGGAAAAAGTAGGAGAAATTGTACTTGGTTGGATTCTTCCTGGTCGTCAGAGTTTCGTCTTTTTGTACTTCGTTCATAAACCTTTTCGAAAACAGTTCAAAAGTGAGGTGTTGAATGTTTTGCTGACGTAGGTAGGGACGAATCTCGGAAGAAAAGGCATACCCGAGCCGATGGCTAGCACTTCTGGGACGGGCAGAATTCTGAGGAACCGCACTATGGCCGGCACCAGCATGCAAGAGGGAGTGACTGACTCGCGACAAGGAAGCGATCGTAGACACTTACCCGAGGAAAATCGAGCACCCGCTGGAGGGATGGCTACAATCGATGAAGAAGTCAATCTCGGACAGGATGCCGACAACACTTTCTTGGGAGATATTGAACCAATCCAGAGGAGGCCTGCAAACATGATAGATGGACTGACAACATCTGACACCGGGGACGATGAGGAAGTACTAATGATGCAGGAGGACCGAAGGAGAGCCAGGCAGCACGCTGAATATCAAAACGCTTTGAACAAAGAGGAGGAAAGGCTTAGGAAAATCCGGATAGGAAAGAGGGATGGAACCCGAAACCTCCCACCAGCAGCACCACCAGCCCGCACCACCCGTTGCAACCCCAGTGACACCACCAATTGTACCAGGAACCCATCCAAATGGCCACTCTAGCCACGAGAGCACGGGCCCGACATTGATGGAAATTCTTGCAAACCAGAGAAGGCAAGAAGAATTGATGAGAGAGTTACAAAGAAGAAATTTGGCACTAGAGCACGAGAATCATCAGCTCCGAAACCAGAGATCTAGATCAAGAGGGTCCTCGAGTCAAGGAGCCTCAAGCAACCAAACCCGATCAGGGCATACCCGAACTCCTCCACCTGGCCTAGGACGTATACCCGATCCTAACCGAACGAGAAGTGGATATGGTCCTCCCGAGAATTCCTCGACCGATAAAGAAGTATACAATGGGAGATCCAATGCTTCGACTAAATCTAAACTCAAACAGCTCGAACAAATGGTTAAGAAGCTGGCTGGAAATGGAGAGGACGACAAGTTGGAAAAAGTAATTAGTGAAGCAAAGAAAACTCCTTTTACCCAAGAGCTAAAACGAACTCCATTCCCCCCGAAGTGTACGCTTCCCACATTCCCTTCCAGATTCGACGACACCGGTGATGCAGGAGAGCACATCAAAATGTATTCCATGTCACTATTACAATGGAAGAATAGTGACGTGGTCATGTGTAAGTTTTTTCCAGCTAGTTTGGAAGGGGAAGCGAGGAACTGGTTCTACACCTTACCCGATGAGTCTATAGGTAGTTATGGAGTCTTGGTGGAAACGTTTCTTGAAACCTATATGCACAACAACATTGCTAGACCAAGGATAAATAAGTTATTCTCTTTGGCACGAATGTTCGGGAGCCTCTTAGATCATTGACCGACAGGTGGAGAAAGTTATGCACCGACATCGGGAAGGTACCTGTTGACCAACAAATCTTCGGGTTCGAAAAATCTTTGGGAAAGTCTGACCCCATCTGGATAGCTATGTATACCGAGAAGCCACAAACATTAAAGGAGATGAGAAAGATGCAAGAACACTACATCGCATTAGAAGAGATACAAGAAGGGGCGCAAGACAGGGGAGTACAAGAAGCTAGCACAGTGACAGAAATGGCTCCTCAGGAGGTCTCAAAGCGACCAGAAAAGAGGCCAGTGCCACCACAGCAAGGCTCGGGTAAGAAGGAATGGGTCGAAAAATGAAAGAAACCACGCCATGAGCCGAGAACTTACACGCCTCTGAACGCACCACTAGAGGAAATCTTTAAAGAAGAGGAAAAGAGGAATGATATCAGGTACCCGAAGACTAAGGGGATACAATTTGACGAAACAAGAAACCATCCCGAGTTCTGTCATTACCACCAATACCGGGGCTACTCGACTAACAATTACCGGGAAGTAAAGGATATAATTCAACATCTGATTCGGGATGGATATCTAAGGCACTTTGTCAAACAGACAACACCCACATCCAACGCACCCGACGCCCCTGTACACCAAGTAAGGATCGATCGGGGAACTCAGTTCGTATGTAACACAATTTCACACTCGGAAACTGATAGACGCATTTATGTGTCTATTTTGATCTCAAATGTATTTATTGTTAGTGCTTGATTTTGTACTTATTTGGCTTTTTATGTCTTTATAGGTGTTTTGGAAGAAATAAGCTTATGCGACAAAATTGGCTCGAAAAGTGGTATTTGCGCTCGTCGGAGAAAAGTGCTAAATGGACCCATGATTTGGATAAGGGGCACCTCATTTGTTAAGGGGTATCCCAACTGCTATTTACACCCCATCAGAGGATAAGGGGCACCTCATTCAGGATAACTACTTTTGGCAGACCGGAGCTGGTTAGGGGGAGGTCATCTTCTCCCATTTGAAATTCAGAAAAAGGCGGGAAAATTTCTTTCACGCTGCAGATTTAGGGATCGGAAGTTGGACGTGATTTAACGAGATTCAATCGCTGATTCTCATGGATTGGACCTGTTATAGCATAACAGGGATGGTAAGAGTGATTTTATTGATCGAAGTTGGTTGGATCATCGAGATGACGCAAAACAGGGCCATGGACTTTTCACGGGAATTTCAGGCGAGACTAGGGCAAGTTTATGTCGGATTTCTTCGTGGATTTGGATAGATATGGGCCTGGTTTGATGAAACAGGATTTGTGACGGACAGGAAAATTATGCCTTTGGCGCGTTGCCTCGCAGGCCATAACTCCCCCGGTGCGCCATGATGAAGCTACGATCCGGGCCTTAGGGCTAGGCAAATGCACGTTCATTTGCCCTTACAAGCATGCTCATGGAGCATGATGCAGCTAACTTAGCTTCCACACCATTCCAACTTACCCTTGTTCCGCAAAGGGTTTATTAAGAAAGCAAAAACTTTCTTAATACGGCAAAAACGGCCTTTTGAGGCTCTAAACGATGGAATTTGGCTAAATTCTGGTGACCAAATGGACTCCTCTTGAGCCAAATTACGACACTCGGGTTTTTCGCCTCCAGATAGGCTATAGCTTGCTCTTTGTAGCTTGATAGGAAGTATGAGCATCCACTTACTGGCATGCAACTAAGCCTCATCAAGTCTGGCCACAATCATCTCTTGCGTCGAGCTCTGAGCTTAGATGATATGAGGGCCAACGTCTTTGGACCGGCAATGCTGCAACTCATTGCGGCTGCCCACGTACCCTTCCCTACTCTAAAGGGATCAAGCACAGACCGTAGTTCATCCTCGAAGGGACAAGCAACTCATTCCAACTCGTTTGCTAGGCCGTGGCCAAGCAATAGTGGTAATGGCCTAGTCCGTATAGGTCGTTCCGTCAAAATGCATCCAAGTGATGCATGTTCGGTCCACAATATGGCATAACGATGCCTAAGCACCAAATGCCCTCTTCGCGAGGCTACGCAACTATAAATGAGCCTTAGGCATCATTTATACTCTTCCGGCTAAGCTATGAAGCTTACTTGGTACATAGTCCGCATATGCACCTTCAACCAACTACCCCTCCCTATATATGTCTTAATGGAATTTCTACAAGTATGGAAAGGGGAGCATATTTACATGCTTGCTTCACTATTCATGGCCGTTGCCATGAATTTCTGAATGACCGGCCAAGATGGTTGTACATTCAGTCCTGGCTCACATGCCAGTTCCACTGTCCGGCCATGTGGGCCGTCCACTGCCAACCCGATTTCCGGCCATGTTGGCCGTCCACTGCCACCCGATGTCCGGCCATGTTGGCCGTCCACTGCCGCCCGATGTCCGACCATGTGGGCCGTCCACTGCCACCCGATGTCCGGCCATGTTGGCCATCCACTGCCACCCGATGTCCGGCCATGTTGGCCGTCCATATCCAACCGATGTCCGGCCATGTTGGCCGTCCACTGCCACCCGATGTACGGCCATGTTGGCCGTCCTCTGCCAACCCGATGTCCGGCCATGTTGGCTGTCCACTGCCATCCCGATGTCCGTACATGTTGGCCGTCCACTGCCAACCCGATGTCCGGCCATGTTGGCCGTCCTCTGCCAACCCGATGTCCGGCCATGTTGGCCGTCCTCTGCCATCTTGATGTCCGGCCATGTTGGCCGTCCACTGCCAACCCGATGTCCGTCCATGTTGGCCGTCCTCTTCCAACCCGATGTCCGGCCATGTTGGCCGTCCTCTGTCAACACATTGGCCAAGGGCCAATGTTCCTTTTCCTATGCAACGGAAGCTTTGGATGAAGCTTCATCTCAGGCCATGGCACATATTTTAGCATGCGCCATGCTAAAAACACGGGGTGTTACAGGATTGGTATGGGGTTTCAGTTCGAAAAAGAAGTGAGAGATGGTCACGTACGATAAAACAGGGGAACATATTCACGGGATTTATGGAATACATTTTCAATCGTGCTCTTTGGAGATTCTCATGGGTTTTACTGGTCATTGGATGGATATACCCAAAACAGGCCTGATAAGTGGTGGATATTCGAAAAAATAGGAAGATTCCTTCCTCTCTCGGTTAAACAGGGTAATGGAAAGTTACAGGATTTTCTGTATGGTTATAATGGGAAGTTACGTGGGATTTAAGAGAATATATTCTCTGAAGATCTTTTGCTAACGAATTTGGAGAGATTCTGGACGGTTGGACAGCTCATAACGAGTAAGAAAAAGGAAAGATAAATCCCATGTTGGAAAGAAAAGTCCGAGACTTGAGGGGCAGGAAAAGAGAGCGATTTAATCGAGTTACAAAGGCCTGAGGTGGATAAAAAGAAGTTGTGGGAGTCCCAGAAGGGGAGTCGAGACTTTTGGGGACGAACGGAGGCAGAGAGGAAAAGAAATCAGAGCTGCAGGAAGTCGAGTTCTGCTGGTGTAGAAGAAAGAACACGAAGAACATAGTACTCCCAGAGACAGTCGTTTCTTCTACAACAATTTTCATATATCGTTTCTGTAACAGCATTGTAACAGCTGTTTGTAACGCTTATACAACGTTGCAAACTGTCTGAGTCATTAGTTTTCTCTTGTTTTTCACCCTTTTGAGCTATGAACACCTATTTTGAGCACATGAATAACATGAGGAGCTAAACCCCATTGCTGAGGCGACGGAGGAAGCCATTTTTCCAATTATTATGTGGTAATCTCTATTTTTAATGATTTTTGCAATTTCTTTTATGATTATTTGCCTTTGAATCGAAATCGAATATATGATTCTCGATTAAGTGGTTGTGTTCTCAATTGATGGGTCATGCTTAGGTTAAGTCTTTTGATGGTCCATGCTTTCGATTTACAACTATTGTTTTGAGAATCTACTTGTCTAGGCAAAAATAATAGAATCACTTTAACTGTAAAGAGTTGCATGGATATTGATTAGATTAAATCATATAAAAATTGGTGATTGGTGGAATCCTGAGTCTCAGTGCTTTTTATAATATTGATAAAAACAACTTCTTAAGTTTTCTATTTTAATTTGAGTCTAAAATCGAATCTCTTCAAGTCTGAGTGAACGACATCTTTCTTACCACTTTACATCAACTTTCTACAACACATCAATTTTTGGCGCCGCCAACGCGGACTTGTATTTAGATTTGTTTTAGGTTTATTTTTATTATTTTTTGTTCTCTTTTACGTTTTTGGTATTTTTTTTGATTCTTTTCAGATTTGGAGCGAAGCTACAAGGAAAGAAAAAGTGCTATAAAAGGAAAGCATCGCCAAAGAAGGAAAGAAAAGAGGAGTCCAAGGTGTGAAGAAGATTTTGTACATATTTATTTTATTTAGACTTTATTACTTTTTATTTTTAGAAACTGTAAATAGGGTTTCATTGTTGTAATTTTTCTTTTTATTTTTGGACACTTTTTGGACTTTATTTTTGGACTTAGACATTATTTTTAAAACCCTAAGGAAGGGTTACAAAATTAAATAAAACTGTTTGCAGGGAAGGACGACAGTTACGATATTGTCTCTGCCCCTCGGGTTCGTACACTGACATAGGAGTCGGTGGCCTGAGTCGACTTCAACGGTTCATCGCCCGTCTGGTACGGGAGGTAAGACTCTATCCACCCACGAATCCCCTGTCAGTGGGTTTTATTTTGTGTGACAACTCACACCCCGCAATAGAATGTCGAACTGGTATTACAATAGCCAATACAACGAATATCAGTCTGATTTTCAAAATGGACATTATTTTGACCATAGTGTGAATAATGGTTGGGAACATCAAACTTTTGGAGGTTATGGTTCATACCAGAGTGAGCCCAATTACTATTCGCAAACCCACCAGTCATACGAGCAAAATAATCCCTCTATTTCTCTAGAAAGGGCTCTCAAGAGTTATACCTTATTTGTGAAGAAAACCTGTAACATTCTTTCAGACGAGCAGTCAACAAAGATGACTCTAGAAGAGACTCTTAAGCAATATACTGAGAGTACAAATAGGATTGTAGAAAAATTGGCTCAAAATAATCTTAATTTCCAATACAATAGTACCCTTGAAAATGAAGATAGTTATTTGCATAATCAAGATGACAAGGATAGAATTGGTAACACTACTTTAGATGAGGTTCAACCATTTTCATGTTATTATAATGATGATTATGATGAGAATAGTGTTGATGAAGAATTTGAAATAAGTAGGCATAGTGATCAGGAATTTTCTAGTCCAATTGAGCTTTATAATGATAATGTTATTTCTAGTTCAAATCCAAATAATTTTAATGATTATTCACCTATTCAAAAGGACGAGGATTTGACTAAAGATAACACTTCCTTAGATGATGTAGTATTTCCTTTCGATTACGAAGCCAATTATGGTTTAGAGGAACGGGTATATTTTGAGTCTAACGATTAGAAACAACAGACTTAGAAAAAGAAAATGAACTCGTAGAGATGAATGAGGATGAGCCCGACTTAGAAGAATCAATTGACCATTTTCAGGAATCTGATGACCTTGAAATTAGGGAAGTTGTGACTAGTTTTTCTAGAGACACTGAAAACTCTAAGTTTGGGGGTGATTATCATTCTCCGTGTGCTTTAACTCTTAGAAAGGTCCCTCACTTGGGACTTGACATATGTGCCTCAACCATTTTAAAAGATTATCTTCATACATGTTTTCCTGAACCTAGTGATGTCCATAAGGAAGTTCAGTTGTTAGAAACCCATCCTCTGGTTGATGTGGTTTACCCACGTGTTTGTAGGTGAAAATGGTTTCTGTTGATTTCAGTAATTTTGGGTGTACGGGTGAGAAACAATTTAAATCCTAAACAATGTACTGTAAGGGAGTACTTTAGATTCGAGAGATCAATCTGTACAAGTCCGGCCTAAACCAAGAAATGGCCGTTCCAGACTTGCTTCGGTCACAAAGTGAAGGAGAATGGGTTGGTTTTGGTGAGGGAAGCAAGGAAAGCGATGAGACCAGAATAGTTAATTCTGGAAGAGTAGTTGTGTTACTACGACTTGTATTAGAAAAGTGGGAAGGCTAACAAATAGTAAGCTAGCAATTATTTTCTGAGTGTTGTGTATTCCCCGAATGAACTTGTTGTTCTGTGGAAATAGGTAAGACCTATTTATACAAGTCGAAGTGAAACGTACCCTGGTCTCATTAAGGAATGGAAAAATGGGTAAGTAAATGGGAGGAGGTGGTAACCGTATGCATGGGATTTGATGTTCCATAAGATCGTTAACACATGGAATTGATGTTCCATAAAAATATTAACGTATGGAATTGATGTCCCATGAACGTTTCATTTTTAACTCCCTGTATTTACTAACCGCCTCACCCTTATGACAATTCCTTATGATGGGCGTAGTGTACGGCGCACGCTGTAAACCGCAAACCAATACCCAAAGAGGATCCCCCAGTTTGTGATATGTGTTGATGTCTCGAATGTTTTTGTGGAAAACATGTAGCATAGGGTTGTTTCCTGGAAAGTCGAGCTCGGGAGACTTGGTAGCTTGGTGACCTTCGACGGTCGAGATTTTGTATCTTAAGAGGAAAGGTAGTCGTTGATCTTTGCACGCTTTTATTCGTTGGTGTCCGCATAGAGAAGGCCAGCATGGTGGCGCAGCTAGGTTAGCATGCCATTCGCATGGCATGGTGGCGCGGCTAGGTTGGCATGCCATTGGCGTGGCATGGTGGCGCGGCTAGGTTAGCATGCCATTGGCGTGGCATGGAGGCGCGACTAGGTTGGCATGCCGTTGGCATCGCGTGGTTTGGCGTGGCCAAACTTATGTTTTCGGGCTAAAGGTTACCATGCGTCGTCTGGTAACCTTGGAGGGCTAGGATTTGCTCCTGGGATTGAAGGGGGACCGTCGATTGTCGCACGCCTTCGTTTTGGTAGTCGCGTAGGAAAGGCCATCATGGTGGCGCGGCTAGGTGCGTTTTGCATGTGGGGCCAAGGGTTTGGTAAGCCATTGGCACATGGTGCGGCTAGCATGGATAGGGCCGATGCAAGGTGTGGCTTGGCTTGGCATGTGGGGCCAAGGGTTTGGCAAGCCGTTGGCACATAGTGCGGCTAGCATGACTAGGTAAGGTTTGTCTTGGTGTGTGGGGCCAAGGGTTTGGCAAGCCGTTGGCACATGGTGCAGCTAGTATGGCTAGGTGTGGTTTGGCTTGGCATGTGGGGCCAAGGGTTTGGCAATCCGTTGGCACATGGTGCGGCTAGCATGGCTAGGTGCCAAGGGTTTGGCAAGACGTAGGCACATGGTACGGCTAGCATGGCTAGGTGCGGTTTGGCTCGGCATGTGGGGCCAAGGTTTTGGCAAGCCGTTGGCACATGGTGCGGCTAGCATGGCTAGATGCCAAGGCAAGGTGTGGCTTGGCTTGGCATGTGGGGCCAAGGGTTTGGCAAGCCGTAGGCACATGGTGCGGCTAGCATGGCTAGGTGCGGTTTGGCTTGGCATGTGGGGCCAAGGGTTTGGCAAGCCGTTGGCACATGGTGCGGCTAGCATGGCTAGGTGCCAAGCCAAGGTGTGGCTTGGCTTGGCATGTGGGGCCAAGGGTTTGGCAAGCCGTTGGCACATGGTGCGGCTAGCATGGCTAGGTGCCAAGGCAAGGTGTGGTTTGGCTTGGCATGTGGGGCCAAGGGTTTTCCATGGGCGCATGGCGTGGCTAGCTTGGCTAGGTTTGGCTTGGCATGAGGGGCCAAGGGTTTGCCATGGGCGCATGGAGTGGCTAGCTTGGCTAGGTGCGATTTGGCTTGGCATGTGGGGCCAAGGGTTTGCCATGGGCGCATGGCGTGGCTAGGTGGCTAGGTTTGGCTTGGCATATGGGGCCAAGGGTTTGCCATGGGCGCATGGCGTGGCTAGCTTGTCTAGGTGCGATTTGGCTTGGCATGTGGGGTCAAGGGTTTGCCATGGGCACATTGCATGGCTAGCTTGGCTAGGTTTGGCTTGGTATGTGGGGCCAAGGGTTTGCCATGGGCGCATGGCGTGGCTAGGTTTGGCTTGGCATGTGCCAAGGGTTTGCCATGGGCCCATGGCGTGGCTAGCTTGGCTAGGTGCGGTTTGGCTTGGCATGGCATGTGGGGCCAAGGGTTTGCCATGGGCGCATGGCGTGGCTAGCTTGGCTAGGTGCGGTTTGGATTGGCATGTGGGGCCAAGGGTTTGCCATGGGCGCATGGCGTGGCTAGCTTGGCTAGGGCCAAGGCAAGGTGTGTTTGGCTTGGCATGTGGGGCTAAGGGTTTGCCATGGGCGCATGGCGTGGCTAGCTTAGCTAGGTTCGTGACCAAGCTAGGGTTTTGGGCCAAAGGTCGTTTGGTAACCTCGGACGGCTAGGATTTGCTCCTGGGATTGAAGGGCGACCGTTGATTGTCGCACGCCTTCGTTTTTGGTAGCCCCGTAAGGAAGGCTAGCGAGGTGGCGCGGCTAGGTTGGCATGAGGCCATGGTAAGGTGCGTTTGGCATGGCGCGGTAGGCATGGCTGGCATGGTTTGCCATTGGCACAGGGGTGCGGCTAGCATGGTTGGCATGCCTTGGCGCGGTAGGCGTGGCTGGCATGGTTTGTCATTGGCACAGGGGTGCATCTAGCATGGTTGGCATGCCTGGGCGCGGTAGGTGTGGCTGGCATGGTTTGCTATTGGCACAGGGGTGCAGCTAGCATGGTTGGCATGCCTGGGCGCGGTAGGCGTGGCTAGCATGGTTTGCCATTGGCACAGGGGTGTGGCTGGTATAGTTGGCATGCCTTGGCGCGGTAGGTGTGGCTTGCATGGTTTGCCATTGGCACATGCGGTGTGAGAATTAGGGTTTTGGCCTGTCGAAACCCTAATTAGCATTAAAAAAGGTACCCTGGTAATTTTCTTGCCGACAAATTAAAGGGTTCAATGAATGTGCTTGGTTTGGACATTATTACTCAAGTTCTGTGACGTCACTGTCTGACTAGGGTTTTACGATTTTACCCCTAAGCTAAGAACCACCATCAACATTAAGTCCCCTGCTTAGCTCGGAACAGGTGCCTTGTTGCGAGGTAAGCATATGATGGTGACAGACAATGACAGAATCAAGACGTAAATCATTGCAAAGATGGTCAGGAAAATCCGACTAACCTTTTTAAGAGGTGAAGAGAGTTTTTGCTTCCCGTGTTGGCGGTCCTGCATAAGTTGTAGTGGGGATGCAGACCGTGGAGTGGTGAGACGAAAGTTGCTGGCTTGGTCTGGCCGTACATCACAGAGGCAAAGCGGGCGCAGTCTTGGAAGGCAAAGCGTAGCGGATGGCTTGGCACGTGGGGCCAAGAGGTGGCGTGGTCTTAGGAAGGCGAGCATGGCGGATGGCTTGGTGTATGGGGCCAAGGCAATGAAGCAGACGGCTTGGTGTGGTCACGGCAAGGCATGGTTTGGTGAGGCAAGGCATGCATGGGCGGCTCGGCACGGCTGTGACTTGTCTTTGCGGACCAATTGCTTCTTATTCGATGCCAATAGGAAATCCTTTCCCCTTTCGAACATTAAAGTATCACACCCTCCTATCCCGCCTAGCTTTCATTGGGGTTTTGATGAGGCGTTTTGTTTGGGACTAATTTCCCGGCCGTGATTCCATCATGTTCCGCATATTCAGCCTGTGTTTCTCTTTCTTCCTTTAGGGTTCCCACAGTATTTACATCTGGTGAAGTTGTGTTGTCTTCCCAGTTTTCAACAAAGATTTCTTCTCGACAAGTCCAACTTTCATCATGTCGATCAGAAGTGAATCGTCCTCGAGCCGACCAGGTTCTCCAGCCAAACGTGCTAGGCTTGATTCTTGCGACAATTTTCCCATCCGAGTCATTCGGGTCAAGAAAATCATACCGATATGTTCTTATTAATCAACAAGTGTTTCTTTATTTGCCAGTGAATAATGAAAGTTTTCCTTCTGTGTAGAGATATCCCGTCAGAGCATGTGTTACCGTCATTGATGAAGATGATTTGGTTACCCCTTTTTCTTCGAGTTCGATCCTACCGGCCGCTGCAGATTTTGAGAACGCCGACTTAGGAATTTCTTGCCATGAGTATCCCAATGCAGGCTTGTCGTTCGGAACCCGTATGAGGTGTCTTTCCTCTGACTACCGAAACGTTGGTGGGTTTCTGGTGCGGAAAGAATTCGTAACTCTTTATACAAAGATATGGAGGGCGTATGGCCATATTGCCACCAGGAACGTGGTGCAATATTGTTCGCTCGCTTTAGTTTCTATAGTGAATTGTCTCCTGCCGATGATTGTTGAAATGGAGAGTATGTATATCCGTTCCATCGTGGAAGCAACTATTCACAAGTGGGAGAACATGGTGTCTACCTGTGAATCTCTGAAGTTCAATGTTAGTTGGTTGCGACATCGTCTTGAAATTGTGAAGGTTGATAGAGCCGGTATTCTTGCTGACGTGGTCCCTGCTACGAAAGCTATTCTGAAAGAGAAGAAAGCTCTTGCCATGGAGTCTCAGAAGGTGGAAGAGTCAATCCGGAACTTGAAGAGCAGGACTGAGAGGTATCAAAGCCGGTTAAAGATGATGCTTTCCAGGGATTACAATCTTTTGGACGGGCTTTTCTGAGTTGTGTGGTTGTGAGATGTTTGGTTTCTTTCTGGGTTTTAAGCGTTCTCTTGCTCTTTCTTTGCTTCTTCTTCTCTTTTTATTTATTTTTTATTTATTTTTTTTTTGAAAGAACAAGAGAGTTTTATTGATCTGCTTTAATCAAACAAGAAGAAAAGACTCGATATTTGGGGTATGGAAGAAAGTGGAAAGATGCCTGGATATCCGTGCTTGTGATACGGCGGGGCGAGGCGGTGGTCAGGCGTAGTATGCCTTAAGCCATTTCCCGTTGATGATCTTTATAATCTTCGCTTCCACGGAGTTTTCCTCCGTCCTCTTTAATGACTTTGTAGTACCCACTTCCAATCTTCCACCCATTCCCATACGTTGTACGCTTTCGTGACTACATAAGGACCTTTCCACTTTGCGGAGAATTTCGGTGCGAGATGCGTCTTCTTGCTGGATGTGTTTAGCAGTCTTCAGTACCAAATCTCCTACTTGAAAAATCCGAGGTTTCACGGTTTTGTTGTACGCTCTGGAAACCCTATTTATGTATGCTTGTGGCGTGCTCTTCCGCCTTAGCCCTTCTTGAGTCTACAGTGTCCAATTCCGCGACTCTGGCACTCAAAGATTTAGCTTCATTCCATCGCACTCCGCTTTCTTCGGCAATCCTAGCCGATGGGATTTTAACTTCCGCCGGGAGGATAGCGTCTGCGCCATAAACAAGAGAATAGGGAGAGACCCCAGTGAAACTTCTTGGTGACGTCCGGTACGCCCAGAGTGCCATTGGCAGTTTCTCATGCCATGCCCGAGGATTATCATGCATTGTCCGACTGAGTATTCAGATCAGAGTTTTGTTGGTGCTTTCAGCATGCCCGTTCCCTTGGGGGTAGTATACAGTGGAGAAGAATTGCTTAATCACGTATTCCTCGAGTAACTCTCGTACTTGCTTGTTCGCGAAAGGGGTTCCATTGTCGGTGATGATGTGTTTAGGCACGCCAAAACGACAGACAATGTATTCCTTAATGAATGTCGCGATCGTGGCTCCGTTCGTCCCTCGTAAGGCTATGGCTTCGACCCATTTGGTGAAGTATTCGGTTGTTGTTATTATGTACTCGTGATGTTTTGAGGATGGTGGATTGATCTTTCCAATGATGTCGAGTCCCCATCTATGAAAGGGCCACGGACTGCTTATTGAGTGCAAGGGAGTTGCCGGTACATGGATAAGGTTTATGTGGATCTGACATTTCTTGCACCTCTGGACGAAAGCAGTTGCGTCATCCTCCATGGTTGGCCAGTAGTACTTCTCATGTATCTGGATAAATAATTTCCGCTTTCCTTGATGTTCGCCTTCGTGCATCTCTTTCAGCATGATTGGGATCTTTGCTTCATTCAAACATCGCAGAAGACTTCCTCCAAAGCTTTTACGATATACAATTCCTTCGTGAAATACGAACCTCTCGGACCTCAGTTTTATTTTGGCTGCATCCTTCTTATTGGTGGGGAGTATGCCATCACGAAGGTAATTGACGTATGGTTTCTGCCAGTCCCCAGCGCGACCAATGTTGAAAATTTCTAATTGATGCGGCGGCGCTTGACAGTTGGAACAAGTTTTTTGAAGTAACCGAGCTTGGACCTCCATTTCCGGCCAGAAGTAGCCAAGGCGTTGCAAACGGCGATAGAGGGTTACCACCAATGTCTATCCGCAGATCTCATCATGGATGCGGTTGAGTTGTTGTTGTGCTTCTCCCTCTCCGAGGCATCTTGACAAGGAGCCGTCTGGATTTCGATGATATAGCACCCCTCAGAGCATGAAGAAATCGCGCAAGGTTTTGAGACTGACCTTTCCTTGAAAGAGTGAGTGATAGACACATTTTTGTGTCTAATTTGATCTCAATACTATATATTGTTGGCACTCGATTTTGTACTTATTATGGTGTTTTATGTGTGTGTAGGTATTTTTGGGGAATAAACATTTTTGGAAAATTCGGATCGAAAAAGTGTTAAAAGGCACCCCGGAGGACACGTGTTATTCGGACTCTCAATGTAGGATAAGGGGCACCTCAATTACTAAGGGCACCCACAGGATATTCGCACCCAAGCAGCTGGATAAGGGGAAACCTCACCTCCTTCGTTTGAAAATCAATTTTGGCGGGAAAAAGAGTTCTTTCAATGACAGAATTTAGGGTTCGCGTTTTGGGCAGGATAGAAAGAGACTCAATGGATGAGAATTGTTGGGATGATGTGACTGGTATTAACAGGCCTGGTATGGCTCATTTTGTCGGATAGAATTGGCTAGATTCTCGCGTTGAAGTAATCAGGGTATCTCGGGTTTTGGTTAGTCCATTCCGAGTTGTGCGTACGTGATCAAGAGGTTTTCGCGTGCTTGCTGAATGTTTGACCACTTCTGGACGATGAATGGACATGTTGGGAGTATTTTTGCTCGAGAAAACAGCGTGTGGATTTATTTTTGGGAAGAAAATATTCCTGAGAATATTGTTCTTCACTGCCGAGTTATGAGAAAATATTTGGGACTTTAATGCGATATTTGGAGGTTCTGACGAGTATATATAGGGTGCATGGGACTCATAGAAGAGGGAGGGAGAGTTTGGGAGAGTGACGGAGCCTCAACATAGCCGGAGAATCAAGTTACAGAGATCGATATAAAGAAAGTGTCGCTGTAATTGTAGCATATAAGACTGTTACGGAACTGTCGCAATCAGTGATATGTTAAGTTCTTGGATAATCGGTGTTCTCCAGTCATCAACTTCATCTTTTCCGGGTTATGAGAGCCATGTTGAAGCCACAGTTCGTCTCTTTAATGTTAGGGTTTCTTCAAGACCTTCAAATCACAGTATCGATGCTAACGTTGCTAGGCAGTCAGCGTGTTGGTTGCTGCCGCACCCAATATGGGTTACTGTTGCGTCGGCGAAATAGTTCTGCAACCTTTGCGCCTCGGCTCTATACGGGGCTAAAGTTACTTCTTTCAGTGCGTATACTCCGTTTACCTGGTTGACCAGTAGTTTAGAACCCCCCTTATTTCCAGATGTGTGGCTCCGGCTCGTTTAGCCAAGGATAGCCCAATGAGAAAAGCTTTGTACTCTGCTGAATTGTTGGTGCAGGAGAAGTCTAGCTTGAAGGAGTGTGAGAAAACTTCACCAGTCGGGGATACTAGAACTACACCGGCTCCTCCCGTACCGTTGTTAGGGGTAGCAGAGCCGTCGAAGAACAATATCCATGTTTCTTCTTGGATGAAAGAGATTTCCGGAAAGTCCCCAGGGAGGTCCTCACGTAGCGTAACAGTATTTTCTCCTGGAAATGCCGCCAGCAAATATGCAACTGCCTGTCCTTTGATAGTTCTCGGGGAAGCACATGTTATGTCGAATTCTGACATCTGGAGGAGCCATTTGGCCGGTCTTTCTATCAGGGATGGTTTTGAGAGGAGGAACTTCACAGGATCAGATTTGGATATCAGCACCACCTTATTGGACAGTAGGTAGTGCCTGAATTTCTGGATGGAGTGGATCAAAGATAGGCACGCCTTTTCTGCTTTGGGATACCTAAGTTCGGCATCTCTTAAAGTCCGACTGAAGTAGTATATGGGGTGTTCGACCCCTTCGTCATCTTCTTGGGCAAGGAGAGCTCCGACAGCAGTGTCGCTGAAAGCGGTGTGGAGGTGTAACGGTCTTCCTTGCATGGGTGATTTCATGACGGCTGGGGAAGATAACGTCTGCTAAATTTTTCGGAACATTTCTTGTTGTAGTGTGGTCCAGACAAAGCTCGCTCCTTTCTTCAGTAAGGGGGTAAACGAAGCGACAAGTTGAGCCAATCCGGGTATGAAGCGGCGAATGTAATTTATTTTACCCATGAAACTCTGGAGTTCTTTCACGTTTTGCGGCGGTGGCATTGTGAGGATGGGTTGCGTTTTGATTGGGTCAACCTTGATCCCTTCAGCGGTTACCTGGAAGCCTAGGAATTTGCCCGAGGAGACACCGAAGGTACACTTCAATGGATTCATCTTCAGTTTGCATTCGCGACATCTTTCGAACACCTGCCGCAGGATTCCTGTGTGGTCCGCCCGAGTTTTTGACTTGACCACTATGTCATCTACATAATCTTCAACTTGCTTGTGCATCATATCGTGAAAAATGGTGGTCATGGCGCGTTGGTATGTCGCGCCAGCGTTTTTCAAATTGAAAGGCATCACAGTGTAGTAAAAGTTTCCAAGAGGAGTTCGAAAAGCCGTCTTACTTGCATCGTGTTCGTACATCTTTATTTGGTTGTAGCCGTTGTATCCATCCATGAAAAAAAACATGTCATGTCCGCTGGTGGCGTCTACTAGCATGTCAATGTTGGGGAGCGGAAAGTCATCTTTAGGGCAACATTTGTTCAGATCTCTAAAATCGACACAGCATCTGATCTGGCCATTCTTCTTTTTTACCGGAACTACGTTTGCCAACCAGGTGGGGTGATGGACCGGTTTGATGAAACCAGCCGCTAGTAACTTTTGAATCTCCGCCTTAATCTGTTCTTCTACATCATGCCGGAATTGCCTTGGGGTCTGCTTGACCGATTTGGATCCAGATATCACGTGCAAATGGTGAGTGACCAGCTTCTCGTCTAAGCCGGGCATTTCCTCGTATGTCCACGCGAACACATCTTGATATTCCTTGAGGAGGTCTAATAACTTTATGCGTTCGTCTGCGCGCAGAGTCGAGCTTATAGAGATGGGTCGTGGAGATTCTTCATTCCCGACATTAACAACCTCAAGCTCGTCCATGGTCGAGTTGGTGCCGTCTTGTAGTTGTCGTGGTGCATCAGGTACCTCCTCCTGCGGCTCGTCACCACGTTTGCGTTCCATTGGTCGGAGAGACTGTATGGTAGTCTCCCCTGTTAATTTCTAACAGCGGCGCTGATATACGGTTTTCCCTTTTTCGTCGTGGCCCGTAATAAAAGCCCGTCCTCGCTTGGTTTGAGCCGAACCCTGGTTCTGCGGATGAAGGCGGATGTGTCTCTCTTACGAAGGTGTGATGTGAAACCGGGTTTCTCCATGGGGTTGTGCAAGACCATCGCTTTCTTCAATGGACGTCCATTTCGGCAGTGGAGTGTGGTGAGCCTTGTTGGTTGTGACCTACGGCCCCTGTCTTGGCTCAAAAATCTCCATGCCACAGATCGGCTCATAGGGAGATAATGACGCAGTGATGTGAATGACCTCCCCGTTTAACATGGTTTTCAAGCACTGGTGATACGTTGAAGGAATGATTCTGTTGTTGTGGAGCCATGGCCTTCCCAGTATCATGTGGTAATCTGGCTCCTTTTCAATTACCTCGAACCTTACTTTTGACTGGAAAGGTCCCACCGATAGATCCAAATTGATGTACCCATATGTACTGGTTTGGTTGCCTTCGAAATCAGTCATTGTAGTGGATTGTCGTATAACCTCGTTTGGTCGTACTTTGGCCGTCCCGAGCGTCCTAAGGGTGACAACGTTGGAGGACTCTCCTGTGTCGATGAGAGCCCTTTTGAATTCCACGTCTTTGATTTGGTCTGTGACGTGTAGGGAATGGTTATGGCCTTTCTCTGCCATCATGTCATCGTCGGTAAACGTGATATTGTTGATGGACAAATCTGGCGCTCTCGCCGTTTCCGAGCGCGAAGGAACCAAGGGCACGCTTAGCGTTATTCGATTGATGGCGGTGAACGTCTCCATCCGCTGATCCTTTGAAATATGTAATAGTTCACATAAGTTTTCTTCCAATGAGGCTGCTTCCTGGCTTACGGGTCTCTGATTAGTAGTGAAGCTGTTGGCTTGAGAGTGATCATTTGGAACGTCAGTCCCCAGTTCTGGAGTTTCCAAGGCGGGCGAACCGTTCAACTCTGTCGTCAGGTTGATGAGAAAATCCAGTATGGCGTTAATTGCATCTTTCATCAGACCCATATTTTTGGTGTGGATCTCCTGAGCCCGCACTAGGTCAGTCAGCCTTGGAATTCCTTCGTTGGTCGCGTTGTCGGGCGTTGTGTTGGGAAAAGAAACGTTGCCGTTCGCCTGAGTGGCGCTTGAGGACACGGATTCAGTCCTAAAACCGACCATCCTTCCGAGTTAGAGAAATGTATTCAGAAACTGATATTGGGACCGATAGATCAATCTCCCACTGTGGTCGCCAATTTTTTGTAGGTGAAAATGGTTTCTGCTGATTTCAGTAATTTTGGGTGTATGGGTGAGAAACAATTTAAACCCTAAACAATGTACTGCAAGGGAGTACTTTAGATTCGAGAGATCAATCTGTACAAGTCCGGCCTAAACCAAGAAATGGCCGTTCCAGACTTGCTTCGGTCACAAAGTGAAGGAGAATGGGTTGGTTTTGGGGAGGGAAACAAGGAAAGCGATGAGACCAGAATAGTTGATTCTGGAAGAGTAGTTGTGTTACTACGACTTGTATCAGAAAAGTGGGAAGGCTAACAAATGGTAAGCTAGCAAATATTTTCTGAGTGTTGTGTATTCCCCGAATGAACTTGTTGTTATGTGGAAATAGGTAAGACCTATTTATACAAGTCGAAGTGAAACGTACCCTGGTCTCATTAAGGAATGGAAAAATGGGTAAGTAAATGGGAGGAGGTGGTAACCGTATGCATGGGATTTGATGTTCCATAAGATCGTTAACGCATGGAATTGATGTTCCATAAAAACATTAACGTATGGAATTGATGTCCCATGAACGTTTCATTTTTAACTCCATGTATTTACTAACCGCCTCACCCTTATGACACTTCCTTATGTCGGGCGTAGTGTACGGCGCACGCTGTAAACCGCCAAACCAATACCCAAAGAGGATCCCCCAGTTTGTGATATGTGTTGATGTATCGAATGTTTTTGTGGAAAACATGTAGCATAGGTTGTTGCATGGCAAGTCGAGCTCGGGAGACTTGGTAGCTTGGTGACCTTCGACAGTCGAGATTTTGTATCTTAATAGGAAAGGTAGTCGTTAATCTTTGCACGTTTTCGTCCGTTGGTGGTCGCATAGGGAAGGCCAGCATGGTGGCGCGGCTAGGTTAGCATGCCATGGTGGCGCGGCTAGGTTGGCATTCCATTGGCGTGGCATGGAGGCGCGGCTAGGTTGGCATGCCGTGATTTGGCGTGGCCAAACTTAGGTTTTAGGGCTAGGATTTGCTCCTGGGATTGAAGGGGGACTGTCAATTGTCGCACGCCTTCCTTTTGGTAGCCTCGTAGGGAAGGCCATCATGGTGGCGCGGCTAGGTGCGCTTGGCATGTGGGGCCAAGGGTTTGGTAAGCCGTTGGCACATGATGCGGCTAGCATGGCTAGGGCCGAGGCAAGGCGTGGCTTGGCTTGGCTTGTGGGGCCAAGGGTTTGGCAAGCCGATGGCACATGGTGCGGCTAGCATGGCTAGGTTCGGTTTGTCTTGGCATGTGGGGCCAAGGGTTTGTCAAGCCGTTGGCACATGTTGCAGCAAGTATGGCTAGGTGTGGTTTGGCTTGGCATGTGGGGCCAAGGGTTTGGCAAGCCTTTGGCACATGGTGCGGCTAGCATGGCTAGTTTCCAAGGCAAGGTGTGGCTTGGCTTGGCATGTGGGGCAAAGGGTTTGGCAAGCCGTAGGCACATGGTGCGGCTAGCATGGCTAGGTGCGGTTTGGCTTGGCATGTGGGGCCAAGGGTTTGGCAAGTAATCGCTGTCGTATGCGTCAAAAATAATTTCACTTTCCTAAAGTATGTGATAAGAAAGAGTTCGTATCCACAGAGAGGCGATTGTAGTTATTTCGTAATCAATTTCTTAAAGTAACCAATTGGGGTATTTCTTATTTCTATTTAAACAATAAAAACAAATTAAAAGCAAAGTAGATTGTAGAAAGTAATCAATGGAAAGAGATATTGGTCAAGGAATTCATCTTCAATCTTAGACATGTGCTTGCATATATGATTAGAATTACGATTTAATCTCTTGTGTTATCAAAAGCCTAGAGAATCAAGAAAGCAAGATAATCTATTAATTTCTCAAGTTCATCAACACACACATTAGGGCTGCGTAAGTGAATTCTACCTAAAGAATAACCTAACGCCTTGCGCTAATCAAGTTCAATTCCTAGGAGCATTAAGTTTCAGAAATAGGCTAATCAATGCAATTGTCATGCGTTGCGCAAAACAATTCGGACAATGGTCAAACTCTACATATGATTACGAGAGTGTATCACTACAAACCGTAACCATATCATGCTACTTGTATTCAAGGTTATCGCTTGATGAAAAACCCTAGAATAGCTATGGACTAAGATGCAAGTTCAATTAATTGGCCACTTAACTAATCAAACACCATAATCCTATCACAATACTTCAATCATGTGATCATAAAAACCGCAGAGAATTGAACGATAAACAAGAGAGAAAACTAATACATAAAGCAAACACAAGTTTTAGAAATCGGACTACATCCTTAACCAATAATAGAGAATTTAGCTACTCATAGTTATGGAGTTCATCACAAAAATATAAGTTGAATTAAAGAAGAAGATGAACAAAAGCAAACCCTAGTTGCGTAACCAAAAACGGCTCTCCAAAGTTCCAAGAATAAGATGATAAGATATTT
Source organism: Papaver armeniacum (assembly GCA_023531295.1). NCBI lineage: Eukaryota > Viridiplantae > Streptophyta > Magnoliopsida > Ranunculales > Papaveraceae > Papaver > Papaver armeniacum. The sequence continues at coordinate 67,145 of JAJJWW010001518.1, read as the reverse complement.
TCCAAAAGTTGTAGAATTCCTCTTTTATAGCTTTTCTCTCTCCTTCCAAAATTAGGTCAAGCCTTCAAAGTCCAATAGATAAAAATCCACCAAGCCCACGAGAGAGAGAAACCCATGTAGAAAATATGACCCAAAAGTGGCCGCCGGAAATCTGGTATTGTGGCCGGAAATCGGCCGGAAAAGTGCCCGGAAAACGGCTCCGGTGACCAGCAAAGTCCGCCCGGTCACCGGTCAATGGTCAAATCGGTCGGGTCAACGGATCGGATCGGGTCAACTCGGTCAAGCACCGAGTCAGGGGGAGTCAGGATGAGTCAGGTCAGAGTCAGACCTGGATCAGCTGAGTGAGCTGAATGGCCAAGCCAGACCAGGTTTTTGCACAGGCTGAACTCTGTGAAGCACCATCCTTGTGCATCATAGCTGCCTACCCAGCCATTATGGCTACACTGCAAATCAGCATCCTGCCCTGTAATCTTCAGTTCAATTGCTTCAGTCCTAGGCATACCACTAAGCGCATCCGAGTCGAGCCACTGCCACTAACAATCTCATTCTTCATACTACCAGCATAACACCTCAAGCCACCACCACTCAGCTGCCACTTCACTTCCATATTCCTTTTGCAGCTGCAACATGCCTGCACACTCCAGTCCACTCCTTCCTAGCCAATCCATTCATAGCTCCAACAAAGTCAGTTACTTCCCTGCACATCTCCACCAGCTCAATGTATATTCCTCTCAAAGCAACAACATCCCAGTAACAGCTAGCACCCTGAAAATCTCACCACCAGGATCACTGTGTCAACCATTTGCATTACTACTATCAGCTCCTATTGCACCTGTTCATTCCCAGCTGTGATCCTTCTCTGTAGCCACATTCCCTGAGTCAGTTCAAACCACCAGAGGCATCATTACCACCAGGCTTCATTACTAGTCTGAGTTGCTTCTGTAACTTCAGTAAAATACCAGAAACCACCAAAAACATCCCAGCCATCTCAGTTCAATGCCACATTCACAATTCTTCTCCTCCTCTATAATCAACAGAACCCCTAACATACATCTATGCATTTCAGTAACATCTCAGTCCCATGACCAAACCACCTGCTCAAAGCCACCATTCCAGTTTGCGGACTGTGCCTGCAATTATTTCAATCACCAGTTCTAGCTTGCACCTGCACCTGGGTCAACTCCATCAGATATTCATCAACACCACACAGCTTATGCCAGCACCACCTGCTCTTCAGCCCAACCATTGCAGTCTCACCACCTGAGCCATCTCACAGCTGCAACTCTATCACCTGCCAGCATACATAATCACCTTCCTTAAGCCATTACTAACATTACCACCTGCTCTTCTAGTTCACAGCCATTACTCAATTTCCTATCAAATAGCAGCACAATCTGCACTGCCATTATACTGCACCTGAAACTCAACAATATCTCACCCTGCAATATATTGCCAACAACCATGAACCATTACCCTGGACATTAGGTCCCTGCAAAATCAAACCATCAACTCATTCCCCAACAAAAGGTCAACCAGCATCAAACCATTACAGCTACAACATTATTTCTTGCACTCTGTCACAGCCATTGTGACCATGGCTAACACCTGCAACAGCATGAGCCCTCACCTTGTTCAAGAACACCATCCCTGTCAAGCACTAGCCTCTTGCACCACCAGAATAGCCAACACTAAACCATGACAGGACACTAATCAACCCCTGCCATCTGTTTCAAATCCAACTTATCCATTAATTCACACAGAACCCTTTCATGTTAATCCTTCCTGAATTCTAAACCAGCCAAAGATTCACAGTCTTCAATAGCAATCATCTTCTCGACAGAACCCATGTCATTCATTTGATTTCAGACTTGTTTCTGATGTTAACCCATATTTGAGCTCAATCCCATCTTCAATTTCATCTCCAACAGCTAGAACATACAACCCTAAAACAACTCGTTACTTCATCATCTTCTTCTCCTCAATTTTAACATCCAAAAACCCTTGAATCTCCTCAATCGAACATCACAGAGACCCATCACTTCTAACATTCCAAACACCAGCTGCTCCTCCTTCTTCTCGATCTGAATAGCAACTCCTTCATCTCGATCTGCTCAATTTCAACATCACAACTACTCAACAATGCTTTTCTCGTTCTCTCAACTTCGACTTCTTCTTTAGCAACAACTCCCTGTCAAGTAAAACCCCTAAATCCTTTCCATCTCTCTAATTCTCTCCATCATCACCTAGCCGCAGCCATTCTCTCTCGCCTTTAATTCAGGTAGAAATGGAATGAGAAAATAATCGAGGCAGAAGACTCTCTTCTCTGGTTTCGGGTTGGATAGATAAGGGCATGATATTGGTACTCAGGCATTTCTGATAAGGGTTAACCAAGTTTCTAACCCCTTATCCTCAGCTGGTCTGTCTTTAGCACTCCTCCAAAAGAGGGTTATCCCTTAACCTTGGGTCAGCTCCATATATCATTTGCCCGTGAGATGACAATTTCGCCCTTTTTGCTCAAATTGGATAATTTACGCTTCTTTTCCTCCGTGCGACTCCAAAGTACCTAATAACTCAAAAACACGCGTAAAGTACATAATTCGCACGAAAAATAGCAAAGAAAGCATAAACTCTAGATAGTAAATACGGTGTATTCTACACCTATCAGATTCCCCCACACTTAGACTTTGCTAGTCCTCGAGCAAATCAAACAAAACAATAAAATACAACAACTCCGTGTCGTCGAGGCTACGGTCACTTTTAGCATAAATAACAAGCCTTTAAACCACTAAGTGTCCCTAGTGGACGAGTTATAGTCTCGTGAGGGTTTACTAGAGATATACCCACAAAACCTATTTTTTCCAACTTACTAGTTCTCCGTAATGATAGTATCCAACGCGCTAAGAAGACATAGAGATTCTGCACACTAGTCATAAGAAATTAGACACATAAATGAACACAATCTCATTCTTAAAAGTTGAGAGAGAGATAACCATCCCTTCTCGACATAAATTCGGGTTCGGAGTGATCAAAAGTCTCGACTCTGCCTCACAAGAAAGGGTTTTATGAAATTGCTCTCAATAATAACAGCTTTTTATGGGTCACACATGTGTCCAGGTTGGAATGAAGAGAGAATCCTGCGACACGTTGAATGGTAGGAAGGCAAAACCCTCCGAAATATTTTGAAAACCCACATCTTTTATATATTTTTGAAAACCCATTTTTCTGACGATCTCTTCGAAAGGAAATCAACCATTTAACGAAGGTGGGAATATGCTTACTTACAGTGAATCCGTTCGGCGTGCAGCTAGCACCACTCTCACAGCATCCATAGAAACGTCTTCGGTCTTCTATCGGTGTCTTCATCTTCGTCTTCGGTCTTCAACTCTTGATGATAACTCTCGAACCTCGTAGAATCTCGACAATATGACTCTTTCCCTCAAATTTCTTGTCGCTTGAAACTTCATTATAGATATTCCTTCTTTCCATAGGCTTTATTGAAAGAATACAAAAATAAAAACAAACTATACAAACCCAATTTTTTTTTTTTTTTTTTTTTTTTTTTAGACAAGAGAAAGTAAAATACAAAAATAAAAATGTAAGTACAATGCCATGGTATAAGTACTTTACCGCTTGAATCTTCACAACTTATATGTCTTGATATCATAGACTTCCCGAATTCTCATCCTTAATAATTTTCCACTCTTGTATAATAGTCTTCAACTTATAAAAATTTTGCTCCCTGTTTTGTTGCTTTACTCAAATTTGAAATCTGCCCATTTCTGTACTGTTGCTTGTAAACCTCGAACGTATTCAACTTTCCTTCAAATTTGTGATGCTCCTCTTGTTGATGATGATGGTGTTTCTATGGACCTGTTGGTGTAGAGAGAGATAAGGTGGATGGTGCTAATTGCGAACAAGATCACAAGTGGCATGTAAGTTAGCAATTCGATGTCACCAACATGGTTGATAAAAATAGCACTCAAGAGATCAAAATAGTGCTTCTATGGTGGGAAATTGGACAGCTCACCATTCTGCCCGGAATTTACGTACGGTGACACACACTCTAAAAGCACAAATTTAGACAGGTACAAAGAATTGAAGGTTGGTGCCTCACATTATGTAACATGGGTAGTCTCCACTATAGGGAATCACTGTTCTAATACCGAATTCAGTCTGCACCTTATTTGCCACTGGCATGGTTAAATCCAACTTTAACTCTCATACAATTAAGAAACCCGATCATGTTCTCTGTCATCTCTAAGTTCAGTCACTATTGTGAGATTCTCGATGTAATCTTAGCGACATGTATACTATGTGACTCTAAACTAACTACAAGTTGGAGTTTTCTTATTCACTATTTCACAAAAAAGTTGAAAAATTGCAAAAATTTACACAAACCACTCCCCCACACTTAAACTTTACATTGTCCTCAATGTAATTGAATCGTCCAAAGAAAGTCAAGGTGGGAAATCCTAACGGAAAAGAAATGACACAAAATCAGAAAAAAAATAAAAACATGACAAGAAAAGAAAATAAAAGATAAGAGATACAAAACCGATGGGTTGCCTCCCATTTAGCGCTTGGTTTAAAGTCGTCAGCCCGACTATCTCCTTGCTTTCTATGACTCCTCCAGAGGGAGCACTTCCACAAGATTAACTCCTTCCACGACATCCGAAGAGAAGTTCTCATAATATGGTTTCAACCGGTGCCCATTCACTTTAAGTTCATTACCTGTAGCTAAACTACGAATTTCCACTGCACCATGAGAAAACACATTAGTCACAATAAAAGGTCCAATCCAACGTGACCTTAATTTACCCTAAATAATTGCAAGCGAGAATTAAACAAAAGCACTTTCTGCCCAATGCAAAATTGTTTCTTAGAAATCATATTATCATGAAAAGCTTTCGTTTTTTCCTTGTAAATCCGTGAGCTTTCAAATGCATCATTACGAATCTCCTCTAGCTCTTGAAGTTGTAACTTTCTTTGCTTTCCAGCCCCATCCAACTCCATGTTGCATTGCTTAATAGCCCAAAACGCCTTATGCTCAATTTCCACGGGTAAGTGACAAGGTTTACCATAAACAAGCCTAAAAGGAGACATCCCAATAGGTGTTTTATATGCGGTTCTATACGCCCACAAAGCATCGTTGAGTCGCGAACTCCAATCTTTCCTTGTAGGATTCACCGTCTTTTCAAGAATGGATTTCACCTCTCGGTTGGAAACTTCGGCTTGTCCATTTGTTTGTGGATGGTAGGGTGTTGCAATCCTATGCGACACATTGTACTTCCTTAACAAGCTTTGCAAGAACCTGTTTTTGAAGTGTGAACCTCCATCGCTAATTATAGCCCTTGGAATTCCAAACCTTGCAAAAATATTAGCTTGCACAAAATCTGAAACAACTTTAGAATCATTAGTTGGGGTGGCTTTAGCTTCCACCCATTTCGAGACATAATCCACAGCAAGCAAGATATAATAATTCCCATTAGAATTGACAAAAGGGCCCATAAAATCAATTCCCCATACATCAAAAACCTCCACAAATTGAATAATAGTTTGCGGCATTTGATTTCGAGCACCTAGATTGCTTGTTCTTTGGCACTTATCACATGTGCATCCTTAAACAAAGTTGGCCAAAAGAAACCACATTCTAATACCTTGAGAGCGGTTCTCTTACTCCCAAAGTGTCCTCCACAAGCATATGAGTGGCAAAAAGACAAGATAGAGTTAAATTCAATTTCGGGAACACACCTACGTATTACTTGGTCACTACAATGTTTCCATAAGTATGGATCATCCCATATGTATTGGTTTCCTAACTTCTTAAGTTTGTCCCTCTCAAAGACGAGACAAGTTCTTTGGGATTTGTTTAGACACTAAGTAATTAACAATATCAGCGTACCATGGTTCTCCAAAGGCAATGGAGAATAGTTGCTCGTCCGGGAAACTTTCACGCAACGGGATAGTCTCCTTGTCCACGGCAAGTCGGCTCAAATGATCCGCAACGGTGTTCTCAATTCCTTTCTTGTCTTTGATTTCAATATCAAACTCTTGCAAGAGTAAAATCCATCGTATGAGCCTCGGTTTCGCCTCTTTCTTTGTAAGCAAGTACTTAAGCGCTGCATGATCAGAAAAGACAACAACTTTTGTACCAATTAGATAAGAGCGAAACTTTTCTAAAGCAAAAACAATGGCTAATAACTCCTTTTCAGTGGTTGTGTAGTTTTGTTGGGCCTCATTTAACATTCTAGAAGCATAATAAATAGCATGAGGAAGCTTCCCCACACGCTGCCCAAGCACCGCACCAACCGCATAGTCACTTGCATCACACATGAGCTCAAAAGGCTTACTCCAATCCGGTGGTTTAATGATAGGGGCTGAAATCAAAAGTTCTTTCAAACGATTGAATACCGCCATACATTTCTCATCAAAGTTAAAAACCACATCTTTTTGCAATAGGTTACAAAGTGGTGATGCTATCTTGGAAAAATCCTTGATGAACCTACGATAAAAACCTGCATGACCAAGAAAAGAACGTATCTCCCTCACCGTAGTGGGAGGGGTTAGAGCAAACGAATAAGGTCTATCTTAGATTTATCGACTTCCAAGCCTTTAGAAGATATTATATGGCCTAAAACTATGCCATGAGTTACCATGAAATGGCACTTCTCCCAATTTAGCACAAGATTTGTTTCAACACATCGTTCAAGGATTAAAGACAAATTATTCAAGCAAAGGTCAAATGAATCACCAAAGACACTAAAGTCATCCATGAACACTTCGATTATGTTTTCAACATATTCCGAAAAGATACTTACCATACACCTTTGAAAGGTAGCCGGAGCATTGCATAAGCCAAAAGGCATCCTTATATAAGCAAAAGTACCGAAAGGACAAGTGAAAGTGGTTTTCTCTTGGTCCTCCGGTGCTATCACAATCTGATTATAACCTGAATAGCCATCAAGAAAGCAATAGTAAGAATGTCCAGCTAAACGTTCAAGCATTTGATCAATAAAAGGTAATGGAAAGTGATCTTTTCTAGTGGTGGCATTCAATTTTCTATAATCAATACAAACCCTCCAACCGGTTTGCACACGAGTTGGAACAAGTTCATTCTTATCATTCTCCACCACCGTCACACCTGATTTCTTTGGTACCACTTGTACCGGGCTTACCCACTTGCTATCGGATATGGGGTAGATAACTCCCACGTCCAAAAGCTTGAGTATCTCCTTTTTCACGACTTCCATCATGGGAGAATTCAAACGACGTTGCGCTTCCCTTGTAGGCTTTGAATCATCCTCCACACGGATCTTATGCATACAAACGGCAGGGCTTATACCCTTGATGTCGGCAATTGTCCATCCTATGGCCGTCTTGTACGTCCTTAGCACCCTTAGAAGTTTTTGCTCCTGTAATTCATTAAGCTCGTTAGAAACAATCACGGGTAAATCTTCATTGTCACCCAAGTACAAGTACTTTAAGTGACTTGGAAGAGGTTTCAATTCTAAACTTGGAGGTTTAACAATAGATGGCACAAGTTTTTCATTATTGCATGGTAAAGAAGCATATGAAATATTCTTAATTGCTGATTTTTCCGGTAATGAGTCAAGAGAACCAATGGTTTCTTTCATCTCATCACTATACGCATAACCATTGTCAATAGGTGTAGTGAGAACGGTTTCCAAAGTATCAACACCATTCAACTCAAACATTTGTTGCGCCAATGTGTCCATCATATCAATGGAGAAACAAGAGTGGACATCGCTAGGATATCTCATCGTCTCGAAAATGTTGAAACGTATTATTTCTCCATCAAACTCCATAGTTAGCGTTCCCTTGTCAACATCAATAATAGTTTTCGCCGTTTTCATGAAGGGACGCCCAAGTAGCAATGGAAGAGACGAGTCCGGTGAACCTTCATCCATCTCTAACACGCAAAAGTCCGCTGGAAATACAAGTTGATTAACCTGCACAAGAACATCCTCAACAATACCCATTGGGTAGACATTAGAACGATCGGCTAATTGCAACACAATTCCAGCCTTTTAAGAGGACCAAGATCAAATGAATTGTACATAGACGCAGGCATGACATTAACGGAAGCACCTAAGTCCAACATAGCTTTGTTAAATTTGGTGTTACCAATTGTGACGGGAATGTCGAAGCTACCGGGATCCTTGCACTTAAGTGGGAGTTTGTGTTGTAAGATTGCCGAAGCATTCTCCCCCACACTAAGCACTTCATTACCTTTGAGCCTTTGCTTATTGGTACACAAGTCCTTCAACACCTTTGCATACTTTGGCACTTGCTTGATTGCATCTATGAGTGGTATGTTCACATGGATCTTCTTTAGAACGTCCAAAATCTCTTTTTCTAGTTCCGCCTTCTTAGAACTTGCAAATCTGCGAGGGAAAGGTAGAGGAGGAACATAAGTAGAAACCGGAGTTTTAGAGTGAGGAATAGGTACCTCAGAAGTTTGGGGAGAATCCTCGGTTTTCTCCTCCAAAACAGGTTCCTTTGGTGTTTCCACCGTGCCCGAATCAGCAACTTCGGGTTGCACAAGTTGTGTACCACTTCTCAATGTAATTGCATTAACACCCTCTTTTGGGTTGATAGGTTGAGAAGGGAGTTTCCCACCATTTTGTGCCTTCAATTGATTCAACTCCATAGCCATAGAACCAACTTGAGTTTGCAACTCCTTAACCGAACTCTCCGTTCGTTGCATAAAAGATTTCAGCAACTCCTCCATATTGGACCCCATTTGAGGTTGTTGTTGTTGAAATTGTTGTCTCGGTTGGAATTGTTGTTGTTGAGGTTGAAATCCACTCGAATTGTTGAAACTAGGTTGTTGAATCGCTCCTTGCTTATTGACATAGCTAAAATTGGGGTGATCTCTCCATCCCGGATTGTAAGTGTTGGAGTAGGGATCATACCGTCTTTGTTGATTTGGAAAGATCGCATTAGCTTGCTCGTCTTCATAAGATTGAGAGGAACTTGGTATCACCGCGGCTGCAACTTGTTGAAGCATTGCGTTCGTGTTACCCATTTGTTGACGAAGTTCCTCAACCTTGCTCACCTCACTCACCCTTCTTAGAATCACATCCGAACCACGACTCAAGAATTGCTGTGAGTTCGCTGCCATGTTTTCAATCAACTCTCTAGCTTGTGCCACCGTCTTGTTAACTAGTGCACCACCACCCGCAGCGTCGAGGAGATTCCTATCACTTGATTGGAGTCCTTCATAGAAGTATTGGATGATCATAGGGTCACTGAATTGGTGGTGAGGACAGCTGGCCACCAATCTCTTGTATCGTTCCCAACATTCATATAAGGATTCCCCCACATTTTGCTTCATCCCACAAATCTCCTTGCGAATTTGAGTAGCCTTTGATGCAGGAAAATATCTCTCTAAAAGAGTTTCTTCAACCCATTCCATGTTGTGACACTTCCGGAGGTAAATAGAACAACCAATCCTTAGCACTATCCATTAAAGAGAAACGGAAAACTTTCAACATTGCACCATCCGCTGCAAACATCCGCTGGAAGCATGGCCGTGACAATGGTGTGGAAGTCCATAAGATGTTTGTTTGGATCTTCATTCACCATGCCATGGAACTTTGGTAATTCTCTAAGCAACCCCGGTTTAATTTCAAAAGTAGAGTCCGTTTGAATACACCCCCGTATATCAAGCCTATGAGAAGCTAAGTCCTTGAGTGAACGATTTGCATCACCCATTGCTCCTTGTTCTTCCACGTGTGGTTCCTCTACGATTGGAACCTCTTTTTCCTCTTCTTGTTGTTGGAAAATCTCTTCTCCTACTTCCAACTCGTGCTCGTCCGTTATGTCTTGACTTGGTTGGAGTATTGTGCCTCGTCGAGTAGCTATCCCGCACCTTGGATAATTCCAATCCTTAGAAGCCAGGGATTAGGCACCTGCAAACAATTCTCGCAAACAAGTGAGAAACAAGACAAGAAACAAAAAGCAAAGATGAAAGCGAGAAATTGTAAAAAGAAACTAAAAACTTAATAACTAGCCGTGTGCCTCCCAGCAGTGCGCGCCAAAATTTAATCATTGTCGTATGCGTCAAAAATAATTTCACTTTCCTAAAGTATGTGATAAGAAAGAGTTCGTATCCACAGAGAGGCGATTGTAGTTATTTCGTAATCAATTTCTTAAAGTAACCAATTGGGGGGATTTCTTATTTCTATTTAAACAATAAAAACAAATTAAAAGCAAAGTAGATTGTAGAAAGTAATCAATGGAAAGAGATATTGGTCAAGGAATTCATCTTCAATCTTAGACATGTGCTTGCATATATGATTAGAATTACGATTTAATCTCTTGTGTTATCAAAAGCCTAGAGAATCAAGAAAGCAAGATAATCTATTAATTTCTCAAGTTCATCAACACACACATTAGGGCTGCGTAAGTGAATTCTACCTAAAGAATAACCTAACGCCTTGCGCTAATCAAGTTCAATTCCTAGGAGCATTAAGTTTCGAAATAGGCTAATCAATGCAATTGTCATGCGTTGCGCAAAACAATTCGGACAATGGTCAAACTCTACATATGATTACGAGAGTGTATCACTACAAACCGTAACCATATCATGCTACTTGTATTCAAGGTTATCGCTTGATGAAAAACCCTAGAATAGCTATGGACTAAGATGCAAGTTCAATTAATTGGCCACTTAACTAATCAAACACCATAATCCTATCACAATACTTCAATCATGTGATCATAAAAACCGCAGAGAATTGAACGATAAACAAGAGAGAAAACTAATACATAAAGCAAACACAAGTTTTAGAAATCGGACTACATCCTTAACCAATAATAGAGAATTTAGCTACTCATAGTTATGGAGTTCATCACAAAAATATAAGTTGAATTAAAGAAGAAGATGAACAAAAGCAAACCCTAGTTGCGTAACCAAAAATGGCTCTCCAAAGTTCCAAGAATAAGATGATAAGATATTTTCCAAAAGTTGTAGAATTCCTCTTTTATAGCTTTTCTCTCTCCTTCCAAAATTAGGTCAAGCCTTCAAAGTCCAATAGATAAAAATCCACCAAGCCCACGAGAGAGAGAAACCCATGTAGAAAATATGACCCAAAAGTGGCCGCCGGAAATCTGGTATTGTGGCCGGAAATCGGCCGGAAAAGTGCCCGGAAAACGGCTCCGGTGACCGGCAAAGTCCGCCCGGTCACCGGTCAACTGGGTCAAATCGGTCGGGTCAACGGATCGGATCGGGTCAACTCGGTCAAGCACCGAGTCAGGGGGAGTCAGGATGAGTCAGGTCAGAGTCAGACCTGGATCAGCTGAGTGAGCTGAATGGCCAAGCCAGACCAGGTTTTTGCACAGGCTGAACTCTGTCAAGCACCATCCTTGTGCATCATAGCTGCCTACCCAGCCATTATGGCTACACTGCAAATCAGCATCCTGCCCTGTAATCTTCAGCTCAATTGCTTCAGTCCTAGGCATACCACTAAGCGCATCCGAGTCGAGCCACTGCCACTAACAATCTCATTCTTCATACTACCAGCATAACACCTCAAGCCACCACCACTCAGCTGCCACTTCACTTCCATATTCCTTTTGCAGCTGCAACATGCCTGCACACTCCAGTCCACTCCTTCCTAGCCAATCTATTCATAGCTCCAACAAAGTCAGTTACTTCCCTGCACATCTCCACCAGCTCAATGTATATTCCTCTCAAAGCAACAACATCCCAGTAACAGCTAGCACCCTGAAAATCTCACCACCAGGATCACTGTGTCAACCATTTGCATTACTACTATCAGCTCCTATTGCACTGTTCATTCCCAGTGTGATCCTTCTCTGTAGCCACATTCCCTGAGTCAGTTCAAACCACCAGAAGCATCATTACCACCAGGCTTCATTACTAGTCTGAGTTGCTTCTGTAACTTCAGTAAAATACCAGAAACCACCAAAAACATCCCAGCCATCTCAGTTCAATGCCACATTCACAATTCTTCTCCTCCTCTATAATCAACAGAACCCCTAACATACATCTATGCATTTCAGTAACATCTCAGTCCCATGACCAAACCACCTGCTCAAAGCCACCATTCCAGTTTGCAGCACCAGGCCTGCAATTATTTCAATCACCAGTTCTAGCTTGCACCTGCACCTGGGTCAACTCCATCAGATATTCATCAACACCACACAGCTTATGCCAGCACCACCTGCTCTTCAGCCCAACCATTGCAGTCTCACCACCTGAGCCATCTCACAGCTGCAACTCTATCACCTGCCAGCATACATAATCACCTTCCTTAAGCCATTACTAACATTACCACCTGCTCTTCTAGTTCACAGCCATTACTCAATTTCCTATCAAATAGCAGCACAATCTGCACTGCCATTATACTGCACCTGAAACTCAACAATATCTCACCCTGCAATACATTGCCAACAACCATGAACCATTACCCTGGACATTAGGTCCCTGCAAAATCAAACCATCAACTCATTCCCCAACAAAAGGTCAACCAGCATCAAACCATTACAGCTACAACATTATTTCTTGCACTCTGTCACAGCCATTGTGACCATGGCTAACACCGCAATGACTTGAGCCCTCACCTTGTTCAAGAACACCATCCCTGTCAAGCACTAGCCTCTTGCACCACCGGAATAGCCAACACTAAACCATGACAGGGACACTAATCAACCCCGCCATCATCTGTTCAAATCCAACTTATCCATTAATTCACACAGAACCCTTTCATGTTAATCCTTCCTGAATTCTAAACCAGCCAAAGATTCACAGTCTTCAATAGCAATCATCTTCTCGACAGAACCCATGTCATTCATTTGATTTCAGACTTGTTTCTGATGTTAACCCATATTTGAGCTCAATCCCATCTTCAATTTCATCTCCAACAGCTAGAACATACAACCCTAAAACAACTCGTTACTTCATCATCTTCTTCTCCTCAATTTTAACATCCAAAAACCCTTGAATCTCCTCAATCGAACATCACAGAGACCCATCACTTCTAACATTCCAAACACCAGCTGCTCCTCCTTCTTCTCGATCTGAATAGCAACTCCTTCATCTCGATCTGCTCAATTTCAACATCACAACTACTCAACAATGCTTTTCTCGTTCTCTCAACTTCGACTTCTTCTTTAGCAACAACTCCCTGTCAAGTAAAACCCCTAAATCCTTTCCATCTCTCTAATTCTCTCCATCATCACCTAGCCGCAGCCATTCTCTCTCGCCTTTAATTCATGTAGAAATGGAATGAGAAAATAATCGAGGCAGAAGACTCTCTTCTCTGGTTTCGGGTTGGATAGATAAGGGCATGATATTGGTACTCAGGCATTTCTGATAAGGGTTAACCAAGTTTCTAACCCCTTATCCTCAGCTGGTCTGTCTTTAGCACTCCTCCAAAAGAGGGTTATCCCTTAACCTTGGGTCAGCTCCATATATCATTTGCCCGTGAGATGACAATTTCGCCCTTTTTGCTCAAATTGGATAATTTCCGCTTCTTTTCCTCCGTGCGACTCCAAAGTACCTAATAACTCAAAAACACGCGTAAAGTACATAATTCGCACGAAAAATAGCAAAGAAAGCATAAACTCTAGATAGTAAATACGGTGTATTCTACACCTATCAGATTCCCCCACACTTAGACTTTGCTAGTCCTCGAGCAAATCAAACAAAACAATAAAATACAACAACTCCGTGTCGTCGAGGCTACGGTCACTTTTAGCATAAATAACAAGCCTTTAAACCACTAAGTGTCCCTAGTGGACGAGTTATAGTCTCGTGAGGGTTTACTAGAGATATACCCACAAAACCTATTTTTTCCAACTTACTAGTTCTCCGTAATGATAGTATCCAACGCGCTAAGAAGACATAGAGATTCTGCACACTAGTCATAAGAAATTAGACACATAAATGAACACAATCTCATTCTTAAAAGTTGAGAGAGAGATAACCATCCCTTCTCGACATAAATTCGGGTTCGGAGTGATCAAAAGTCTCGACTCTGCCTCACAAGAAAGGGTTTTATGAAATTGCTCTCAATAATAACAGCTTTTTATGGGTCACACATGTGTCCAGGTTGGAATGAAGAGAGAATCCTGCGACACGTTGAATGGTAGGAAGGCAAAACCCTCCGAAATATTTTGAAAACCCACATCTTTTATATATTTTTGAAAACCCATTTTTCTGACGATCTCTTCGAAAGGAAATCAACCATTTAACGAAGGTGGGAATATGCTTACTTACGGTGAATCCGTTCGGCGTGCAGCTAGCACCACTCTCACAAAGATGCATAGAAACGTCTTCGGTCTTCTATCGGTGTCTTCATCTTCGTCTTCGGTCTTCAACTCTTGATGATAACTCTCGAACCTCGTAGAATCTCGACAATATGACTCTTTCCCTCAAATTTCTTGTCGCTTGAAACTTCATTATAGATATTCCTTCTTTCCATAGGCTTTATTGAAAGAATACAAAAATAAAAACAAACTATACAAACCCAATTTTTTTTTTTTTTTTTTTTTTTTTTTTTTTTTTTGAGACAAGAGAAAGTAAAATACAAAAATAAAAATGTAAGTACAATGCCATGGTATAAGTACTTTACCGCTTGAATCTTCACAACTTATATGTCTTGATATCATAGACTTCCCGAATTCTCATCCTTAATAATTTTCCACTCTTGTATAATAGTCTTCAACTTATAAAAATTTTGCTCCCTGTTTTGTTGCTTTACTCAAATTTGAAATCTGCCCATTTCTGTACTGTTGCTTGTAAACCTCGAACATATTCAACTTTCCTTCAAATTTGTGATGCTCCTCTTGTTGATGATGATGGTGTTTCTATGGACCTGTTGGTGTAGAGAGAGATAAGGTGGATGGTGCTAACTGCGAACAAGATCACAAGTGGTATGTAAGTTAGCAATTCGATGTCACCAACATGGTTGATAAAAATAGCACTCAAGAGATCAAAATAGTGCTTCTATGGTGGGAAATTGGACAGCTCACCATTCTGCCCGAATTTACGTACGGTGACACACACTCTAAAAGCACAAATTTAGACAGGTACAAAGAATTGAAGGTTGGTGCCTCACATTATGTAACATGGGTAGTCTCCACTATAGGGAATCACTACTCTAATACCAAATTCAGTCTGCACCTTATTTGCCACTGGCATGGTTAAATCCAACTTTAACTCTCATACAATTAAGAAACCCGATCATGTTCTCTGTCATCTCTAAGTTCAGTCACTATTGTGAGATTCTCGATGTAATCTTAGCGACATGTATACTATGTGACTCTAAACTAACTACAAGTTGGAGTTTTCTTATTCACTATTTCACAAAAAAGTTGAAAAATTGCAAAAATTTACACAAACCACTCCCCCACACTTAAACTTTACATTGTCCTCAATGTAATTGAAACGTCCAAAGAAAGTCAAGGTGGGAAATCCTAACGGAAAAGAAATGACACAAAATCAGAAAAAATAAAAACATGACAAGAAAAGAAAATAAAAGATAAGAGATACAAAACCGATGGGTTGCCTCCCATTTAGCGCTTGGTTTAAAGTCGCCAGCCCGACTATCTCCTTGCTTTCTATGACTCCTCCGGAGGAGCACTTCCACAAGATTAACTCCTTCCACGACATCCGAAGAGAAGTTCTCATAATATGGTTTCAACCGGTGCCCATTCACTTTAAGTTCATTACCCGTAGCTAAACTACGAATTTCCACCGCACCATGAGAAAACACATTAGTCACAATAAAAGGTCCAATCCAACGTGACCTTAATTTACCCGGAAATAATTGCAAGCGAGAATTAAACAAAAGCACTTTCTGCCCAATGCAAAATTGTTTCTTAGAAATCATATTATCATGAAAAGCTTTCGTTTTTTCCTTGTAAATCCGTGAGCTTTCAAATGCATCATTACGAATCTCCTCTAGCTCTTGAAGTTGTAACTTTCTTTGCTTTCCAGCTCCATCCAACTCCATGTTGCATTGCTTAATAGCCCAAAACGCCTTATGCTCAATTTCCACGGGTAAGTGACAAGGTTTACCATAAACAAGCCTAAAAGGAGACATCCCAATAGGTGTTTTATATGCGGTTCTATACGCCCACAAAGCATCGTTGAGTCGTGAACTCCAATCTTTCCTTGTAGGATTCACCGTCTTTTCAAGAATGGATTTCACCTCTCGGTTGGAAACTTCGGCTTGTCCATTTGTTTGTGGATGGTAGGGTGTTGCAATCCTATGCGACACATTGTACTTCCTTAACAAGCTTTGCAAGAACCTGTTTTTGAAGTGTGAACCTCCATCGCTAATTATAGCCCTTGGAATTCCAAACCTTGCAAAAATATTAGCTTGCACAAAATCTGAAACAACTTTAGAATCATTAGTTGGGGTGGCTTTAGCTTCCACCCATTTCGAGACATAATCCACAGCAAGCAAGATATAATAATTCCCATTAGAATTGACAAAAGGGCCCATAAAATCAATTCCCCATACATCAAAAACCTCCACAAATTGAATAATAGTTTGCGGCATTTGATTTCGAGCACCTAGATTGCCGGTTCGTTGGCACCTATCACATGTGATACAAAATGCATGTGCATCCTTAAACAAAGTTGGCCAAAAGAAACCACATTCTAATACCTTGAGAGCGGTTCTCTTACTCCCAAAGTGTCCTCCACAAGCATATGAGTGGCAAAAAGACAAGATAGAGTTAAATTCAATTTCGGGAACACACCTACGTATTACTTGGTCACTACAATGTTTCCATAAGTATGGATCATCCCATATGTATTGGTTTCCTAACTTCTTAAGTTTGTCCCTCTCAGCACGAGACAAGTTCTTTGGGATTTGTTTAGACACTAAGTAATTAACAATATCAGCGTACCATGGTTCTCCAAAGGCAATGGAGAATAGTTGCTCCTAGGAAACTTTCACGCAACGGGATAGTCTCCTTGTCCACAGCAAGTCGGCTCAAATGATCCGCAACGGTGTTCTCAATTCCTTTCTTGTCTTTGATTTCAATATCAAACTCTTGCAAGAGTAAAATCCATCGTATGAGCCTCGGTTTCGCCTCTTTCTTTGTAAGCAAGTACTTAAGCGCTGCATGATCAGAAAAGACAACAACTTTTGTACCAATTAGATAAGAGCGAAACTTTTCTAAAGCAAAAACAATGGCTAATAACTCCTTTTCAGTGGTTGTGTAGTTTTGTTAGGCCTCATTTAACATTCTAGAAGCATAATAAATAGCATGAGGAAGCTTCCCCACACGCTGCCCAAGCACCGCACCAACCGCATAGTCACTTGCATCACACATGAGCTCAAAAGGCTTACTCCAATCCGGTGGTTTAATGATAGGGGCTGAAATCAAAAGTTCTTTCAAACGATTGAATGCCGCCATACATTTCTCATCAAAGTTAAAAACCACATCTTTTTGCAATAGGTTACAAAGTGGTGATGCTATCTTGGAAAAATCCTTGATGAACCTACGATAAAAACCTGCATGACCAAGAAAAGAACGTATCTCCCTCACCGTAGTGGGAGGGGTTAGAGCACGAATAAGGTCTATCTTAGATTTATCGACTTCCAAGCCTTTAGAAGATATTATATGGCCTAAAACTATGCCATGAGTTACCATGAAATGGCACTTCTCCCAATTTAGCACAAGATTTGTTTCAACACATCGTTCAAGGATTAAAGACAAATTATTCAAGCAAAGGTCAAATGAATCACCAAAGACACTAAAGTCATCCATGAACACTTCGATTATGTTTTCAACATATTCCGAAAAGATACTTACCATACACCTTTGAAAGGTAGCCGGAGCATTGCATAAGCCAAAAGGCATCCTTCTATAAGCAAAAGTACCGAAAGGACAAGTGAAAGTGGTTTTCTCTTGGTCCTCCGGTGCTATCACAATCTGATTATAACCTGAATAGCTATCAAGAAAGCAATAGTAAGAATGTCCAGCTAAACGTTCAAGCATTTGATCAATAAAAGGTAATGGAAAGTGATCTTTTCTAGTGGTGGCATTCAATTTTCTATAATCAATACAAACCCTCCAACCGGTTTGCACACGAGTTGGAACAAGTTCATTCTTATCATTCTCCACCACCGTCACACCTGATTTCTTTGGTACCACTTGTACCGGGCTTACCCACTTGCTATCGGATATGGGGTAGATAACTCCCACGTCCAAAAGCTTGAGTATCTCCTTTTTCACGACTTCCATCATGGGAGAATTCAAACGACGTTGCGCTTCCCTTGTAGGCTTTGAATCATCCTCCACACGGATCTTATGCATACAAACGGCGGGGCTTATACCCTTGATGTCGGCAATTGTCCATCCTATGGCCGTCTTGTACGTCCTTAGCACCCTTAGAAGTTTTTGCTCCTGTAATTCATTAAGCTCGTTAGAAACAATCACGGGTAAATCTTCATTGTCACCCAAGTACAAGTACTTTAAGTGGCTTGGAAGAGGTTTCAATTCTAAACTTGGAGGTTTAACAATAGATGGCACAAGTTTTTCATTATTGCATGGTAAAGAAGCATATGAAATATTCTTAATTGCTGATTTTTCCGGTAATGAGTCAAGAGAACCAATGGTTTCTTTCATCTCATCACTATACGCATAACCATTGTCAATAGGTGTAGTGAGAACGGTTTCCAAAGTATCAACACCATTCAACTCAAACATTTGTTGCGCCAATGTGTCCATCATATCAATGGAGAAACAAGAGTGGACATCGCTAGGATATCTCATCGTCTCGAAAATGTTGAAACGTATTATTTCTCCATCAAACTCCATAGTTAGCGTTCCCTTGTCAACATCAATAATAGTTTTCGCCGTTTTCATGAAGGGACGCCCAAGTAGCAATGGAAGAGACGAGTCCGGTGAACCTTCATCCATCTCTAACACGCAAAAGTCCGCTGGAAATACAAGTTGATTAACCTGCACAAGAACATCCTCAACAATACCCATTGGGTAGACATTAGAACGATCGGCTAATTGCAACACAATTCCAGCCTTTTTAAGAGGACCAAGATCAAGTGAATTGTACATAGACGCAGGCATGACATTAACGGAAGCACCTAAGTCCAACATAGCTTTGTTAAATTTGGTGTTACCAATTGTGACGGGAATGTCGAAGCTACCGGGATCCTTGCACTTAAGTGGGAGTTTGTGTTGTAAGATTGCCGAAGCATTCTCCCCCACACTAAGCACTTCATTACCTTTGAGCCTTTGCTTATTGGTACACAAGTCCTTCAACACCTTTGCATACTTTGGCACTTGCTTGATTGCATCTATGAGTGGTATGTTCACATGGATCTTCTTTAGAACGTCCAAAATCTCCTTTTCTAGTTCCGCCTTCTTAGAACTTGCAAATCTGCGAGGGAAAGGTAGATGAGGAACATAAGTAGAAACCGGAGTTTTAGAGTGAGGAATAGGTACCTCAGAAGTTTGGGGAGAATCCTCGGTTTTCTCCTCCAAAACAGTTCCTTTGGTGTTTCCACCGTGCCCGAATCAAAGAACTTCGGGTTGCACAAGTTGTGTACCACTTCTCAATGTAATTGCATTAACACCCTCTTTTGGGTTGATAGGTTGAGAAGGGAGTTTCCCACCATTTTGTGCCTTCAATTGATTCAACTCCATAGCCATAGAACCAACTTGAGTTTGCAACTCCTTAACCGAACTCTCCGTTCGTTGCATAAAAGATTTCAGCAACTCCTCCATATTGGACCCCATTTGAGGTTGTTGTTGTTGAAATTGTTGTCTCGGTTGGAATTGTTGTTGTTGAGGTTGAAATCCACTCGAATTGTTGAAACTAGGTTGTTGAATCGCTCCTTGCTTATTGACATAGCTAAAATTGGGGTGATCTCTCCATCCCGGATTGTAAGTGTTGGAGTAGGGATCATACCGTCTTTGTTGATTTGGAAAGATCGCATTAGCTTGCTCGTCTTCATAAGATTGAGAGGAACTTGGTATCACCACGGCTGCAACTTGTTGAAGCATTGCGTTCATGTTACCCATTTGTTGACGAAGTTCCTCAACCTCGCTCACCTCACTCACCCTTCTTAGAATCACATCCGAACCACGACTCAAGAATTGCTGTGAGTTCGCTGCCATGTTTTCAATCAACTCTCTAGCTTGTGCCACCGTCTTGTTAACTAGTGCACCACCACCCGCAGCGTCGAGGAGATTCCTATCACTTGATTGGAGTCCTTCATAGAAGTATTGGATGATCATAGGGTCACTGAATTGGTGGTGAGGACAGCTGGCCACCAATCTCTTGTATCGTTCCCAACATTCATATAAGGATTCCCCCACATTTTGCTTCATCCCACAAATCTCCTTGCGAATTTGAGTAGCCTTTGATGCAGGAAAATATCTCTCTAAAAAGAGTTTCTTCAACCCATTCCATGTTGTGACACTTCCGGGAGGTAAATAGAACAACCAATCCTTAGCACTATCCATTAAAGAGAAACGGAAAACTTTCAACATTGCACCATCCGCTGCAACATCCGCTGGAAGCATGGCCGTGACAATGGTGTGGAAGTCCATAAGATGTTTGTTTGGATCTTCATTCACCATGCCATGGAACTTTGGTAATTCTCTAAGCAACCCCGGTTTAATTTCAAAAGTAGAGTCCGTTTGAATACACCCCTGTTGTATATCAAGCCTATGAGAAGCTAAGTCCTTGAGTGAACGATTTGCATCACCCATTGCTCCTTGTTCTTCCACGTGTGGTTCCTCTACGATTGGAACCTCTTTTTCCTCTTCTTGTTGTTGGAAAATCTCTTCTCCTACTTCCAACTCGTGCTCGTCCGTTATGTCTTGACTTGGTTGGAGTATTGTGCCTCGTCGAGTAGCTATCCCGCACCTTGGATAATTCCAATCCTTAGAAGCCAGGGATTAGGCACCTGCAAACAATTCTCGCAAACAAGTGAGAAACAAGACAAGAAACAAAAAGCAAAGATGAAAGCAGAAATTGTAAAAAGAAACTAAAAACTTAATAACTAGCCGTGTGCCTCCCCGGCAGCGGCGCCAAAATTTAATCGCTGTCGTATGCGTCAAAAATAATTTCACTTTCCTAAAGTATGTGATAAGAAAGAGTTCGTATCCACAGAGAGGCGATTGTAGTTATTTCGTAATCAATTTCTTAAAGTAACCAATTGGGGGGATTTCTTATTTCTATTTAAACAATAAAAACAAATTAAAAGCAAAGTAGATTGTAGAAAGTAATCAATGGAAAGAGATATTGGTCAAGGAATTCATCTTCAATCTTAGACATGTGCTTGCATATATGATTAGAATTACGATTTAATCTCTTGTGTTATCAAAAGCCTAGAGAATCAAGAAAGCAAGATAATCTATTAATTTCTCAAGTTCATCAACACACACATTAGGGCTGCGTAAGTGAATTCTACCTAAAGAATAACCTAACGCCTTGCGCTAATCAAGTTCAATTCCTAGGAGCATTAAGTTTCAGAAATAGGCTAATCAATGCAATTGTCATGCGTTGCGCAAAACAATTCGGACAATGGTCAAACTCTACATATGATTACGAGAGTGTATCACTACAAACCGTAACCATATCATGCTACTTGTATTCAAGGTTATCGCTTGATGAAAAACCCTAGAATAGCTATGGACTAAGATGCAAGTTCAATTAATTGGCCACTTAACTAATCAAACACCATAATCCTATCACAATACTTCAATCATGTGATCATAAAAACCGCAGAGAATTGAACGATAAACAAGAGAGAAAACTAATACATAAAGCAAACACAAGTTTTAGAAATCGGACTACATCCTTAACCAATAATAGAGAATTTAGCTACTCATAGTTATGGAGTTCATCACAAAAATATAAGTTGAATTAAAGAAGAAGATGAACAAAAGCAAACCCTAGTTGCGTAACCAAAAATGGCTCTCCAAAGTTCCAAGAATAAGATGATAAGATATTTTCCAAAAGTTGTAGAATTCCTCTTTTATAGCTTTTCTCTCTCCTTCCAAAATTAGGTCAAGCCTTCAAAGTCCAATAGATAAAAATCCACCAAGCCCACGAGAGAGAGAAACCCATGTAGAAAATATGACCCAAAAGTGGCCGTCGGAAATATGGTATTGTGGCCGGAAATCGGCCGGAAAAGTGCCCGGAAAACGGCTCCGGTGACCAGCAAAGTCCGCCCGGTCACCGGTCAACTGGGTCAAATCGGTCGGGTCAACGGATCGGATCGGGTCAACTCGGTCAAGCACCGAGTCAGGGGGAGTCAGGATGAGTCAGGTCAGAGTCAGACCTGGATCAGCTGAGTGAGCTGAATGGCCAAGCCAGACCAGGTTTTTGCACAGGCTGAACTCTGTGAAGCACCATCCTTGTGCATCATAGCTGCCTACCCAGCCATTATGGCTACACTGCAAATCAGCATCCTGCCCTGTAATCTTCAGCTCAATTGCTTCCGATCCTAGGCATACCACTAAGCGCATCCGAGTCGAGCCACTGCCACTAACAATCTCATTCTTCATACTACCAGCATAACACCTCAAGCCACCACCACTCAGCTGCCACTTCACTTCCATATTCCTTTTGCAGCTGCAACATGCCTGCACACTCCAGTCCACTCCTTCCTAGCCAATCCATTCATAGCTCCAACAAAGTCAGTTATTTCCCTGCACATCTCCACCAGCTCAATGTATATTCCTCTCAAAGCAACAGCATCCCAGTAACAGCTAGCACCCTGAAAATCTCACCACCAGGATCACTGTGTCAACCATTTGCATTACTACTATCAGCTCCTATTGCACCTGTTCATTCCCAGCTGTGATCCTTCTCTGTAGCCACATTCCCTGAGTCAGTTCAAACCACCAGAGGCATCATTACCACCAGGCTTCATTACTAGTCTGAGTTGCTTCTGTAACTTCAGTAAAATACCAGAAACCACCAAAAACATCCCAGCCATCTCAGTTCAATGCCACATTCACAATTCTTCTCCTCCTCTATAATCAACAGAACCCCTAACATACATCTATGCATTTCAGTAACATCTCAGTCCCATGACCAAACCACCTGCTCAAAGCCACCATTCCAGTTTGCAGCACCAGGCCTGCAATTATTTCAATCACCAGTTCTAGCTTGCACCTGCACCTGGGTCAACTCCATCAGATATTCATCAACACCACACGACTTATGCCAAAGCACCACCTGCTCTTGACCAACCATTGCAGTCTCACCACCTGAGCCATCTCACAGCTGCAACTCTATCACCTGCCAGCATACATAATCACCTTCCTTAAGCCATTACTAACATTACCACCTGCTCTTCTAGTTCACAGCCATTACTCAATTTCCTATCAAATAGCAGCACAATCTGCACTGCCATTATACTGCACCTGAAACTCAACAATATCTCACCCTGCAATACATTGCCAACAACCATGAACCATTACCCTGGACATTAGGTCCCTGCAAAATCAAACCATCAACTCATTCCCCAACAAAAGGTCAACCAGCATCAAACCATTACAGCTACAACATTATTTCTTGCACTCTGTCACAGCCATTGTGACCATGGCTAACACCTGCAACAGCTTGAGCCCTCACCTTGTTCAAGAACACCATCCCTGTCAAGCACTAGCCTCTTGCACCACCAGAATAGCCAACACTAAACCATGACAGGACACTAATCAACCCCTGCCATCTGGTTCAAATCCAACTTATCCATTAATTCACACAGAACCCTTTCATGTTAATCCTTCCTGAATTCTAAACCAGCCAAAGATTCACAGTCTTCAATAGCAATCATCTTCTCGACAGAACCCATGTCATTCATTTGATTTCGGACTTGTTTCGATGTTAACCCATATTTGAGCTCAATCCCATCTTCAATTTCATCTCCAACAGCTAGAACATACAACCCTAAAACAACTCGTTACTTCATCATCTTCTTCTCCTCAATTTTAACATCCAAAAACCCTTGAATCTCCTCAATCGAACATCACAGAGACCCATCACTTCTAACATTCCAAACACCAGCCTGCTCCTCCTTCTTCTCGATCTGCGAATAGCAACTCCTTCATCTCGATCTGCTCAATTTCAACATCACAACTACTCAACAATGCTTTTCTCGTTCTCTCAACTTCGACTTCTTCTTTAGCAACAACTCCCTGTCAAGTAAAACCCCTAAATCCTTTCCATCTCTCTAATTCTCTCCATCATCACCTAGCCGCAGCCATTCTCTCTCGCCTTTAATTCAGGTAAAATGGAATGAGAAAATAATCGAGCGAAGACTCTCTTCTCTGGTTTCGGGTTGGATAGATAAGGGCATGATATTGGTACTCATTTCCTGATAAGGGTTAACCAAGTTTCTAACCCCTTATCCTCAGCTGGTCTGTCTTTAGCACTCCTCCAAAAGAGGGTTATCCCTTAACCTTGGGTCAGCTCCATATATCATTTGCCCGTGAGATGACAATTTCGCCCTTTTTGCTCAAATTGGATAATTTCCGCTTCTTTTCCTCCGTGCGACTCCAAAGTACCTAATAACTCAAAAACACGCGTAAAGTACATAATTCGCACGAAAAATAGCAAAGAAAGCATAAACTCTAGATAGTAAATACGGTGTATTCTACACCTATCAGCAAGCCATTGGCACATGGTGTGGCTAGCATGGCTAGGTGCCAAGGCAAGGTGTGGCTTGGCTTGGCATGTGGGGCCAAGGGTTTGGCAAGCCGTAGGCACATGGTGCGACTAGCATGGCTAGGTGCGGTTTGGCTTGGCATGAGGGGCCAAGGATTTGGCAAGCCGTTGGCACATGGTGCGGCTAGCATGGCTAAGTGCCAAGGCAAGGTGTGGCTTGGATTGGCATGTGGGGCCAAGGGTTTGGAAAGCCGTTGGCACATGGTGCGGCTAGCATGGATAGGTGCCAAGGCAAGGTATGGCTTGGCTTGGCATGTGTGGCCAAGTGTTTGCCATGGGCTCATGGCGTGGCTAGCTTGGCTAGGTTTGGATTGGCATGAGGGGCCAAGGGTTTGCCATGGGCGCATGGCGTGGCTAGATTGGCTAGGTGCGATTTGGCTTGGCATGTGGGGCCAAGGGTTTTCCATGGGCGCATGGCGTGGCTAGGTTTGGCTTGGCATGTGGGGACAAGGGTTTGCCATGGGCGCATGGCGTGGCTAGCGTGGCTAGGTTTGGCTTGGCATGTTGGGCCAAGGGTTTGTCATGGGCGCATGGCGTGGTTAGCTTGGCTAGGTGCCGTTTGGCTTGGCATGTGGGGCCAAGGGTTTGTGATAGGTGTAGAATACACCATATTTAATATCTAGTATTTATGCTTTCTTTGCGAGTTTTCTTGTAAATTATGTATCTTATGTGTGCTTTTGAGTTTATTAGGTGCAATGGAGTCATTTGGAGCAAAAAGACCAATTGGAACTCGTTCAAATACAAGATTTCTACTTTTCATTGTGTAGAGGACGAGAAGATGAAGACGATGGCGAAAGAACGGAGTCATTCGAGTTCGTATGAAGAAGTTATGAGCAAAACAAGAACTCATAAGCAAAGGGCAAAATGGTCATTTTATCGGGAAGTACTATTGGCACCCCCCGCTGTACGTTAAGGGGTAGTCATTACGGTTAAGGGGCGACTCTCTTGGAGGAGTGCTAATGACAGACCAGCTGAGGATAAGGGGTTAGAAATTTGGTTAACCCTTATCAGAAATGCCCGAGTACCATTATCATGCCCCTTATCTAGCCAACTCGAAACCAGAGACTATTAGTCTTCTCTCTCGATTATTTCTCATTCCATTTTCATCTGAATTAAAGACGAGAGAAATGGCTGCGGCTGAGTGTCGACGAAGGAAATCAGTGAATTCAGGATGAATGGAAAATCGATGGGAGTTAGGGGTAAAGAACATGATGAATCTATACTGCTGGTGTTCTAATCACTGTCCGAAGGAGATGGATTTAATTCAAACAAAGAATGGCCGGCAAACAAGAAGAAATATTGCCATTGATTACAGTGGCTTCAATTGAGAGATGGTTCAGCTGATAAATAATTAGGTCAAGAAATTGGAGAAATGGGTATCCCGTGAAGCTGCGATTTTGTTTGAAGGGTTTGAATTTGAGTTGAAATTGAAGTTAGGGTTTGATAAGGGGTCGATGGATTTGAGCGTAATGGTGCAAATTGTGATTGAGAAGCAGTAGCAGATTGGGTTCTGGTTATTTGAGATGGGTATCTCAAGATTGGAGGCACTGTGTTGCCAAGGATGGGTCATTTTGTTCTTATTGATGGTGATGAAGCTTAGTTTGGGTCTTGATGAGAAGATCGATCTGGTGGTGGCTTAATTGAACTATTGGTTAGTTGGTGGTACACAAAGATGGCGAGTATGGAGTCACATAACAGGGATTTGTGCAATCGAAATGGCGGTGCAGGTGATGAATCTCAAGTAGAGATGGGTTCTTGAGTTAGTAGAAGGTGGTCTTGTGTTGAGAGAAGGTGGTGAGGCGAGTTAGGCCTCGGTGAGACTCATGTCTTTGTGTTTGAATAAGGAAGATTGATTGGGATGGCGAGGCTTTGATGGAGTTGTTCCCGGGATTGGCAGCTTGGGCTGTGTTGCGGGAGCCGGTTGCTCTGAAGTTGCGGCTCGAGTGGAGTCGGTAGTTGCGGCTCATTTCGAAAGAATTGGTGAGTCTCTGTGATGGTTTTGTGGAAATGGTGGTTGAAATAGATGTCGCTTGCCATGGAGTTACGGGGATACGGCAATGGAACGATGCACTTGTTAATCTCGGAGAAGATTTGAAAGACTCGGGGAGATTATGGTGTTGTCGAAGAATGGCGGTCAGGTGTTGGTGCTTAGAGTGGTGGATGACGGTGGTGAAGTCGAAATGAGTTGTTGGGTTGATTTGGCATTGTGGTGCTGGATTACAGAGAGTGATTCTGGTTATGTTTGCCTGAGATGACTTGCACTGGCAGAGTGGCAGCTGGAATGGAACCCAGGGGAGAAAGTGCAGAATACAGGGAATTGCTGTTGGTGAGGTGATTGGAGCTAAGACTACAGGGAATGAGTGAAGCTGGTTTTGATGGACTGTCGCAGCTGATTAGAGCTGCAACATATGATGCTAGCTGGTGTGAGGATTACTGAGAATTCATGAAGTAACAGATGGTTTTATTGAAGTAGCTAAAGTTGGTCTGGTGGTTGTATAAAGTTGAAACTGGTGCAGGTAGAGATGCAGTTGCAGTGGGTTTTGCGAATAGAAGATAGTCTGGTGTATGGGTGGTCTGAGCTCTTGAGGTTAGTCCAGGGGAATGGCTCATAATTGCGGCAGCGAACTGGTGCAACTGGGATTCAAAGTGGAAATGCTGAGAATGGAGACTGGGAGCTGCAAGAATGGAGCAGCTGAGAGTATTATGTTGCTGGCGGAGATGGAAGCTACAGATGCCTTAGGAGCAATATGGACTGGATTATGCAAGGGAGCAGGGCCATTATGGCTGGCCAAAGAAGTGCTGAAGCTCAATGATTGTGCACCACAGTGTCTGGCCTGTGCAAGGCTGCAATGGTTCAGGCCAAGACTAGTCAGCCCACTAACTCACCTGACCCGATCCAACTCAGTTCTGACCCGATCCGACTCAGAGTTGACCGACCCGACCCGCTGACGTTTTGACCCGTTGACCGGTGGCCGGTTTGACTTTGCCGGTCACCTGAGCTTGTTTTCCGGCGACTTTTCCGGCCAAATTCCGGCCACAATCCCAGTTTCCCGGCGAGCGTTTTTGGGACATAATTTCTACATGGGTTTCTCTCCATGGTGGGCTGGGTGAATTTCCAACTAATGGACTTTGAAGACAAAACCTAGTTTTGGAAGGAGAAAAAGACTACAAAAGGGAAGACTTCTACAATGTTATGGACGACGTTTTATTATTATCTCTACTTTA
Source organism: Papaver armeniacum (assembly GCA_023531295.1). Classification (NCBI taxonomy): domain Eukaryota; kingdom Viridiplantae; phylum Streptophyta; class Magnoliopsida; order Ranunculales; family Papaveraceae; genus Papaver; species Papaver armeniacum. The sequence goes on along the minus strand of JAJJWW010001518.1, from coordinate 39,202 downwards.
TTCTAGGGTTTAGAACCATGAAGTCTTTTCTCTTTCTTCTTGTGATGAACTCCATGAATATGAGTACCTAAGTTTATTATTGGTTATGGAATAGTTGGATTTCACAAAGCATGATTCTTTGATTCAATATATTAGTTTTGTCTCATATCTATCGTTTGCAATTCTCTGAAAATATTGTTTTATGATTGATTGATTGTTTTGTCAAGTTGCAAATTGGTAGAACTTCTAATCACATCTATTGCTAGTTTAGGGTTTATTATACGCAAAAGTGATATTCCTTGGATACAAGTAGCATAATATGATTATAGTTTGTAGTGATATATTCTTATGATCATATGTGAATCGTAACCTTTGTTAAATTGAATTAGTGCGCTTTCCACGTTCAATTGCTTTGATTGGCCTGATTTCATAGAACTTAATGCATCTAGGGAATTAAACTTGATTAGTGCTTTTACACGTTAGGTTGTTCTTTTTTAGATAGAATTCATATTCGCATCTTTTAATGTGTTTGTTGATGACAAGAGGAGATTTGCGGGATATTCTTGCGATCAAGGTATTCTAGGGTCTTTGATAAAAGTTGAGATTAAATATCAATTCTAGTTATTGTGAAAAGCATGTTAGTGAATGAAAACGAAATCCTTAACCAATATCTCTTCTATCTTATTTGTTTGCTTATTTGTTTCTTTGCTTTTATTTGTTTTATTTAGTTTATTATAATCACAAAATCCTCGGTGTTTTATATAGGAAACCATAACAATTTGACAACCTAGACCTCTCTGTGGGATCGATCCTTTCTTGCCCTTGCTATATTTATATTTTGAGTAGTAAGAAAGTGTAATTATATTTGTGTCGCCTACGACAGCGATCAGTTTGCCATGGGCGCATGGCGTGTCTAGCTTGGCTAGGGCAAAGGCGAGGTATGTTTGGCTTGGCATGTAGGGCCAAGGGTTTGCCATGGGCGCATGGCGTGGCTAGCTTAGCTAGGTTCGTGACCAAGCTAGGGTTTTGGGCCAAAGGTCGTTTGGTAACCTCGGATGGCTAGGATTTGCTCCTGGGATTGAAGGGCGACTGTTGATTGTCGCACGCCTTCATTTTTGGTAGCCGCGTAGGGAAGGCCGGCGAGGTGGCGCGGCTAGGTTGGCATGAGGCCATGGCAAGGTGCGTTTGGCATGGCGCGGTAGGCGTGGCTGGCATGGTTTGCCATTGGCACAGGGGTGCGGCTAGCATGGTTGGCATGCCTTGGCGTGGTAGGCGTGGCTGGCATGGTTTGCCATTGGCACAGGGGTGCAGCTAGCATGGTTAGCATGCCTAGGCGCGGTAGGCGTGGCTGGCATGGTTTGCCATTAGCACAGAGGTGCAGCTAGCATGGTTGGCATGCCTGGGCGCGGTAGGCGTGGCTTGCATGGTTTGCCATTGGCATAGGGGTGTGGCTGGCATGGTTTTCCATTGGTACATGCGGTGTGAGAATTAGGGTTTTGGCCTGTCGAAACCCAAATTAGCATTAAAAAAGGTACCCTGGTAATTTTCTTGCAGACAAATTAAAGGGTTCAATGAATGTGCTTGGTTTGGACATTATTACTCAAGTTCTGTGACATCACTGCCTGACTAGGGTTTTACCATAGTACCCCTAAGCTAAGAACCACCATCAACACCAGGCTATGATACCCAGATTGATTTTGTTTTCCCACCAAATATTTTTCAACCAATTGTGGGAACGTATAAGTTTCAGATATGTCAATTATTTAGTTTTGAGACTAAACCTAAGTACTTTAGGAGATTAGAATCGACACATTTGCCTAAAATTGACCACCACTTTCATCATGGTCAATTGTGTGAGTCAAACCTGATTGACTTTAAGGATCCGCAGTTATTTAGGTTATTATTATGTGCTTCTAAGTTTTTACTTGAGTTTTTCCAGACTCTAATACCTGAATCAGATCTTAGCTATGAGGAAGTGCAGCCCAAAGAAATTTATTTAGACCCTTTCATAGAGCTCCGAACTCGAACCACAAACTAGATGTAGTTGTTTTAAACAGGAAACTAGACAAGGGTGTTCTTTATTCGTTTATTTTCTTGGCAGGTTGCAGATACCTTTTATTTGTGGTAGCTTTATTTGGTTTTGATGACCCACTGATATTTAGGCTATTACTTTATGATTCTATGAGGTGACTAATCCTTTCTTAGTCTGGCTGAAGACGTTAAACTTAGCACTTCTTGGGAGGTAACCCAATATTTATGCGACACGGTAATATCTTTCCTTATCTCTTTTTGCTTCAATTGGTAACAGTTTCTCCTTGTTCATGCTTTTAATTTTATCTTTAAAACATTGAGGACAATGTTAGATTTAAGTTTGGGGGTATGGGAGAAACTTTTTAGTTGCATTGATAAACTCCAGAGCCTAGAAATTATGTTTATTAAGGATGGCACTAACCAATCTAAGTGGATGGAAGCATCTTGGTTGTAGGAGTTGAGGAACCAATCTGATTAGATGAAAACATCTAAAGAGTCTATTCATAAAAGCATAGAGCTCAGGTGTTAGAAAAAAAAAACATGGTAGTTTCGCCATATCTCGTTGAATCCTTTTCACCTTCTGTTTTTATTTTTTTCCTTTAAATATGTTTCTAAGTGATTTGGTGGGGATCACGATTCAAGTTGTTACCACTGCTAGGGTGAAATAGAGTGATTGAGATACAAAAAAAAAAGTTGAAAAAAGTTGAAAAATAGTTTGAAAAAAAAAAAAAAAAGGAAAAAGAAATTGAGACCAAACCATCAGACCAACCGGAATAGATTTAATAAAGTCGACCACTGGTACCCTTGTATATGCCAGTTGTGTTGACCTAGAGTTAGGATTATCGACCACTGGTTCCCTTGTATATACCAGTGTGTTGATATTAGTCCAGACCAGTATCTCAGTCCATTAGGATAGGTTCATTTTGGCAGTGGCCTTCAGACAGATATGGGAAACACCGTTCACCTTAGTCAACATCAAAACCATCTACGTTGTTCTCTACATCCATCTTCTTAATCTATTCATGTGATTGGTTGACTCCGGTTATGATGTCCAGAAACTATTTGAGTAGAGCTCTGTCACTTATATATGAATTTTAGTATGCTTGAGTGCAAAATCGTGTACAACAATTGGAATTTCGCATCAGGGTACTTCCTCCTGCAGTCAATGAGAGTATGCCAACCAAGGAGATTCTTTAGTGCCTTCCAAGGTTCTGCGTAGATAGCTATGGTCTGAAGTAAAGGTTTTGTGGGTATATCTCTAGTAAGCCCTCCCGAGACTATAACTCGGCCAATAGGGCCACCTAGGGGTTTAAAGGCTTATTGCATACGCTAAATGCAATCGACGATGCCTGAGACAGTGAGTTAGGATTTTATTTTCTATTTTAGATTTGCTCGAGGACTAGCAAATAATAAGTTTGGGGGTATTTGATAGACGCATTTATGTGTCTATTTTGATCTCAATTGTATTTATTGTTAGTGCTTGATTTTGTACTTATTTGGCTTTTTATGTCTTTATAGGTGTTTTTGGAAGAAATAAGCTTATGCGACAAAATTGGCTCGAAAAGTGGTATCTGCGCTCGTCGGAGAAAAGTGCTAAATGGACCCAAGATTTGGATAAGGGGCACCTCATTTGCTAAGGGGTATCCCAACTTCTATTTACACCCCATCAGAGGATAAGGGGCACCTCATTCATGGTAACTACTTTTGGCAGACCGGAGCTGGTTAGGGGGAGGTCATCTTCTCCCATTTGAAATTTAGAAAAAGGCGGGAAAATTTCTTTCACGCTGCAGATTTAGGGATCGGAAGTTGGACGTGATTTAACGAGATTCAATCGCTGATTCTCATGGATTGGACCTGTTAGAGCATAACACGGATGGTAAGAGTGATTTTATTGATCGAAGTTGGCTGGATCATCGAGATGACGCAAAACAGGGCCATGGACTTTTCACGGGAATTTCAGGCGAGACTAGGGCAAGTTTATGTCGGATTTCTTCGTGGATTTGGATAGATATGGGCCTGGTTTGATGAAACAGGATTGGTATGGGGTTTCAGTTCGAAAAAGAAGTGAGAGATGGTCACGTACGATAAAACAGGGGAAGATATTCACGGGCTTTATGGAATACATTTTCAATTGTGTTCTTTGGAGATTCTCATGGGTTTTACTGGGCATTGGATGGATATACCCAAAACAGGCCTGGTAAGTGGTGGATATTCGAAAAAATAGGAAGATTTCTTCCTCTCTCGGTTAAACAGGGTAATGGCAAGTTACGGGATTTTCTGTGTGGTTATAATGGGAAGTTACGGGATTTAAGAGAATATATTCTCTGAAGATCTTTTGATAACGAATTTGGAGAGATTTTGGACGGTTGGACAGCTCATAACGGGTAAGAAAAAGAAAAGATAAATCTCGTGCTGGAAAGAAAAGTCTGAGACTTGAGGGGCAGGAAAAGAGAGCGATTTAATCGAGTTACAAAGTCCTGAGGTGGATAAAAAGAAGCTGTGGGAGTCCCAGAAGGGGAGTCGAGACTTTTGGGGACGAACGGAGGCAGAGAGGAAAAGAAATCAGAGCTGCAGGAAGTCGAGTTCTGCTGGTGTAGAAGAAAGAACACGAAGAACATAGTACTCCCAGAGACAGTCATTTCTTCTACATCAATTTTCATATATCGTTTCTGTAACAGCATTGTAACAGCTGTTTGTAACGCTTATACAACGTTGCAAACTGTCTGAGTCATTAGTTTTCTCTTGTTTTTCACCCTTTTGAGCTATGAACACCTATTTTGAGCACATGAATAACATGAGAAGCTAAACCCCATTGCTGAGGCGACGGAGGAAGCCATTTTTCCAATTATTATGTGGTAATCTCTATTTTTAATGATTTTTGCAATTTCTTTTATGATTATTTGCACTGAACTGAAATTGAATATATGATTATGATTAAGTGGTTGTGTTCTCAATTGATGGGTCATGCTTAGGTTAAGTCTTTTGATGGTCCATGCTTTCGATTTACAACTATTGTTTTGAGAATCTACTTGTCTAGGCAAAAATAATAGAATCACTTTAACCGTAAAGAGTTGCATGAATATTGATTAGATTAAATCACATAAAAATTGGTGATTGGTGGAATCCTGAGTCTCAATGCTTTTTATAATCTTGATAAAAACAACTTCTTAAGTTTTCTATTTTAATTTGAGTCTAAAATCGAATCTCTACAAGTCTGAGTGAACGACATCTTTCTTACCACTTTACATCAACTTTCTACAACACATCAGCAACTCAAGGATTCGATTTGGGGACTGGTATTATGTCAAGAATTCACAAAAGGGATCGGGCTAGAAAGGAGATTTTCAGTGTAGCCAAAATTTTACCCATGGAAGCCTGGATGATGCAGCCGATCACTTTCTCGGCTTAGGATGTCCCGATGAATGACCAAGCACATGGAGATCCCCTAGTTATTACCTTACTTATCGAAGAATGGGGAGTTAAAAGGATACTAGTAGACAGTGGGAGTTCTGTCGAAGTTCTCTTCTATGATACATTCAAGAGAATGGAACTATCCGACGACATCCTAATCCCTTCAACTTACCGGATCTATGGCTTCAATGGGACAATAACCATACCAAAGGGAGAAGTCACACTCAGGGTCTCGGACGGAGAAGGATATCTCGACACCCTCACCACCTTCTGTGTCGTAGATGTCGTGTCACCATATGAGGCGATCATTGGAAGACCTTGGATCGCAGGCATCAAAGGGGTAGCTTCTGCCTACCACCAGAGGCTGAGGTTTCCCACATACAAGGGAGTCGTTGAAGTAATAGGCGATCCTCAAGCCGCGAGACAATGCATGCAGCTAGATATTCACCAAAACGAGGACATGCGATCTAGGCTGCGTCGTGAAAAGAATAAAGCTAAGGAAATCAAGGCCGGTGAAGAATTGGAGAAAGCAATTTCACAAGCCATCATGGCCTATGAAGCCGGTGATAAAGAGATCTTATAGCAATCAGAGGAGGCGACACCGATCAAGGAACCAAAACCAAACTTCTCGGCCTTAGAGTCTACTCGGGAGATCAACTTAGGGTCCGAGGAAAACCAAAAATAGTCAGAATTGGGTCCTTGTTATCGGATGAACAGGCAGGACAACTAGTAGCCCTGTTACGAGAACATATGGATATGTTCGCCTGGAAAATACACGATATGGAGGGGATTGACCCAGAAGTATGTTCCCACCACCTCGGGATAGATCCCAAGTTCAGGCCGATCCGACAGAAAATGCGCAGAATCGCTCCCGAACTGCAAGCGGCGGTGGAAGTTGAACTAAAAAATCTATAGGTGGCAGGAATCATTCGAAAGGCCCAATACCCACAATGGATATCAAACATGGTAATAGTCCCCAAAAAGAACGGAGGGGTAAGGATCTGCATCGACTTTAGTGACTTGAATAAAGCATGCCCGAAAGATAGCTTTCCTCTCCCCAACATCGATCAAATGGTAGAATCCATAGTAGGATACAAGGCGATAACATTAATGGACGGGTACTCGGGATACAACCAGATTCCCTTGGCCCCCGAAGATCAGGAACATACGTCTTTCTTTACACCTAGAGGATTGTACTGCTACACTAAAATACCGTTTGAACTAAGGAACGCAGGGGCCACCTATCAAAGATTGGTAGATGACCCACAACACTATTGAAGTTTATGTAGACGACATCTTTGGTGAAAAGTAGGATGGCATCCAACCATATTGATGACCTTCGGGAGATCTTTCAAACCATGAAAAGTACAAAATGAGAGTGAATTTGAACTAAGGAACGGAATCATATCATGCTACTCGTATTCAAGGTTATCGCTCGATGAAAACCCTAAAATAGCTATAGATATGGATGTGAGTTCAATCAATTCTAGACTCGACTAAACAAACATTCAATCATATTGCAATACTTCAATCATGCAATTATTATAACCCGTAGAAATCAAACGATAATATTGAGAGAAAACTAATTCAGTGCCTTTAAAAGAATTTCTATTTATATGCTTTTCTCCTCATAAGGATACTTTCCCAAAATTAGGTTGATTCTTCTCAAAACCCGTCTCCAAGTTGGTCCACCAAGCCCAGAGTGAAAAATATGTCTCGAATTTTGGGTCCAAAGCGTCGCCGGAATTGTCGACGTCATCGCCGGATTCGGCCACACGGCTGGCCGATCACCGAAAATTGCCTCAGTCATTCTCTCAGGGACTAGCTAGTTCATCTCAACTTTACTTTCCTGCAATTCAAACATTCACAAAATACCATCTAAGCCACTTCGTTCTTGGACAAAAAGCGTGACTCGTAGCTCATATGTCCTGGCCATCGATTCTTGCATCCGACTCATACCCCCTCGCGATTCAATGAAATATTGCGATCGACACTCTAAGCTCCGAATCCGACAACCGGGAAGTATGCTTACCGGTGCGCCATTTTCGCTCGTTTTGCACAATTTCGCAATTAGCCATTCCGTTGATTTGCTATCAAAGATTGGTAGATGACATGTTTGAAGATAAGATACACAACACTATTGAAGTTTATGTAGACGACATGACTCCATTGCACCTAATAAACTCAAAAGCACACATAAGATACATAATTTACAAGAAAACTCGCAAAGAAAGCATAAATACTAGATATTAAATACGGTGTATTCTCTACACCTATCAAATTCCCCCACACTAGTGAAAAGTAGGATGGCATCCAACCATATTGATGACCTTCGGGAGATCTTTCAAACCATGAAAAAGTACAAAATGAGAGTGAATCCGGCCAAGTGCACCTTTTGGGTAACTTAGAGTAAATTCTTAGGATACGTAATCACTGGTAAAGGTATAGAAGCTGATCCCGACAAGATCAGGGCAGTCTTGGAAATGCCATCTCCTCAACTCCTTCATTCAAAATGAACTAATGGTGAAAGACGTGCCTAAAACAAACTAAAACATATAAATGCTCCCCACAAAACTTTACATTGTCCTCAATGTAAAATTGAATCAAAGATTGGGACGGTTCATTTCACGATCATCGGACAAATGTAAAGACTTCTTCGGGACACTAAGGAAAGGGGAAAAATTTAAATGGAGCGAGGAGTGCGAGGAGGCCTTCCAAAAGCTCAAGCAACATCTCGCGAGCTTATATGTACTAACATCTCGCGAGCTTATATGTACTACAAAGACCCGAACCCGATGAAGTGCTTACCCTGTACCTCGGGGGAACTAGTTATGCTATAAGTGCAGTTTTGGTCAAGAACGTTGGGGCAGAAGAAAAACGTGTGTATTTCATAAGCAAGACCATGAACCCGGCAGAGATAAACTACACCAGAATTGAACAGTTGATACCCGCCTTAGTATTCGCAACGCAAAAGCTGCGAACATACTTCCAGACTCACATGATTCGGGTGCTCACGAAGTCTTCTATAGAATCACTGCTCGACAGTGCAGCGAGATCGGGACGGATCTCTAAATGGAGTGCTCAGATTAAGCAATTTGACATCTTCTATAAGATGAGGACGGCAGTGAAGGCACAGGCGGTTGCTGATTTTCTGGCAGATTTTCCCTTATACGATGAGGATGAAATTGAGGATATCCCGGGCATGGAAGAAGACCGAGAAGATCCATATGATCTGCTTGAAACATGTAACCCGACACGATGGGAAGTATTCGTAGATGGGTCGTGATCGGTTGTCAGCCGACACAAAAATAAATTACACTTTCTTACTACTCAAAATATAAATATAGCAAGGGAAAGAAAGGATCGTTCCCACAGAGAGGACTAAGGTTGTCAAATTGTTTCGGTTTCCTATAAATAACACCGGGGGTTTTCTGATTTATATATAATAAACTAAATAAAAGCAAACAATAAAGGTAAACAAATCAAATCAAGGATGAGAAAGTATTGGTCATGGATTTCGTCTTCAATCACAAACATGTTTTCTACACAATAACTAGAATTGATATTTTAATCTCAACTTTTATCAAAGGCCCTAGAATACCTTGATCGCAAGAATATCCCGCAAATCTCCTCTTGTCATCAACAAACACATTAAAAGATGCGAATATGAATTCTATCTAAAAGAACAACCTAACGTGTAAAAGCACTAATCAAGTTTAATTCCCTAGATGCATTAGGTTCTATGAAATCAGGCCAATCAAAGCAATCGAACGTGTAAAAGCACTAATCCGATTTAACAAAGGTTATGGTTCACATATGATCATAAGAATATATCACTACAAACTATAATCATATTTATGCTACTTCAAATCAGGAATTATCACTTTTGCGTATAATAACCCTAATCTAGCAAAAGACATGCATGTGAGTTCTACCAATTTGCAACTTGACAAAACAAATATTCAATCATATGACAATATTAATGGTGAATCATAAATGATAATATGAGAGAAAACTAATTTATTGAACAAAAACTCATGTTTGGAAATCCAACTAATCCATAACCAAAAGAAAACTCTAGCTCATATTCGTGGAGTTCATAACAAGAAGAAAGAGAAAAGGTATCATGGTTCTAAACCCTAGAACAAAAGTAGTGGCAAAGATATGAAAGAAGATATTTTAAATAGCTCTCTTGTTTCCAAAATTAGGTCTAATCTTCAAAAGTCCATTAGATGAAAGTCCACCAAGCCCATGTGTGAGAAATACCCATGTAAAAACTCTGCCCAAAATCGTCGCCGGAAAGCTGGTATTATGGCCGGAAATTGGCCGGAATCCGGCACCGGAAAGTATCTCAGGTGACCGGCAAAGTCCGTCCGGTCACCGGTCAAACGGGTCAAATCGGTCTGGTCAACTCAGTCAAGTCACTGAGTGAACTCGGTCAAGCACCGAGTTAGAGTGTGAGTCAGCTGAGTCAATTCTAGTCAGAATCAGAGTCAGCTATTAACCATCTGAATTGGCCTACTTGTCAGACCATTGCACATGCCAGAGCTGTGCTGCACTATCATTGTGCATCAGCAGTACAGTACAGCCATGATGGCCCTGTATGTTGCACCATCATCTTGCAATATCTTGTTTTATAACCTTCAGCTCATGCATTCACACAATTCAAATTCCCAACTGCAACTTCTTCTCTTATAATTCAAACTCAAACCATTCAACCCTGTCAATTCCATCATCTGTAGCTCAACCTCATGGCTCGCAATTGCAGCTGCGGTCAGGCCACAACCACACAGCAAGTGATTCCTCCATTTCCTTTACTCCATATCGATCCTCACTGTTGCCTTCTAACTCCATCAGTGCCAATTCCTGCAGTAGATGCTTGCAATAACCAAGAGCACCAGCCCTGGCCATTCTCAAACTTGTAATTCATCTTCTCATTTCGCGGCTGCAACATCACGGCCTGTGTACCACCTTGCAGCATCATTTCTTCCTCCTTGTGCACCCTAAGCCGCAACACACAGCTACAAACTGTGCACCACTCCAGCCATACTTCTGCCATTCCCTTACTAACATCCCAGGCTCTCTGCATCAGTTCAAACCACCATCTCCTTCACTTCGGTCCAGAACAGTACGTGACACGACTCCAATAACAGACCAAAGTTGTAACTGCCATTATCACTGCTTACAACATCAGCTTCTCTGCAACAACAGCATATCACCAGCTTCATTCCTTCTCTACATTGCAGCAACGCCAGCTCATTTAGCTGACCTGCAATCACTGCCACACAGGTTCAGCTCCAATCCAGCATTAGCAGACGCAACCTCAAGCCTGTCATCCATAACATCTGTCTCACTCCATTGCAGACCCCATGTAAATACGCAACAAGCTGCGGCTGCCATCAGGCCATCTCTTCCATGTTCTTCTCAGTGTAATTCAATCTTCATCTGCTTCTGTTGCTACCAATTTCACTGCCTCACATCGAACCACCAGTGCCATTCAATTCCATTACCATTACCAGCCTGAGCTGCTTCTTGCGCACTTATCTCTACTAGCTCACAACATCAATTACTTAGTTCTGCAACATAACCTAACTGCAACCTAGCAATTTCATCACTCTCCATACCTGTCTCCAAGCCACCAGTACAAAAGCAATCTTCCAGTGCCAGGTCTCAGTTACTTCTCAATCTCAGTCTCACCCTCACTCCATCAGTACCAACACCAGCTCCAAACACCTCACAATCACTGCTCTTCCTGCATCAGTCATGGACACTGCAACAGCTCCAGTTGTACTTCAGTCAAGCCATTTCAGTTCATGCCTGCACAATTAACATAGACCCAATAGCAACACAAGCTCAAACCATTCTCTCCAATGATGTTTCAATCAATAACACCATCTCTTGTTATTCTTGTTGCAATCTCAACTTTTAATCGTTCTAACACAGCAATTCCATCTCAACCTGCTTCCTCCATCTCTCTGTTGTTCTCTATAGCATCAGCACAACCTTGTAACATCCATGGCAGCAAAACCCATTGTCAATTTCATCTTTTCTTCTTCAGATCCCCTTGTAATTTAGCTCTGCAATTCATACAATTCATTGACTTGCAACTTATCATCACTCCCAGAGACTCACGGCTCATACCCTTTTCCTCTATAAATTCATCAAATCTGTTTCATTAAAACTGCTAGAGAACCATGATTTAGTATCACCAGAACCTACACTTCAAACCCTAATTTCTGTCAAACTTAAGCTCAAATCCATTCCTCGCTTCTTCAATCAACACAGAACATCACAGATTCACTAAACTCGAATACCCATTCATTTGATTCTTCAACAGCTCAATCATCTCACTGTGCTCTCCATTTCGATCTCAAATTCTCATTCAACCAAACCCTAATTCATCTCAGATACCTTCTCTCAAATTGATAACAGTGGCCTTACATCTTTCCCTTGAGCTTCACAGAACCTAATTCTGCCTCCTTCATCGATCTTTTTACAACTCTCTGGCCCGACGACGTACTCCACCAGACCTGAACATTCCGGCGTGAACCATTCTTGGCAAGGAACTGAGAGCGGGCGACAAGATTTGGCTGAGAGAAGAACTGGTCGTAATGACCAACTCGACCTAGTTTCTAGTTATAAAGGAGGAGGTGCCCCTTAACGAACAATAATCTGTCTTTAGCAAATTTCTCATATAATTACCCCTTATCCTCAGCTAGGCTCTCAATAGCACTTCCCTGTGAAATGACAATTTTGGCCCCTGTTCACCCTATCAAATTCCCCCACACTTAGACTTTGCTAGTCCTCGAGCAAATCAACAAAACAATTTTAAAACATACATACAACTCCGTGTCGTCGAGGTTACGGTCACTTTTAGCATAAATAACAAGCCTTTAAACCCCTAGGTGTCCCTAGTGGATGAGTTATAGTCTCGTGAGGGTTTACTAGAGATATACCCACAAAACCTATTTTTCCAACTTACTAGTTCTCCGTAATGATAGCATCCAACGCGCTAAGAAGACATAGAAAATCTGCACACTAGTCATAAGAAGTTAGACACATAAATGAACACAATCTCATCCTTAAAAGTTGAGAGAGAGATAACCATCCCTTATCGAAAGAAATTCGGTTTCGGAGTGATCAAAAGTCTCGACTCTGCCTCACAAGAAAGGGTTTTATGAAGTTGCTCTCAATAATAAATAGCTTTTTTATGGGTCACACATGTGTCCAGGTAGGAATGAAGAGAGAATCCTGCGACACGTTGAATGGTAGGAAGGCAAAACCCTCCGAATTGTTTTAAAAACCCACATCTTTTAATTCATTTTGAAAAACCCATTTTTCCGACGATCTCTACGAAAGGAAATCAACTACTTAACGAAGGTGGGAATATGCTTACTTACCTCGTTATCCGTTCGACGTGCAGCTAGCACCACTCTCACATCATCCATAGAAACGTCTTCGGTCTTCTATCGGTGTCTTCATCTTCGTCTTCGGTCTTCAACTCTTGATGATAACTCTTGAACTTCGTAAAATCTTGACAATGTGATTCTTTCCTCTAATTCCTTGTTGCTTGAAACTTCTTTGTAGATATTCCTTCTTCCATTGGCTTTATTGAAAGAATACAAAACTAAAAAAACGAACTATACAAACCCAAAATATATATTTTTTTTTTCATTTTTTTTTATTTTTTTTATCATAAAAAATAAAACAAATACAAAATAAAAACGAAATAATAAAAAAAAATAAAACTAGTAATGAACCTAAAGAAATTTTCTCTTGTCTTTTTTTTTTTCATTTTTTTTTTTTAATTTTCGTTTTTTTTTTTTTTTTTTTTAAGATAAGACAAGAGAAAATAAAATACAAATAAGATAAAAATGTAAGTACAAAGGCCATGGTGTAAGTACTTTACCGCTTGATTCTTCACAACTTGTATGTCTCGATATCATAAACTTCTCGAACTCTCATCCTTGATAATTTTCACTCTTGTACAATAGTCTTCAACTTATAAAAATTCTGCTCCTTGTTTTGTTGCTTTACTTGAATCTGAAATCTGCTCAATTATATACCGTTGCTTGTAAACCTCAAACGTCTTCAACTTTCCTTCAAATTTGTGATGCTCCTCTTGTTGATGATGATGGTGTTTCTATGGACCTGTTGGTGTAGAGAGATAAAGTGGATGGTGCTAACTGCGAACAAGATTACAAGTGGTATGTAAGTTAGCAATTCGATGTCACCATCATGGTTGATAAAAATAGCACTCAAGATATCAAAATAATGCTTCTATGGTGGGAGGTTGGGTAGCTCACCATTCTGCCCGGAATTTACGTACGGTGGCACACACTCTAAAAGCACAAATTTAGACAGGTACAAAGAATTGAAGGTCGGTGCCTCACATTATGTTACATGGGTAGTCTCCACTATAGGGGATCACTACTCTAATACCAAATTCAGTCTGCACCTTATTTGCCACTGGCATGGTTAAATCCAACTTTAACTCTTATACAATTAAGAAACCCGATCATGTTCTCTGTCATCTCTAAGTTCAGTCACTCTTATGAGAATCTCGATGTAATCTTAGCGACATGTATACTATGTGACTCTAAACTAACTACAAGTTGGAGTTTTTTATTCACTATCTTACACAAAAGTTGAAAATTTTGAAAAATTTACAACGCAAATGCTTAACCACTCCCCCACACTTAAACTTTACATTGTCCTCAATGTAAATTGAATCGTCCAAAGAAAGTCAAGGTGGGAAATCATATAACAATATGCGACAAGAAAAAAGAAAAAAAATAAAAACAAGACAAGAAAAACTAAAAGATAAGAGATACAAAACCTATGGGTTGCCTCCCATTTAGCGCTTGGTTTAAAGTCGTCAGCCCGACTATATCCTTGCAAGATTCATTCCCCATATACTAACAATCGGAAAAGTTGGGGATCCTTCCATAGAACCTGTTTTGCAAACACTAGCTTCACACAAATATTAGTAATATAAAACAGAAATGAAGCTATGAACCGATAAAAGCTTCCCCCACACTTATTTTTGTCCACACTTGGAAGTGTATAAAGAATATAGAAGTCGGGGACTACCACGGTTTCTTGTTTCAAAACCTGCATAGTTTGAGAATCAAGTATCTCTAATGGAGGATATCGCGAAACAAAGTCATTCAACAATATTTTTGAAGCACATACATTCAAACCAATAAGAGGTAAAGGAGAAGAAACAATAGGCAACGGGTTAGACAAACCTTGCACAATCTCTTGTATCACGGAATCCTCTTCATCCTTAAAAAACTCAAGTGAATTATTCACCTCTTGTATATCATGGTCCTCTATCAAACCTTGCAACCATTCTTCGTCCGTTTCTGCCTTAACCAAAGTTTCGACATAAACATCATCATTACAATCACTTGCAAGCTCAATTGGGTCTTCCACAATAATGGTCATAACGGTCTCATTCTCAACACACTCCTTTTTGTTGTAAGGCACATACTCTTTTGCGGATCCAAATTTTATTATAAGAAACTTTTTTAGAACACTCGAAAATGCATCATCCTCAAGCTCCACCCTTTGAATAGGCTCTTGATCATTATTAAGATCAATGCTTGAGTAATCTACACAAGTGTCGACATTTTCCTCTTCGTCTTCATCTTGGTCCCAAAAAGACTCCATTGTACACTCCTCGGGGATGTCACCATGAGTTGGTTCAAGCAATGTATCATAATCACCGTCACTATCATAGTCAACATAAGATTGGTCCTCGCTGAATTTAGTGTTTCTAATCTCGAACTCATCCTTTTGAATAGGTGAATGATCATTATTACGATCAAGAGTTGAGTTAACTACACAATTATCAACGAAAGTGCCCAAGGATTGGCCTTTTTCAACATTAGCATCAATCAAATATTCATCACAAACCATATGCACATTAAAATTATCCATATCTTCCTTGCATTGATCAATGCCTCTTCGCAAGCTAGCAATACCTTCACGAAGTTCTTGGAGTTGCTCGTTTGTAGTCTCTTTAGCTTTTTGAAATTCCTCTTGTAAAAAGTTGGCAACTTTGTCTAGAAAGTTAGAGACTTTTTGTTCACGAGCATAAGAGTCCTCCCATCCTTGTGGTTGTTCACACACATACCCGCCATAAGGTTGTTGAGGAAAACCATAAGGTTCCATGGAATGTTGGTCATAACCAACGAATTGGTTTTGATCATACCCCTGGAATTGGTAGTTGTCATATTGTTGAGGTTGTTGAAAACCGTATCCATCCATGTAGTATGCTCCTTCCATGAGAAACAAGTACCTGAAATAAGAGTTCTCAAAACTATGTCAAAAACCAGAAAATAAGAAAAAAATAAAACAAAAGCTAAAAACAAAAATAAGAAACCAAAAACAAGTGACAACCGCTGCCTCCCCGGCAACGACGCCAAAATTTGACCGGTTGTCAGCCGACACAAAAATAAATTACACTTTCTTACTAATCAAAATATAAATATAGCAAGGGCAAGAAAGGATCGTTCCCACAAAGAGGACTAAGGTTGTCAAATTGTTTCGGTTTCCTATAAATAACACCCGGGATTTTCTGATTTTTATATAATAAACTAAATAAAAGCAAACAATAAAGGTAAACAAATCAAATCAAGGATGAGAAAGTATTGGTCATGGATTTCGTCTTCAATCACAAACATGTTTTCTACACAATAACTAGAATTGATATTTTAATCTCAACTTTTATCAAAGGCCCTAGAATACCTTGATCGCAAGAATATCCCGCAAATCTCCTCTTGTCATCAACAAACACATTAAAAGATGCGAATATGAATTCTATCTAAAAGAACAACCTAACGTGTAAAAGCACTAATCAAGTTTAATTCCCTAGATGCATTAGGTTCTATGAAATCAGGCCAATCAAAGCAATCGAACGTGTAAATGCACTAATCCGATTTAACAAAGGTTATGGTTCACATATGATCATAAGAATATATCACTACAAACTATAATCATATTTATGCTACTTCAAATCAGGAATTATCACTTTTGCGTATAATAACCCTAATCTAGCAAAAGACATGCATGTGAGTTCTACCAATTTGCAACTTGACAAAACAAACATTCAATCATATGACAATATTAATGGTGAATCATAAATGATAATATGAGAGAAAACTAATTTATTGAACAAAAACTCATGTTTGGAAATCCAACTAATCCATAACCAAAAGAAAACTCTAGCTCATATTCATGGAGTTCATAACAAGAAGAAAGAGAAAAGGTATCATGGTTCTAAACCCTAGAACAAAAGTAG
Source organism: Papaver armeniacum (assembly GCA_023531295.1). Lineage (NCBI taxonomy): Eukaryota > Viridiplantae > Streptophyta > Magnoliopsida > Ranunculales > Papaveraceae > Papaver > Papaver armeniacum. Next base: position 22,473 of record JAJJWW010001518.1, on the reverse strand, counting down.
TGGCAAAGATATGAAAGAAGATATTTTAAATAGCTCTCTTGTTTCCAAAATTAGGTCTAATCTTCAAAAGTCCATTAGATGAAAGTCCACCAAGCCCATGTGTGAGAAATACCCATGTAAAAACTCTGCCCAAAAATCGTCGCCGGAAAGCTGGTATTATGGCCGGAAATTGGCCGGAATCCGGCACCGGAAAGTATCTCAGGTGACCGGCAAAGTCCGTCCGGTCACCGGTCAAACGGGTCAAATCGGTCTGGTCAACTCAGTCAAGTCACTGAGTGAACTCGGTCAAGCACCGAGTTAGAGTGTGAGTCAGCTGAGTCAATTCTAGTCAGAATCAGAGTCAGCTATTAACCATCTGAATTGGCCTACTTGTCAGACCATTGCACATGCCAGAGCTGTGCTGCACTATCATTGTGCATCAGCAGTACAGTACAGCCATGATGGCCCTGTATGTTGCACCATCATCTTGCAATATCTTGTTTTATAACCTTCAGCTCATGCATTCACACAATTCAAATTCCCAACTGCAACTTCTTCTCTTATAATTCAAACTCAAACCATTCAACCCTGTCAATTCCATCATCTGTAGCTCAACCTCATGGCTCGCAATTGCAGCTGCGGTCATGCCACAACCACACAGCAAGTGATTCCTCCATTTCCTTTACTCCATATCGATCCTCACTGTTTCCTTCTAACTCCATCAGTGCCAATTCCTGCAGTAGATGCTTGCAATAATCGAGAGCACCAGCCCTGACCATTCTCAAACCTGTAATTCATCTTCTCATTTCGCGGCTGCAACATCACGGCTTGTGTACCACCTTGCAGCATCCTTTCTTCCTCCTTGTGCACCCTTAGCGGCAACACACAGCTACAAACTGCGCACCACTCCAGCCATACTTCTGCCATTCCCTTACTAACATCTCAGGCTTTCTGCATCAGTTCAAACCACCAGCTCATTCACTTCTGTCCAGAACAGTACGCGACACGACTCCAATAACAGACCAAAGTTGTAACTGCCATTATCACTGCTTACAACATCAGCTTCTCTACAACAATAGCATATCACCAGCTTCATTCCTTCTCTACATTGCAGCAACGCCAGCTCATTTAGCTGACCTGCAATCACTGCCACACAGGTTCAGCTCCAATCCAGCATTAGCAGACGCAACCTCAAGCCTGTCATCCATAACATCTGTCTCACTCCATAGCAGACCCCATGTAAATACGCAACAAGCTGCGGCTGCCATCAGGCCATCTCTTCCATGTTCTTCTCAGTGTAATTCAATCTTCATCTACTTCTGTTGCTACCAATTTCACTGCCTCACATCGAACCACCAGTGCCATTCAATTCCATTACCATTACCAGCCTGAGCTGCTTCTTGCGCACTTATCTCTACTAGCTCACAGCATCAATTACTTAGTTCTACAACATAACCTAACTGCAACCTAGAAATTTCATCACTCTCCATACCTGTCTCCAAGCCACCAGTACACAAGCAATCTTTCAGTGCCAGGTCTCAGTTACTTCTTAATCTCAGTCTCACCCTCACTCCATCAGTACCAACACCAGCTCCAAACACCTCACAATCACTGCTCTTCATGCATCAGTCATGGACACTGCAACAGCTCCAGTTGTACTTCAGTCAAGCCATTTCAGTTCATGCATGCACAATTAACACAGACCCAATAGCAACACAAGCTCAAACCATTCTCTCCAATGATGTTTCAATCAATAACACCATCTCTTGTTATTCTTGTTGCAATCTCAGCTTTTAATCGTTCCAACACAGTAATTCCATCTCAACCTGCTTCCTCCATCTCTCTGTGTTGTTCTCTATAGCATCAGCACAATCTTGTAACATCCATGGCAGCAAAACCCATTGTCAATTTCATCTTTTCTTCTTCAGATCCCCTTGTAATTTAGCTCTGCAATTCATACAATTCATTGACTTGCAACTTATCATCACTCCCAGAGACTCACGGCTCATACCCTTTTCCTCTATAAATTCATCAAATCCGTTTCATTAAAACTGCCAGAGAACCATGATTTAGTATCACCAGAACCTACACTTCAAACCCTAATTTCTGTCAAACTTAAGCTCAAATCCATTCCTCGCTTCTTCAATCAACACAGAACATCACAGATTCACTAAACTCGAATACCCATTCATTTGATTCTTCAACATCTCAATCATTTCACTGTGCTCTCCATTTCGATCTCAAATTCTCATTCAACCAAACCCTAATTCATCTCAGATACCTTCTCTCAAATTGATAACAGTGGCCTCACCTCTTTCCCTTGAGCTTCACAGAACCTAATTCTGCCTCCTTCATCGATCTTTTTACAACTCTCTGGCCCGACGACGTACTCCACCAGACCTGAACTTTCCGGCGTGAACCATTCTTGGCAAGGAACTGAGAGCGGGCGACGAGATTTGGCTAAGAGAAGAACTGGTCGTAATGACCAACTCGACCTAGTTTCTAGTTATAAAGGAGGAGGTGCCACTTAACGAACAATAATCTGTCTTTAGCGAATTTCTCATATAGTTACCCCTTATCCTCAGCTAGGCTCTCAATAGCACTTCCCTGTGAAATCACAATTTTGGCCCATTTTCACATATTTCCTCTTCTTTTACTCCAATGACTCCAGAGTACCTAATAACTCAAAAACACGCGTAAAATACATAATTTACTAGAAAAATAGCAAAGAAAGCATAACCAATAGATAATAAATAGGGTGTATTCTACACCCTATCAGGTCGTCCAACAAAGACGGATCGGGACTAGGGTTAGTCTTCACTACACCAAAAGGAAAGAAGATGGTCCACTCATTTAGACTTGAGTTCAAGGCAACCAACAATGTCACTGAGTACGAAGCTGTGATACATGCCTTACGGTTGATTGTAGAACTAGTGATTCATGATGTAAGACTAACTAGCGATTCGCAGCTAGTCATTCGACAAATCAGCGAGCAGTATGCTATTCACGATCCGGTATTGTATAGGTATTGGGAGCTCGCCCAATTTTACATCAACCAGATCCCCAACATCAAGTTCCGACACATTTGCAGAAAAGATAATCGACACTCAGACGCATTAGCATACACCGGCTCAATGTTAACAGACCCGAGTATTGAAGGCATCCGAGTCATGAGGGTCCTAATGCAATCTATACTTGAAATAATATACACAAAGGCGTATGTGGTCATAACTACGGCTGATAAATATGAACCTAGTGACTGGCGTAAACCCATCCATCAATATTTGGAGACGGGAGAATTACCAAAGGGACGACCCGAGATCAACAAGATCAAAAGTAAAGCAGCAGCGTATGAATTACGCGACGGAATCCTATACAGAAAATCCTACCTGGTACCTCTCTTAAGATGTTTGAACAAAGAAGAGGGCACTCAATCTTGAATGAGCTACATTATGGTGCTGCAGCAATCATAGCTCGGGCCGAAGTCTGTCGACCAGAGCCAAGACCAAGGGGTATTTTTGGCCGCACATGAATGAAGACGCAAAACACATGGCATTAATTTGCGACGAATGCCAAAAGTTTGGTAAGAAAATACACGCGCCAGCAGTGTCATTAAACTCAGTAGTAAGCCCATGGCCCTTCGCCAAATGGGGGATTGATATTGTGGGGCCATTACATGTCGGGTCGGGACAGAGAAATTATTTGATTGTAGCCACGGAATACTTCACCAAATGGGTGGAAGCGGCACCACTAAGACACATTCGAGACAAGGACATGTTTCGGTTCATTTGGGAGCACATCATCTGTCGCTTTGGCATTCCAATAGCAATCATCTCGGATAATGGGAAACAGCTACAAGGAAAGAACATCGACCTATTGTTTAACACTTAAAACATTCGAAAGAGTAAGGCGACACCCCTTTACCCACAGAGTAATGGGCAGGCCGAAATCACAAACAAGACAATAGCAAATAATCTAAAAAAGAAGTTGGACGGCGAATGGTATGAAGAGCTTTACAATGTTCTATGGGCCTACAGAACTACCCGAAGGGAAGCGACCGGCCTGTCACCTTTTATGCTAACATACGGAACTGAAGCCATCCTTCCAACTGAGGCAATGATACCCACCACAAGGACCGAAGCAAGGAGGCAGAACATTTCGGCAGACCTAATTCTGGCCAAGCTTGACGACTTGGAAGAAACCAGAGAAATGGCCCTATAAAAAATGGAAAACTATCAAAGGCGACTACAGCATGAATACAACAAGCGGGTTCAACCGAGAGAATTCCAACCAGGACAGTTGGTAATGAAGGAACTACCCAGTTATGAGTGTGACAAAAAGGGTGGGAAATTAACGGCAAGATGGGGCGGGCCTTACACTATCGTGGAAAAAGTGGGAGAAGGAGCGTATAAGATATTGAAACCAGATGGAACTCCAGAATCACGGCCATGGAATGCTCGGCGCCTGAAGTTATATCACCCATGAGAGGTGTATAAGCAGGTATGATACTTTGTCATTTATTTCCTTAAAAATCCACGAGGGGTAGGGAATGTGACAACTGCGACTAATGGTCATTCGTACTCGGGGCGAAGGCAGTGTACAAATGCCGAGGTGACTTACACTCGAATGGTCATTCGTACTCGGGGCGACAGCAGTGTGCAAGTACCGAGGTGACTTACACTCGACGGGCTATTCGAACTCGGGGCAGTGGCAGTGTGCAAGTGCCGAGGTAGCTTAAGGGTCCTAGTGGTTGGAAGCTAGTGACCGATTGTCAAGGCATAGTACTTGACAATCGATCATACAACATTGCTCCCATCGCAAGTGGCCAAAATCACTTGCCCATAATAGTTGATTGATAACTACCTTGGGAACATCGAGACATAGAACTTAGGAATGACTAAACACCCTACCACTGATTCAGAATGACAGTGATGAGATACCTCAATTGGGACATGGCATCGGGCCCGACGACCCTCCATGTTGAGTGTGTTCGACAGAAACGGAATTTATACTAACTTATGAATGATTATCATAAAATGTAGGAAATAACAAGCTTAACGATAAACAACGAAGCGCAATTCAGGCGTATGAAAAAAGATGTTTGAAACAAAGCAACCGATTGGTGACGCAGCACCCCATAAAACAAGATGTTTGAAAAAATATTGGTGTTCAAACGACAGAAAGAAAAATTATAGCCCGATATATGGGGCAGATAGTGGCGCAGCACTACAAAAGGCCTAGCTTACTCATTGGAGTAACCGATCCAGAACCCTCCTTCTTAGCAGCAAGACCGGCCCGCTTCTTGTCAATGAATTCCTTCACACCCTCCTTAATCTTCATGGCTAGCTCGGTGCGATGCGTCTCCCTTTCCTCGGAAAGTTGGCGAGCCAAGTCAGTCGAGGAAGCTTCAGCAGTAGTAACTCTCTCGTTCAACTGGGCCTCACCCTTCTTCAGTTGAACGATCTCTTGCTCCGAGAGATCGGACCTTGCCTTGCTCAACTGCAAAACATAAAAACAAATAAGTATCATGACAGACAACAAATCAAATAATTCTCGGATGACTCAGAACATCTGTAAAGACCTGACAATGTTGGTAAAACTACTTTTAAAGACTCCTCGGACTTAGAAAGATCAATCTCGAGTTTGGATATTTTTGAGGTCAGCTCGTTATAGTGTTGCTCATTGAACTCATTAGTGGGGAAGTACTTCTTGTGATCGCTCCAATCAGCCTTTTGTCGATTGTGCGCCAATTGAAGACCCGATAATTGGGCTTGTGTCCATTCCAATTCTTAGGACACCCGATCAAATTCCCGAAGCCTTTCTCCTAATTCTTGATTAGACTTCTCGGCGGTACCTTTTTCTCGCAGGAGCCGTTGGCGATCAACGTGCAGATCCCTGTTCTGATGCCTCAACCTATCACACTGACTTTCCAGGGAATCAACTAATAACCCTTTATCAGCGGAAACTCTCTGGGCCTGGGATAGGCTCGCCCGAAGATTATCTATCTCCTCGGGTACATAGTCAAACCTCTGATAGCGAATTAAATCGGCTTGAAGACGTTCGATCTCGGTATCCAGACGATCTATCTTATCATCCTTATTAACAATTTTTTGACAAAGGTTATCGACGTGGTCTTTCTCAATGTTCAACTTCCTCTTCATTTGATGATACTCCGAAGCAGCGTCTCTATCTAGGCTAGAAATATCGGCTAAGAAGACAATACTATACTTAGGATATTGGCACTACACAATCAATCAGCGGTAACAAAATTCTGAACAAGTACCTTTGGCTTCAGCCAGCTGACTCTCCAGGCCTCGGGCTCGTTCTTGCTCTTGTTGCAGATGGGCACGAAGACTCTCCATATCTGCTAACTCCTTCTGGCGAATAGCAGCCTCCAACAACTTTCGGTTGGAAGCCTATAACGTAGTACATTTCACATCATTAAATAACTCTTTCCCCATAGTGGGTGAATGATTAAGGAAAGGTGACTCACAATGACGTCGAAGCTATCCTTCAAACCAGCAGCATAGAGGGCACAACATTGATCATCTCATCAGCAGTATAAGAGCTAAAATCGGGAGAAGTGAGTGCACCCAAGGAGTCACAGATTGGGCCCGAGAAAGTAAAAAAAGTAGTATCACACGAACTCGAAGTAGGAGCACTCTTGGGAAGATTCTCTACCACTTTACCTTTAGAGCCGACATTCTTCTCAGAAAGCAAACCCTCTACTTCCCTCGGCTCCCCCTCCCGACCTGAGCCCTCAGACTCCCCGTCCGTGCCGAAGATCTCATCATCATTATCATCATCAGACATTACCACAACCACCTTAGCGTCGGAGACAACAACTCCCTTACCAGTAGGCGGTGCGGTCGATTGCAGAGGCACATTCTCAGGAGCAGACTCTTTCCTTTTACCTCCGGCCTTACCACCTACAATGGTAGATGAAACGTCATAAGACTTCGGGGGCGACTTCTTCAAGAAACAAGATAAGGGTAGCCGATCATCGGGATCCCCACAATCTTTCGCCGAAGTACTCTCAACTTCTCCTTTATCAGCTTTGGACTTCTGCACAAGAGCCATCGTCAGATCCATTCAAGGCAACAAATAGGGGCAAGTACATGTACTGAGAATAGAGTAGTATATTTGTTACCTTCCCTGTCTCTTCCTCGACTCTTGCGCTAGGACCTCTATCCCTCTTCCGAGTATTCGTAACCTTAGATTGACCACTCTGGGATTTGGGCTATGAAAGAACGAAAAAATTAGAAATCTGATTGGATAATCAGGCCGAGCAGCCGAGCAAAATAAAGAAAAACCTTACCTGGTCAGCATTAACCACCCATAATGGGTAAGGTTCGACGGGAAACTTGGGAGGTAGATGACTGCCACTCAAAATAGGGTCGCGGATGGCAAGAGGGATCCGATCCCAGACAACATCACTAGTATGACGAGCATGCTTATTTGAGGTCGTGCCGCCTTCGGGATCTTCGTCCAGCATCAACTTCTTAAAGCCCCCAGTAGGGACCTTGTTACGATGAGGGCTAGCAGCAAAACCAGCAAGATCACCATTGGTGGAAGTCACGCTTCAATAGTTACCAACAAAGCTAGCAGAGGTGTAGTAACTCGCCTGAGAAGGATCGTAGGTTGACCAAGGGGTCTGAGAACATTCACCTTTTCCTCGCCTTTCCCACTCGGCCATGAGGCGAAAGGTATTACCATTCCACTGGGCCAAGGCACGAAACGGACGAATCTGAGACAAGACTTCATAGATGAAGGGACGACTTGGGTCATACAGTGTAATACGCAACCCGAGCTCGAGCTGACCCTTGGTGATGATAGTCGCCTCGACCGAATGATGAAATTTCTTGACCTCCTCTTTCTTTAGGGTACCCTTCTGACCCGATAACAGTCTGACGTCATAACCATGAAGGTTGTAGTCATCTTTCAGTTGATTGATGAACTGCTCATCAGTCTGGATTTTAGAGTTTCGCTTGTCATTCCTACATGAAAAGGGAGGAGAATCGTCAGGAAAGATGGAGTTAAGAGCACGATGATCATATTTGGAAGGACTATCAACAATAAAAAGGGAATCAAGGGAAACACCTTCCTCGTCGGAAAAAGTATAACTCACACACCTTTTTTCGGTCATAGAAGGAGTCGGAGAAGCCATGAAAGAACTGGAAAACAAACAGGAAGCGGAAGATGTAAAGTCAAAAAACAAAAACGATGAAGATCAAAAATCACAACAACAACAACAACAACAACAACAACAACAACAACAACAACAACGGAAGAACAGTAACAAGACTTAAACAAAACTAGGGTTTTGAAAGGGAAAGCCTGGTGACGAAGAAGTAGCAGTGAAAGAAAATGGCGGAGACAAGGAAAGAGAGAATGTTGGGTTTTGAAAGTAGAATGAAAAAGAAAATCAAGGGTTTAACTGTTGGATTTATAATCTGAGTGGGTACGACCGGAAGAGAAGGTAGAGGTTATAAAGGTGGTATTAATGGGGGACTGCATGGCGGGAAATGCGGCATGGCCAGAATCGTGGAAGCTGAAGCGGTTTCTTTCCCTCGTGTCGAGCACACGAGTGAAAGAAGGGGCATAAATGTAGGTGTAAATAATCCACAGATCCAGGTGGAGGGATCCTAAGCGATGACGTACCATTAATAAGGAAGAAGTGAAGCACCAAATCATCCCCCCCCAATACTTGGCACGAGGAAAGAGGTATCCCGAAGAACATAAGAGGCCAGCACGTGTAAAGACGAAGCTTGGATGTGATAGAGAGATGTCTGTCGGACGCCAGGGTAATAAATGCCCTGACAAGGTAGCTGGAGAAGATAAGAAGGATCTGGTCAAAGTGGGGTCGAAAGCTAATAACATCGGACCAGGATAAAGGGCGACATCGGCCCATGCAGTTTCAAACAACCAACATCGGGTAGAAGAATATCGGGAGTCACATTTATCAAGATCGGGTCAACATCTCGGACGGAACGCAGCTCATCACCCGAGAAGAACATCAAGGAAGATATATTATGACTCACACTATAATTTGGATATATCAGTGTTGATGGTGGATTTTCATTTAAGGGCTAAAATTGTAAAGGCCAAAATTATGCGCTAACATCTTGCAAAAGACCAAGCCATTAATAAGTGATGAATACTTCTTCACTTTACTAATTCACCTAGAATAGAGCACGTGACAACAATCCCAGCATTCTGTGAATTAAATACACGAAATTCATTCAGGTTGGAGCATGTAGCAACAATCCCATATACCCTGTGAATTTACAGCATTATTAATTAATGCATGACCAGCTTTGTATTTCCTGTACTCATTACCGGTGCGGCATGACGACTGAGTGTTGTTCTCAGCAGAGCAACACGAATCTCCAAGCATTAATAATAAAACATGTACGAAATACCCATACATGCTACAACTCTCGGTGTGTTATATTAGCCCGATTGAGCATATTTGAACCTGAACTGACCATATCAGTCTCAGAAATGATCATGACCATCCAACTTCACCAGCATGATTGGATGGCCCAGATCGAATCCATAACCCTCAAGCAGGTATTGGAGTATTCACCACCAACCCAATGCGGGCCCCACATGGTCGGCCTCCACAAGAGGGAAGCAACGCTTACCAGTTTGTCCAGCCAAAAACAACATGGACGTGAAACCCTAAACTAGGGTTACAGCACATTACATGTGTCGCAAATCAGTCTCAACCATCCATCTTCGCAGGCATAGATGGAGGGTGTAGATGTAGATTCAAAGGGTCCAGAACATATCAACACAAACACCGTGGGCCCGCCTACATACCTGACTGATCGGTCAGGACCAACCATGTTTGGTTGTCCCAATTCGTGCGTGCAAAACAATGCATGAAGCACGGCCGGCCAAAACCCTAATTAGGGTTTGTATCGATCACGAGCGTCCGTTTTCTCCTGATCGAATGAGGGGCTTAGGAGACAATTGAGCAGGTCCAGTGAGCATCAGCATGATCACCGTGTAACTATCTATCTCCTCACCCGACCGACCAAGGCATACCATGCCTGGTTTCTCCAAAACGCACGCCCAAACTAGTGTGGTCGCGCTTCCCAAATCACAAACTGATCTCGACCACTCAACTTCTCCGGACAAATTGAGTGGCTTAGATCACGTTTCTATGAGGCAATGAAGTACAGGCGTGAACACCAGCCTACCACCCACACGCCGAATCAATCGGCCGGGACCAACCAGGCTTGGTCGTCTTGAAACACGCGCCCGAAGTGGGCATGATGCGCGGCTTTTGAGGCACCAAATTTCTGTTGCAAATCGATCTCAACCGCTCCTCTTTGCCGGTCAAATTGAGTGGCCTAGATCGCGCCTTCATGAGACAGTGAGGTACGGATGTGTACATCGGCATGTCGTCTACACACATGCCCGGTCGGTCCTTTCCAACACACCTCCCATGCTTGGTTTCGACCAAGATGAAGAGTGATGCCTGCGCACCTCTTCAAAAGCCCTAAAACTTCATCAACGGTCGCAGATGAGTGTCACATATCATCTCGTCCGTCCAACTCTACCAGCTTGGTCAAACAGCCCTGGTTAGGAGTTAAGAGACCAGCAAGGCATCACCACAATCACCGTCCACCACTCTTCCACATGGAGTGATCGGTCAAGTCAGGGCTTACCTGTATAGCCTCCAAACGATCACTCTAAGATGGCTGGACATGATGTTATTTTAAGACGCTTAAATTCGTGACTTACTCCGGTAAGCCTTAAAAACAACAATGCTTCATACATGTTGAATATACTCGATGCAGTACCTGCGTAGAATACACACGATACTTCACAAGTAACAACTTCCTAAATAATTTAGTTATATAGTCTAGCATTACATGCTACTTTCTGTGGGTCCCACGATCCACACACTCGAGACATCAATCATGTCACAAACTGGGGGATACATATTTGGGGTATTGGTGCAGCGGTTTACAGCGTGCAACGCGCCATCACAAGAACGTGTCAGGAAGTCATGGACGGTTAGAGATGACAGGAGAAGTGGGCAAGACTGGTCGTGTAATATCAATACACAACTCCACTACTCCATCACTCCAATTCCCACGAGAGACGTGAATAAGGCTCAAATGACTTGTATAAATAGGTTCTCCTCCCTATTTCCAAAAACAAGAGAACAAGTCAAGACAAGACAGAAACCAAGTGTTAATACAAAACGTATTCAAACACTCAAAGCCTGCTTGCATCAATCGTAAGCCTGCTCACCTTTCTGTTACAAGTCATAAACAAGCCTACACCTTCACAATCTCAACACCTTCTTCGCTTCCCTCCCTAAGATCAACCCCATCTCCTTCACTTTGTGACCGAAGCAAGTCTGGAATGGCCATTTCTTGGTTTAGGCCAGAGTTGTACATATTGATTTCTCGAATCACAAGCACTCACCGCGCAGTGCATTTGTTTAGGGTTTAGATTCATTCCTCATCCACACACCCCAAACTACCAAATCCGGCAGGAATAGTTTTCACCCATAAACAATTGGCGACCACAGCGGGAGGTTAATCTCTCGGTTGTAAAGCCAATTTCTTCGAAATCCGATTCAATTTCATCAATTTCAAAAAAGGGTAGATCTTAGAATCAATTCAATCATCATTTCATTTCAAGATGGTAGAACTCAGGTCTGGATCAGCAATCAATCCTGATGGAGCTAGTACAGATAACACTCCCGGTGTCGATGTACCCGTCAGTGGAGCTACAGTGGTCAATACATCTCGTGGAACCGTTACTCCTATCACCAACGCTAGCAGAGCAGGAGACATCCCAATGGGTGTAACGCCCCCCATCACTAGAGCCAGAGCAGCCGCAAATCCCGGCATATCCTCAAGTGTAACGCCTCCAGTGGTCACCAGAGCAACAACTTTCACTCCTTCATCAGGACGAGGAGCCGGAGGCACAAGAGGAGGGCCACCGTCTATTACCATTGCAGACTTGATGGAGAAGCAGGAAATTCTTGCTAACACTCAAACGGATATGGCCGCAACTCAGAAAGAGGTACTCACTTTTCTTAAAACTTTAACTGAGCGATTGCCACAAGATTCACGGCAACCCTTAGAGCCAGCAAGAGATGCCTTCAATACACCCGGAGCAAGCGTTTCCACTCGGACCCACATGAGTGAAGAAGCTCGTGTTGCTCCTGAACGCCCAAGAGAGAGGGAAAAGCCATCCAACTTCATCACACGTGAGGACCTGGAACGACTTCTCCAAAACCGAGGCAAAGGAAATCTGATGGATGCACACCAACATAAACCGCCGTACCCTCAAGATATGCAACGAATCCCTCTTCCAAGGGGATACACCTCTCCTCAGTTCTCCCTCTACGATGGTACTGGTAACGCTCGTGAGCACGTTTCTCGATTTTTGGAATCCTTGGGAGAGCATGAGTACAATCATGTTCTCCGCCTGAAAGAGTTCTCGAAATCACTTACGGGAAGGGCGTACACCTGGTACAACAACATCACACCTGACAGCATATCCAATTGGGGGGAGATGGTCTGTGCTTTCTACAGGAAATATTTCTTCGTGTCCGAGCAGATCACCTTTTCAGATCTAGGGAGAGTCTCTCAGCGGAACAACGAGCATCCGAATGACTTCGTCAAGAGGTTCAGAACTCAAGCACTAGATTGTCATGATCCGAACATCACTGAATGCTAGTTGGTGGAGCTATGCATCAACGGGATGATACCCATATACCACGCTTTACTAGAGAATCTGGGCTTTCAGACGTTCTCCGAACTCCATGAAGCTGCCAAACGTTCGGCCACAACTGCTCCAGCATTGCTAGAAAGAACCAGGTTTGTTCGAAACAAAGATCCACGTGAAAGTCGAGGAAGCAGGCATCTCACAAACAAACAATACAACACTGGTCCTTCTGTGAGCGTGGTTGGCGAAGGAGGAAAAAGGAAAGCTTCAGCAACAGAACAACAACCCAAGCGTGCGGATCCAGCACACATGAATTCTTCTCAAAAGGGAGCTGGCAAGACTCTCTGCACAAGACACCGAAGATGCAGGTTTCCCATTCCCCATGAATTAAGTAGTGGAACTCTTGGAGGCGTGGATTCAAGACGACGCCATCAAGCTGCCTCCTATCAGACGTCCACCAACTGAGAAAGATATGGCGGATCCTAAGTACTGTCGCTACCATAGGTTCTTTCACCATCCAACCAAAGACTGCAACAGGCTGAAACAGATCTTCAGACAAAAGATAGAGACAGGAGAGCTCCATCTTGGAAACGAAGGTGTTCGTAGAGACCCTCTTCCTGTCAAGAACTGCATGATTTCTGGGGATTCCATTCGCAAGACTGTACAATCTATGATGGAACATTTATGCGAGATCTTTTACTTCTCCAAAGCACAGCGTCAGGACATATTTGCACCCCTCAACCGCGTTGTCTCAGACAGGCGCTTGTATCTGGAAGAGGAAGCGTTCTCGAAACCTCAGTCCTTGCTGGAAGATGCAAGCAAGGGAAATTGGGACTCTTAACCGTTGCCCGTTTGAAGGACATCGAGTTCGATAACACATTGATCGATACGGCCTCTGAATTCAACATCATCACTCTCCAGACCTTAAAAGCAGCAAAGATTTCAAAACAGGAGGCTACTCGCAACCCAATTGTGATTAAGATTCCAGAAGGAGAACTCAGAGATGCATATGGATACATCGATCTTGAAGTAAAATTGGGCGATGCCTCGACACAAGCAAAGTTCTACATAGTCAGAGAGCATCCGAATTACGACATGATCCTAGGACGCTCTTGGGTACACGATAACAAGACAACACTGGGATTTTGCCCTCTACCGGTTACGACACCTGAAATGATCTCTAACAATCCGTCTGGACCTGAAGGCTGTCCGTTGCCACGCCTGCAGCTTGCCAATGCGACACAATTTCCTGGAGAGAGCCCATCAGCATACATTAAGAGGTTCCGAGCTCAAGTAAGTCTCATCATGCAACCCTTCTTGCAACCGATCACTCCTCACTCTGATAAGTCCTGGGGACTGGATCCGACCAACAAACCAACCCCGGCTAAGAGATGTGAATGGGAAGCTGGCCCCTTAAACATTTTATCAAGAGCTTAGAGGCTGTCTTGGTCAAAGACGATAAGGCCAAGGTCCAGGTATCTGCACGCCCAAACCCATTTGGAATTGGAGATCTGGTGACGAAGACGACTGCATTCAAGGTTGGGAACATAACGGTGAAAATGACCACTCCACCTGACTCACCCACCGAAAGAGAGGATGAACCGTACCTGGTAGCAGATGTTATCCTAGGCGGCTACTGCAAGCTCATCAACGCTGATAAACTAGAAGGCATAACAATTCACTCACAATGGCTCAAACCCTACCGAACTTAAGACGCTGTGCTACCACTTTCCAGCGTCCTCCACACTTTAAAACGCTGTGTTATTTCCTCCAGCGTGTTTCCTTTTACAATTTCATGTCGTATTTGTAATTCCTCCAGAAAACGATTGCAATACTTGCATTCATAGTTAGAGTTTCAATTTTCAATTTTCAATTTAATTGAAATGTTATTTCCATCTGAGAACCTCTCTACCCCTAAAAACACAAAGTCCTGAGTCAACCTAAATCAACCCACTAAAGCAAGGAAGGAAACCCTAAGCAAACATCTCATGGGAAGAAGGAAATAGAATGTGTGCACAAAAGGAAAATGATTTGAGCCATCTGCCCCAGCAAGACCAAGGAAGATCTTACGTCAGGAGCACACACAGATGCAATCTTAACAAGAGGTTATGACATAAACCTTTATTCAAGGTAAGCAAACAGAAGAAAGATCTTGAACTCAACCGCCACTGATTACAAGAAAGAGGTTCAAAAAATTACAGGAATACACTTGAAAAAATAAAAAAAAGTGCAGAGGTTTAGCCGTCAAGAAGAATGACCGCGCCTGCACCACTGCTGGGTCCTGCTTCAACGCCATCGCCTACTACCGCTTCTCCTTTCAGAGCCTCAGCTTTTGATTCAGATGTTTCCGCAGCAACACTCTCCGTCCTAACATCATCGGCAGGAACAACTTCCAAGTCTTCCTCAAATCCCACAGCAACATTAGGGTTTGCGCTGATTGCCTTCGAACACTCAGGTCCGTCTGTGTCAGAATCAAGGATTATCACACCGTCCTGGATTGGATAATCACGCCTATCTTCATCCGGAGGCCGTTTATGCTCCACTCTCTGCCTCTTTAACCGCACTGCAAATATTTCTGCCCTTGCGCTTACTGGTGCTCGCAACGCTTCCTCATGCCTCCACCGTTCTTCCATGTCGATCGCAGCTGAAAGGGCACATATGCGTCCCCCTGGTGATACGCAGTGCGGAAATGACATCCCTTGTATAGCACGACCAACTTCACGAAGTGGGAGATCAATTTTAGCCATTACCTCCTCGTGCGCATTAGTCTCGGGTTTGTCAACTTCAAACTCTCTTACTTCGGATAAGTTCTGAGAATGATCATCGCCCGCTGCTTCCATAATAGGCTGCAAAGAAAAAAGAAGTTATGGGCACACAAAAATATGTGTATCATCATCAGTCAATCAAAAGATCAGATGAGTACGGAGCAATACCTGAGATACAAAAGGAACGACGATGTGATGAGAAGAATCCTTAGAAATTTTCTTTATAATCTAGCAAGTCAAAGGAATCCCAAGAGAAAAGGAGTCTCTACTTGCCACCTATAAAGGCTACCGATTCAAGATAGCGATCAATGATGCTTATCGGATATATCTGAGGAAAACTGCCCTGTAACAAAGGGGAATACACCTAGTCCAAGGGATAGGCCAAGCTCTGTCCAGATAGTGCGGAGGAAACCAAAGCGACTCGCCAGATCAAGTCCTGCTCCCTCCACCAGACCGACCAGTTTTGGGAAAACACCTGACGATGTCGGCCTACGCGGTAAATGTATATTCACCTTAGCTTGGTCATTTCTGTATACAAACTTGTCAGCATCTTATGCCTACCCCACAATAGCGTAACCATTATGCGCTAGGCAGGGGACTTAATGTTGATGGTGGATTTTCATTTAAGGGCTAAAATTGTAAAGGCCAAAATTATGCGCTAACATCTTTCAAAATACCAAGCCATTAATAAGTGATGAATACTTCTTCACTTTACTAATTCACCTAGAATAGAGCATGTGACAACAATACCAGCATTCTGTGAATTAAATACACGAAATTCATCCAGGTTGGAGCATGTAGCAACAATCCCATATACCACATGAATTCTGACATTATTAATTAATGCATGACCAGCCTTATATTTCCTGTACTCATTACCGGTGCGGCATGACGACTGAGTGTTGTTCTCAGCAGAGCAACACGAATCTCCAATCATTAATAATAAAACATGTACGAAATACCCATACAGGCTACAACTCTCGGTGTGTTATATTAGCCCGATTGAGCATATTTGAACCTGAACTGACCATATCAGTCTCAAAAACGATCATGACAATCCAACTTCACCAGCATGATTGGATGGCCCAGATCGGATTCATAACCCTCAAGCAGGTATTGGAGTATTCACCACCAACCCAATGCGGGCCCCACATGGTCGGCCTCCCCAAGAGGGAAGCAACGCTTACCAGTTTGTCCAGCCAAAACAACATGGACGTGAAACCCTAAACTAGGGTTACGGCACATTACATGTGTCGCAAATCAGTCTCAACCATCCATCTTCGCAGGCATAGATGGAGGGTGTAGATGTAGATTCAAAGGGTCCAGAACATATCAACACAAACACCGTGGGCCCGCCTACATACCTGACTGATCGGTCAGGACCAACCATGTTTGGTTGTCCCAATTCGTGCGTGCAAAACAATGCATGAAGCACGGCCGGCCAAAACCCTAATTAGGGTTTGATCGATCATGAGCGTCCGTTTTCTCCTGATCGAATGAGGGTCTTAGGAGACAATTGAGCAGGTCCAGTGAGCATCAGAATGATCACCGTGGAACTATCAATCTCCTCACCCGACCGACCAAGGCATACCATGCCTGGTTTCTCCAAAACGCACGCCCAAACTAGTATGGTCGCCCTTCCCAAATCACAAACTGATCTCGACCACTCAACTTCTCCGGACAAATTGAGTGGCTTAGATCACGTTTCTATGAGGCAATGAAGTACAGGCGTGAACACTAGCCTACCACCCACACGCCGAATCAATCGGCCGGGACCGACCAGGCTTGGTCGTCTTGAAACACGCACACGAAGTGGGCATGATGCGCGGCTTTTGCGGCTGTTGCAAATCGATCTCAACCGCTCCTCTTTGCCGGTCAAATTGAGTGGCCTAGATCGCGCCTTCATGAGACAGTGAGGTACGGACGTGTACACCGGCATGTCGTCTACACGCATGCCCGGTCGGTCCTTTCCAAAACACCTCCCATGCTTGGTTTCGACCAAGATGAAGAGTGATGCCTGCGCACCTCTTCAAAAGCCCTAAAACTTCATCAACGGTCGCAGATGAGTGTCACAGATCATCTCGTCCGTCCAACTCTACTAGCTTGGTCAAGCAGTCCTGGTTAGGAGTTAAGAGACTAGCAAGGCGTCACCACAATCACCGTCCACCACTCTTCCACATGGAGTGATCGGTCAAGTCAGGGCTTACCTGTATAGCCTCCAAACGATCACTCGAAGATGGCTGGACATGATGTTATTTTAAGACGCTTAAATTCGTGACTTACTCCGGTAAGCCTTAAAAATAGCAATGCTTCATACATGCTGAATATACTCGATGCAGTACCTGCATAGAATACACACGATACTTCATAAGTATCAACTTCCTAAATAATTTAGTTATTTAGTCTAGCATTACATGCTACTTTCTGTGGGTCCCACGATCCACACACTCGAGACATCAATCATGTCACAAACTGGGGGATACATACTGGGGTATTGGTCTGGCGGTTTACAGCGTGCAACGCGCCATCACAAGAACGTGTCAGGAAGACATGGACGGTTAGAGATGACAGGAGAAGTGGGCAAGACTAGTCGTGTAATACCAATACACAACTCCACTACTCCATCACTCCACTTCCCACGAGAGACGTGAATAAGGCTCAAATGACTTGTATAAATAGGTTCTCCTCCCTATTTTCAAAAACAAGAGAACAAGTCAAGACAAGACGAAACCAAGTGTTAATACAAAACGTATTCAAACACTCAAAGCCCGCTTGCATCAATCGTAAGCTCTGCTCACCTTTTCATACAAGTCATAAACAAGCCTACACCTTCACAATCTCAACACCTTCTTCGCTTCCCTCCCTAAGATCAACCCCATCTCCTTCACTTTGTGACTGAAGCAAGTTTGGAACGGCCATTTCTTGGTTTAGGCCAGAGTTGTACAGATTGATTTCTCGAATCACAAGCACTCACTGCGCAGTGCATTTGTTTAGGGTTTAGATTCATTCCTCATCCACACACCCCAAACTACCAAATCCGGTAGGAATAGTTTTCACCCATAAACAATCAGCATGTTGGCCTATAAATAGAGAGCCTTGTAAAGAGTTTAGGGGCAAGTAATCCAGTGAGAGTGAGAGAACACTAAGAGCTTTGTGGAGAGAATGGAGAGTTTGCTAGTGAGAATCACCATGTGTCACCTTGAATCAAGTAATAAGATCATCGTTTCACCCCCGTGTACGTAGGTAATCATGCCGAACCACGTATATCTTGTGTTCATGTTCATCTCTTGCTAGTTTACTTGTAGTATGTGTTCTTGTGATCCATTGGATGTAGTAGTAGGATTTTCCGCATCTACACCTACAAAGCTTTGACATTATGGATAGGACACTGCTATTAATACTAATGACAATAGCCAGCTAGAGAAAAGTAGAAGCAGTCACCTGAAGGCGCATAAATTCAGCTTTGAGTCTCTCTAGCTTGTGTTTAGCGAGATCTCCCTCCTTGACAATTTCAGCTTCATATTTCAAAAAAATTTGGACCTTAACTACAACCTGAGCACAATAAAAACAATAAATAGATAATCATCTTAATGCAATACCATTATAGGATTATGAGAATAAAAACTCAAATTAGCATTGAAAGTTTGACAGACCGGATCAACAAAATAGTTTCTAACTCCTTCTTATCCTTTCAACAATCACTGAGATACGTGTGTTGCAACTCTTCGCAGTGCCATGATTTCTGCTTTATCCTTGTTAAATTAGAAGAAAACGAGAACCCCAAAAGTTCTTACATATTAAAAAAAAAATCGGTCAAACAATATGAAAACTTATCTTAAAAGAAAAGGAGAGATGAAAATCATTCCATTAGGTCAATTTATTATGCTTACGCTACCTCGTTCGGTCCTTCCTTTGTTGGCGAGAGATGTGCTGCGTTCAACCAGGCACCAGAACCGTGACGGGTACAGACCTCTCTATCCTTTTTATATATACTACCCCCGTTTCAAAAAATAAAATAAAAATAGGAAAAAAACGCGATAATCGAGAGTGGTAAAGATCAGGGTTTTCCAATCAAAATTTGTAGAGGGAAGCTAATAGGTATATCTATCTATACGTCGATTTAAGAGTTCTTCCTTTATTTTCTTCTACTCTGATTTCAAACTTCGGTTTTTATTGTCTTTTTTTTTATAGATTTATATTTACTTTTGTTGGTAAACAAGCTTCATTTTTTAGGTTTTTATGTACCTTCATCTGTTCAGTGTAGAAATCTATGAGAATAATAACCAATTTTGTTGGAAGTTAAACCAAGATATGGTAAACTTGTGAAGCAAGGTGTTTTGGTTTTAGAGAGTTCTATAAGATTTCTATTTGGAGTTTGTTTTATGTTAGGAAAGTGTGTTTGTTTAGAGTTTGATCTTTGTTAGGAAAGTTTCTTTGAGTGGTCATCAAGTTTGTGAGACTATAAGTAGGCTGTTGAGCCATAAGAATTGTACACCAAATTGATTATCAATGTAGTCATTTTATTGCTTCCGTGTGTGCTCTCCTCTCTCTTGCTCGTTCCTACATATGGTATCAGAGCAAGGTGAGAGGAAGAGAGAGGAGAGGGAGCGAAAGTCGAAGAAGTCTTTGATGCGTGTAGTAACCACAACAAATTAATTAATATTTTTCCACCTAATTAACAAGTAATATAGTGTAGTTAAGTTCGTTCCCACGAGGAGCAAGAGGTTTTAGTTGTCTTAATTGTCACAAAAAGGGGGGTATATAAAGCAAAGAATATAAACAAAGCAATTCAAAGATAAAGTTGAAATCAATAAAAGAGACAAGATCAAGGAATCCTTCTTCGTTGCAAAATAATGAATCAAGTTATGTTCTTTTCTACTTGTTATTAGTCACAGATTACCACAAACCGTAGGATAGCAGGTTCGCTTAGCTAACCCCTAAAATCCCTTATTTCACTGAGTAACAAGTCCGCTTAGTTATCAGATTCTATTCAAAAGAACCACCTTGAGGTTCGCTTACAAGATGTAATTCCCCGAATGCATTAAGATTTATGAATTTAGGTTTAGTACTAGTAGTTAAACTCGGTTCGCTTGGTCCACTTTCTAGCGTTGTTTTCACACACAATTGCTCCACGGAATCCCTCCGCAAGGTCTCGTGTTTGCTACTTATGTAAGAGTCAAGAAACGATTACTTATCCCCTAGCTTTCACTAGCTTTAGTTGAATTTAACAAATCAATTTAGTTGGCCACCTAAACAATCTATCAATCAACCATGAATGTATAAACATTCCTATTAGTAAAAACAAACGATAATCATGTGAAAAACTTCAAGATAGAATTGAAAACAAAACTCAAATCATATATTAAGAACTAGGAATTCATCCTCAATCAATAAGAAAATTAGCTACTCATGTTTTTGAAATTCACACAAATAATTAAAAGGAGAATTTTTCAAGTTCACACAAATAATTAAAAAGAAGAATTTTGAAAAACAAGCAAAAACACAAGTGTTGTGTGTGTAGAAGGTGTGTCAAAGATGTGTAAAAGTGTGTAGAGAACTTCTCTATTTATAAGCTTCAATGTTCTCCAAATCTTCCAAGGAATAGAATCCTCATTCCATAATAATTCAATTTCCAAGTTCAAGTCTTTCTCAAATCCTCCATCTTCTCTTTCCAAATTTGAGCCCAATTCCATCCAATTCCAAGTCTAAGTCTTCACACCCATGAGTCTAGAATACTCTTCACAAAATTCTGCACATATTGAATCGCCGGAGAAATCCTGGGATCACCGGAATCCGGCCAGAAAAGTCGCCGCCGGTCACTGGAAATTTCTTTTCCGTCGACGGAATATTCCGTTACGATACCGTCAGATATAACTGTCAAACTAACAGTCCGCGTTAGTCAACCGGGTCAAGGGAGTAGAGTCAGCCACCGAGTCAGCATCTTACTCGGCTAACTGGTCTTACTCAGCTGAGTTGGATCGGCTCATTCACCGGTAACGAGTTGAATCGTCGGAGGAAAAATCGAGACAGAGTTTCCTCTGTTTCTGGGCATTTCTCAGGCCAATTTTAGGCCGATTTTAGTCTTCTCTGTTAAGAAACCTAACATACATCTAGTTCAAGCACTCTTCACCGCAAAGAATGCTCATTCATCAGTCCCTGTAACATCAATTCATCCTCCTTTCTTGTCTGCAACACCTCCAAAGCTCTAACCCATATAATCAGCAGCACCAACACTTTCTTGCACCATTCCTAACATTCATCTACACATTAATCTTCATTCCCTGTTTAGCAACACCACCAGTTTCTTCTGTGTTCTTCTCATTTATCAACATCATCAATATCTATTTCTCAAATTCATAGCAGCAACCAATCTCAGACTCTCATCAAACCCATCTGCTCTTCTTCAAACCCTCAAACTTCAATCTATCTCTGCTCAATCATCTCCATCAAATCCCCTTCTCAAATTCTGCTCAAAACCCATTCAATCTCAGATTACTTCGAACCCATTTCTCACCACCAACAGCGAATTCAATAAAAACCCATTACAAATTTTATTTCCATTTTCTTCTTCTCTGAGTTACAGCATCAACTCAAACCCTAACATCAATTTCTCTTCCAACGTCTCAGCAAACCCATTTCCTTCTATGTGGCATCACGAAGAGCTTCAATTTCTTCGGTACATCAGCAGCAACGGCTGCTCTTCTCCATAGCTGCGCCACAATGAATACCACCATCTCTTCTGAAATCTTTACAGCGACAGATACCCATCACAAACAACGACAGCTTCATCCATCTAGATTAACAGCCATCGATAGCAACAGCGCTGCAAATCCATGGTAGCTCTCATCATCTTCTCTGATTTCTCTAAAAATCGAACCCCGTGAAATCAATCATAACCCGAGTGTTCTTCTTTATGTACTCGATGTCGATTTCGATTTCCTCCATCTGCCTGGCTGCGCCTCTTTTTCTTTCTCAATTTCATCAAATGGGAAGAATTAAATGAATGTTACACAAATCGATCTCAATT